>CM076570.1:1043360640-1043962314 GCA_034641835.2 Pinus albicaulis | reverse complement strand
AAAAGTTAATTGTAATTTTAAATATAAATAATTTCAATGTGAAATTTTAATTTTATTTAAATATTAATAATCTAAATATATGTTATTTATTGTGCACAAGATAACATGGAACCAACATAAATTTGTTTAGAAATTAAACAAACTTAAAAATCAATAAAAAATCATTTTGCTTGATAAAACACAATTTTAAAACTCTAATTGTAGCTTGATAAAACATAATTTTAAAACTTTAATTGTAGTTTTCTATCACGACAAATCAAAATTATATCAAGTTGGGCATTAAAAATGGAAAAAATACAAAATGATATATTGGGGGTATAATGGGCCATAAAGGGTTTTAATATATCATATAATATAAGGTATTGTTTATATGAATGTTTGGTCAAGCGCGAGGGAAAAAATGCGATAGTATTTGAGAGGATGTTGGGAACAACACATCTTGCACATCACTAGTAGCAGAAAAGGATGGGGAAAGGTCGCAGTTTCAGTCGATGAACCCTAACTCTTGCCATTTGGAGTTTACCTAGTGAATTTGATGCAATCCCTTGCCATTTGGAGTTTACCTAGCTAAAGACAGTCGATGAACCCTTGCCAATTGGAGTTTTCCCAAATCATTGAGTTTCTTGCAGCAAGATCAATGGTTTTAGCATATTCATTTCCATCTATAGTCAAAAGTGACTTAATATGCCCATGCTATCGGCTATATGACGAGAAAGAGAAATTAAGGGTCAAATGATTGATTGGTTGATTGGAGAGAACAAATTTTTGAATTGACCAGGTTAATCTATATTTCACAGGATGGCAGGATGGCTCGATGGAAATGACATCTATTTCTTGGCAAGGATAATAGACTAAGCTACTGCAAAAGGATGCTTTGATACTTGGACGCTACTTAAACCAAATACCTACCTAGGTTCCATAGTAAATTTGTCTTAAATTGTAGCGTAAGAACTACTAAAAGACATCGGAGCCATTTTCGTCCAATGTTGTAAGTTTGGGGATTGCTAAGTGGGGTAATTCGTAAATCTAGGTTGGTGGTAACATTGAATTGGGCGAGGGGAATTGGTAATGCCCTTCTTCATCTTATTCCGCTAATGCATTGTATAACCTCATGAGTAACCAATATGGTTGCATCCATTTGTTGAGGGGTATTCATTTGTGAATGACATTATGGCTCTCTCTCTCTCTCTTGGGCTCAATAAAGTGTGTTATAACTGATTCTTGTGATAGTTAGTCCAACCTTGAGTCTTGTATTGTGTTTATAATGAATCTAATGCCAAGCTCGGTATTATGTGATGTCATCCCAAAACTACATGATGGTGTCTGGATGAAAATGAACTCTACCCTCCATAACATTCGGGTACAATGATTTGGAGCCAATCTTAGCTTATTTCTCAAGCAGGAGCAACATGGCTATGATTTGGACATGACCACCGATGTAGTTATGCATGTTCTATCTATTCCGCTCCAAATCGTCCTTCGTGGAAATTTATCTTAGCTCCTCCAAGTACTCTTTGATCTCTTGCCTAACCTGATGTTTGCGTTTAGATTCAGTGAGTGAGTCGAATGATGGGATCTTGTGGGTTATCACCATGATATCCAAATTGTTGTATAAACGTACATATGAGGCTTGAATACTTTCGTTGAACGATGTGAGCTACTTATTGTTATGAATCAACATTCGAACTCTTGATTTCTCCAGCTCTGCCTACGGCTTCATTTTCTTTACTAAGTTAAGTGGTGCCCCTTTGTATCATATTGTCCATTCTTGCATAACATTGATGGTAGCTTTCACATTCTTAAGATTTTTGAAAAAGTCTCTGATTTTCTACTACAAGTCGTGCAAGTGGTGAACTGCCTTATGTACAGTCATAAGTTCTTCATAGACATCTTGCGTGGTCTCTCAAAGTGTTGATACTTCACAAAGTATCGCTGCTCTCATTTCCTCCAAGTAGACCTGTGTGGAAGCTGTGTTTCGTGTTGCTATGCAGAGTTGTCCTATCTCTTGTCGAGAAACCTATAGATTCTATACCAACTTCTTATTCTCAACCATCAAATACTGAGTGTTTTATCTTGTGGCACCTACGAAGGCCAAGTTAGCTATGGAAATGGAATTTGGATTCTTGCTAGTGTCTGCCACTATCACCCTGTCTCTAATGAATGCAGGTGATCGATGATCATTCAGAAAATGCTCTCTTTGTGCTTGTACAATCCTCTTCTGAAGTTTTTCATATGGAAGATTGCACACATCCATCACCGGATCATCATCAAGAGGAATTATGTCCCTCTCGTCGCTCGAGGCTAAATTTGCGGTTGGAGGTGGTGGAGACTGAATAGTGACCTGTTGTGTGATGGGCATCAAGTTAACATCTTCATACTGCATCTCTAGTTCCAACTCCATGTATACAACTTCAATCAAGTCTTTGATCTGCTAAGAAATCTCTTGATCCTTCATCTATTCGCTCTCTCCCTTTGCTGTTGGTTGATTATGTTCTTGCTCTTCAACTTGAATCGATGATGTTTCTTCTACTGTTGCGCCTTGCATTCCTTCTTCTTACTGCTTTTTCTTCTCCTCTTGTTCTCTCCTCCTTTGTTCTCATTGTTCCCTCATTTCTTTTTTTTATTTTTTCGCCCTCAGTTCTGCTTCCTACCAGCTCTGCATTTATCTCTTTCTCCACTCTGCTCTTTGTATCCTTTACTTCTGCTGCCAAAGCTGCTTGTGTGAGGATTGGATCCGATTTCATCTTCCATCTATGTTTTCCCTCTGCACTGTCCGCAACCTTTCTCTTTCCATTATCTTTTCTCCAGTTGTTGCCTTCTATTGTTGCTGTGTATGGAGTTGTTGTCATTTTTGGAGTTGCTTATGAAGTCCCTGCTATATTGACCGACTCGTGAGGTATGGAGGAATTGTAGAAATTCTTCCATGGATCCTCCTCTAGCCAATGAAATGCCCCGCTAACCCAATTGTAGTAGATTCTCGCACAGTGGTCTTTGAAAATTCCTTTAGGATCATATATATTGAAGTATTTCGTACAAAAATCAAACTTTCCTATGGATTTTTCTTCGCTATCTACAACTATGAGGTTCTTAATCTCATATAATCTGATTTGCAAAGGAAGAGTGGGCCATGGTGTTTTCTTATTCATGTGAAATGCTGCTGACAACCTTGTGGTGAGATGATATGACACTTCTTTCATGACAAGCTTGTCAGTGGCATACCTTGGAAAAAATTGTGGCGGCTTTTGTCCGTCGAACACTCTAATAAGTGTGCCATCCAATAAGGCAAATCAATATGCGACCTTTGATATTGCCTCCATTTCTCCTCATGAAATGCAAGGTGGGTCTTCTTCAAATATAAGCTTGTATAACGAAATGATGAAGTGATCAGTTATTTGTTCTATAACTCCTCTATGGATTCAATCCAAAAGCTGCTTACAATAAATATGCATGACAATTTCTCATGGTGTCCATGTCTAGTTCATGCCAGGAAACTGATTTTATGCAAAGATTGCATCTAGCAAGTATGCAGACATATAAAACCTTGTTTTCTCACCCTTGGGAGGATCTCAGGTTGTGCTACATGGGATCTCAACTTATGAGCCAAAAAATATGACCAGTTGAATTACTTCCCCTAGTTTACCTAGTTCAATAAGATTTCCACCCTTCAGGAAAGGTCTTTGTGCTCTTCCGACCGTAGATTCTGCAAGCTCGATGACCAAGAGATGGAAGGATTTCCTAAGAGTATTTTTCTTATATGAATGAGTGGGAATTTTTTAAAAATTTGATGGCTCCTTCACTTAGCCTTTGAAAATATACCTTGTGCTCACAAAGCTGTTGGTGGCATAGAAGTATGAGTCCATGAGATTTATTGGCTCGGGAAGATGATACATATGTTGATAATATTTTTCCAGAAAGGTAACAAGATTTTTTCCACTGGAATTGCTCAATGTCATGGTCTTGTCATCAATGTGTGAGACAATCCATCTAATGACATTTCCATACAGGAAGAATGGATATCTACATGTAATCTTGTGTAGTCTTGACTATCGGATGCTGAGGTAAACATGGTGATCCTCTAGATATTCCTCGGGGTTCTTTGTTGAAAGAGCTTCGTTAGCTTGTTGCCATGTTAGTGTTGACTCATTTTCTACAAATAATTGAGTATTCAAATACACTGGAAAGTTAACTGGTGTTTGCTCAACTACTTCCCCAGTACTTCTTTCAGTGATATATTTTGAAGCAGCTCTCTTTGGTTCCATGGTAACAATGACTACTGGATAGAAGTTCTCAACAAATATGGTATTTTTGGGATAGAAAAGAAACTCATTGAAAGAAAACATTAGTATTTATCAAATCTACTTCAAGGCATGATCAAGCAACAAATTGGGTACTTGATGAGAGGGATTATGCAATTTTCAACAACAAGGGACACTGGCTACCTATGTGAGCTACACATTAAGCAGTCCCAGTAGCCAAGGGTCAAGTCTAAGGATTGAGACTGCACAATTCATAGTTTAGCCTGGGCAGTGGAATGGTCAATGGCCAAGGAAGAACAATATGCCCTGGAACTACACAATGTGCAGTTGGGCCAACTTGTGCTATGCATTGTCCAGTTCCAAAGGAAAATCTCTCAACTTGATCATTAGCATTGCGCAATGCCCAGATGGGCAAAGTGAAAATTGGCCAAGGAAATTACAAACTCTTCCTAGTGGAAGTGTGGAAAACGAGCAGATCTAAGTGATGGTGTGAGCTTGAGTGTAGATGTTACTAAGTATGAATGAATCAATAAATATCAAGTTTAGAAATTGAACAAATGGGGAGAAGATCAAATTAGTGAGGAGAGTCGCTGCAACAGTGACCATCAGTGCAAAAACAAAGAAACCAATGTGACATTTGTGAAAGGAAAACAATAAATTGAAAAAACACTTCTACAAGCTAAAATAATTTGAAACACCAACAATCATGAAGAGAAATAGGTGAAACAATTATCACACAAAAAAAACAAGAAAAAGCGATAGAAAAAGTGACAAAAAATGATAAAAGCGAAACTCACCTAGAAAAGCAACGACGACCGCACTGAAGATTCCTTGATCTTCTTGGGAAAGCTAGAGAACCAAGATTGAATGTGAAAATGAACTCTAGGGGCATCAATTGAATAAATTTGAGCGAATTAGGGTTTGTGATGTGCATGCCTAAAATAAGGGAAAAAGAAACACTTGGCGAAAGTTTCTAAAAATAGCAAATGTGTCACCTTCAGGAACTAAAAATAGATCCCTATTTTTCAGGGATGTTTTTTACTTTTTTGTTTTTTTTTTTCCTTTTTCTAGGAAACTTTTGATGCACACTGCTAAGAAAGATTGCGTAATTCCAGGGAACTGAGCAACTTTCTAACTCAGCACACTGCGCAGTTTCTGAGCTCAATGAAATATTGCGCAATTTTTGAGCTCAATGAAAGATTACATAGTTTCTGGGCTTAGTGCTAGGTTTCCATCCATGACTGTGTAGTTTCTAAGCTCAAGGAAAAGCTTCCATCCAAGGTTGTGCAATTCCAATCATCAAGTTTGGGTTTGCCCTCATGGATTGCGCAAGTTTTGGAGGCAAGTCTAAAACTGTTGCAAGATCAAGTTAGGAGGTTAGCTTGTGACTTAGAAAGATAGGTTAAGTGTGAAAAAAATTAAACACAAGCATATATGAAAAGGATAAGTCTCAATCACATAATGAATACTTGATAGAAGTGCAAGATAAGCTCCTGTGAATAGAAGGTTAGGCTCCAAAATCGAAGCATAGGCAACATTTTGGAGGGTGGTTGTAGTCGCTTAACATAGTTTTTGCTACTTGTGTTGGCTGACTTGAGGTGCCTCTATAGGTGTTGAAGGCAGTTGGATGAATTTGTGTTGCTACTATAGATGTTGGATGTGTTTGGACAACTTGTTATTGTTGCTTGAGGAGTTGGACTTTTTTATGTATTGTATAGAGTCATAAGCATGTTTATGAAGGTTTTTGGTGAGTGTCACGATGTTATAGAGTCATGGGGAATTTTTTCTTAGTGTATCAAGTATCCTCGCGAATAAGAGTTGCAAAACTCCTAAGAAAACTCAGTTTTGAGAGGTATATGTAGGTTTTGTGAAGGAAACTCGAGTACATATGTAGGTCTTATGAAGGAAACCCGCATATACATCCTATAAGTGTTTTTCACTGGATTCCTCATGCATATCATGTAGTTTATTTTCTTTTTTTATGGTTTTGTTTTGAGTTTTCCGTGTAAAGGTTAGAAAAGGTTAAGGAACTTCTAGAAAGTGGTTAAAATTGAAAATATCCATCATTAAGTGGTGCAAGTGGATTGATCTAGTCAAGATGATTGATCTGGATAAATTTGAGGGTGTGAAAAGAATTTGTAAGTACTCCATCACCTACGGAAATTATTGGTATAACCATCTTTATAAATTACAAATATGAGAAGAAAATTTTCTCAGTTAGTTGATTCTCTTGGTATGTTGAGTGAGTGCGAGAGTGGAGAAGGGTGCAGAAGCTGTGAGAGTTGTGTGATGCAGATTTTCTGAAGCAATTTGTAGGTGTTGCAGTAGTTAGCTGAAGTATGTTTCAGCCAGTATTTTGTGCAGCAAGTGAGGAGGTAAAATATAGTTTGATTATAGGAGTTTGGAGATTTTTTTCTCCTATCATATTCTATAGTTTATTGTTTGAGTGCAACATTCATTTGCGGGAAGTTTTACTTGTTGCATAAATGGTTTTTAGTTGATGTGTTGATCATAAGATTTTACTCAGTGTTGGTGAGATTATGTTGCAATTTATGGTATGGTTTTGGTTTTTGATTATGTGCTTTGAAGATACGTTGTTGTGGTGCTTATGTTGAGCAGATCTCGGTTCCAATCTCAAAATATATGAAACAAGAACCACATAGAGGAGTGGAGTTGGAGGACTCCAGTGAATTCAATATAAGTCAGCATTTTTCTCAATCCAATGGTAGTTGGATAGTTCAGAAGAAACTGGGTGAGATTTGTTGGTCTTGGTGGCTTCCACGAGATAGTAGTTCATAGAGTTATTTGATAGATCAAGAGTAACCAGGTGAGGATTGTAGGTCATGGTGGCTTCCAACAGATGGTAGTCTTTAGATCTGCATGAGAGAGAGATATCCATTTTATAGTATCCATTTGTAACTCTATGTAAAGAATTTTCTTATCATAATGAATATTTGAGAAGCGCAACAACAATGGGTGGTTTTTTTTCCCTAGAGAGGGTTTTCCACCAGAAATATTTGTGTCCTTTGTGTTGAATTCTTTCATGGTTTCATGTTTATGTTTGATGCTCAGATATATTCCTTTGTGTGAAATCTTATGCATGATTAAAGAATAATAATTTGGAGAAAAATTTGTAAGTGTTTTCACTAACAATCCCCCCCCCTCCCCTCAATAGTGATCTAGCTTCCAACATGCACTCCACTTCACATTTACCTAGAAGGGCTTATAAAAGTAGGTAAATGTGGGGTTGGACATGCTACAAATTAGTATCTGGACTTCTAGGTTCAGCCACATGGACTGGATGAGCAGGATGTGATTTTTATGCATGCATTGTAGTAGCCATGATGACATGTATATATATATATATATATATAGTGGGATGTGATTTTTATGCATGCATTGTAGCAGCCATGATGACATATATATATATATATATATATATATATATATATATATATATATCATGCTAATCTGGACTGGTTTGTGTAGACGAGATATCCTCTGCTATACTTCACTGAGGTATGTTGGATTTTGTTTAATTTTGGTTATCTGACATGGCATGTTTTGTTAGCCTCACTCTCATAAACAATTATAAATCCAAAGTTAATTGAATTAATTAAATATTGAAAATTAGGAATTTATGCCTAATTTTCTAGATTGAGTTTGTTCCTCTCAATTAGGAGTCAGTTTAGGCCTAGAGATTCTATCCACCTAACTAGGTTCCTAGATTGGTGTATGGTTGAGATATTGTCTCAACCAAAGTGTCCAAGATAGATGAATTATCTTGAGACATATTCTCCTCTTGTATTTATATTTGTATTATACCATTGTTTTAATAATGTGAGTATGAGGAGTACAACAAGGTTGTGGCCTTTTCCACCATGTTCGGTGTTCTAAATATCTAGTATGTTTTATGATTTTTAATTTTGGTTATTTTCCCTTCATGTAGTATCAGAGCCATAGTCATTTGGGGTTTGGTCTTTCCATGATAGTTTTCATGGAAGATTATAAGTATGTGTGTGTTGTTTAGCTGCATCTACGTGGGAATAACTATGGAATTACTATTGCATGGAATTCATTTTTGATGAGAGATGGAGACCACGGAAGTGAAAGGCCCATTTTTGTAGAGTTACTGCTATATTTGGAACAAATTTATTTATGTAATTGCGATCGTTGAACTGGGATTCTCGAGACAATTTCATATCTAATGAGATTAACTTGAAACGTCTGAATTCATCAGCTCTGGAAAATATATGTAACCCATTATTCTAGTTCATCGGCATTCATAACCTGCAATGCGCTTTGTTCAGCCTGGGAAGACCATGTAGTGTGGATCTCATGCTCTGTGCAAATTGTGAAATATAAAGAATTGATGTTTGTAATAAGCAGTTGTGCTAAGAGTTGAGAGTCTCGTATATGAAGAGGTCAATATTGGCTTTAGAGCGGCATATATAGGGTGTCATTGAGGCATAAATCAGAATGAAGAGGACAAAAGAAGCAGTAGCCATTGAAGCCATCTTTCCGCGTGATATTCACCCAACAATCTAAAAAAAAGGTCGCATCAGATCTACATCAGCAGACTATCAAACTGAAAAGATTGATCGAAACATGCATCATGTTTTTATTTGAATTTATTGTCCATAAAATAAACCTGCTAAGTGTGAAGTGACGTTGAAGAAAGACCTGCATGCATGCGTGGAGTTGTCCTTTTGAGAATAGTATTGGAGCAGAGCTTTCCTGGATCAATGATGTCGAACACCTTTATTCATGTGCCACGTGAACGTTTCAACGCTTGGAAAGAGTGATTTACAAATTCGAGTTTTTTTAAATCTCCATAGTTCATTCCAAAGAGATTATAATGACAATGTATACATTTCTATGCACAAATTCCGAAGTGACTTTTTCAACACATGAAATTTAAAGTATATGGTTTAAATATTTTAACGTGGAGCTCTCCTTTACATAAGTATAAACCAAAACCATTACTTTAGGTTCACAAAAAGGGAGACATAAGTATATAGGAAAAGTGTAATTTTTTTTAATTATGAGTGATTTTTGTTGGGGTTATAAGGAATTAAGTAGTTTGGGAATAATAATAAAGTGTAAAGTTTAAAAGGCATCATTTTTAGTGACTTAATAAAGAACATTAAATTATTTTAATAATTTAATGGGATGTATGGAGTGATAAGGTGTAATATTGAGAAATGAGGTGTGGAGGAATAAAGTGTAGTTTTTATTTGGAAATTTCTAATTTTTGAGTGATTTTTTAGGTTAGTAGTTTTTTTGGACTCATAAGTGTTTGTAATTTGGAGTGATAAGGAGAAATTATTTTTGTAAATTTGGAGTGATAAGTGAAATTCATTGTTGTGATTTAAAGTACCATTTTAATTTGAGAGAGATTGAGTCTGTGAATATTCAGTTTTTGAATACAAATTGCTTCCAAGGAATTCTCATTACTTGATAAGTCTCAATGATGATATTTTTGTAAAGATGGAAGATTGATGTACCTTGAAACTTAATAAAATCATTTTTTTTGCGGTGATTGTGTTCTAGATCTGCCCGAAATTGAATAAGGGGATCTTAGGTACACGAAGTGTGTGTTTATGATGGTGCATACTTCATGACGTTGATTATGATTTGTGTCTAGTTTTGACACATAAATTATCTCATTTAACACACACATAAAGTTCAAATGCAAGAAAACAAAAAACAAGCACAACACTCGTAACTAAGTAGCTGCAAGGAAGGATAATTAAAATCAACACATGCATTTGCTCACCTACAACAAATAATCAAAGTTGTCAACATCAACACTTCTCTCTTTGAGTCTTGAGAAGTGTGAATTCTTGAGAAAGGAAGGGATTTTCGTTGGCCACTCCATATCTCAGGTAGGGATACAAGTAGACCCAAACAAAATTGCTACCATAAAAAGGGTGCCTACTCCTCAAAAAGAGAGAGATGTTAGGATTTTCTTGGGCTTGGATGGTTACTATAGGAGATTCATCAAGGATTTCAGTAAGGTGGCTTCAACATTGTTTGGATTGCTACCCAAGGACTCTAAATTCTGTTGGTCAATTTTTTTTCAAGAAGCCTTTGAAATCATAAAGGAAAAGTTGACCACTGCCCCTATCCTTTGAGGTCCCAACTAAGCTCTACCTTTCCATTTCCATACTAATGCATCAGATAAAGTTGTGGGGGAAAATTTGGAACAAATAGTTGAGAATTTTCCCTATGTCGTTTATTTCATCATAAAAAATAGGTCTGAGGCTGAATTGAACTAAATTGTCACTAAGAAAGAGCTTTTAGTTGTTTTCCATTCCTTGAACAAGTTAAGAAATTATATTACTAGGTACCAAATTTTTGTGCATACTTACCATTAAACAATTATATACTTGATGAACAAACCTCATTTGAATGCAAGAATTATTAGGTGGTTATTATTTTTGCAACAATTTGATTAACTATCATTGATAAGCTAGGGAAAGAAAATGTAGTTGCATATTTTTTGTCTAGACTCATTTTTCCTGTAGATAATGAAGAGATGATTGATGTTCAGCTTCCATATGAGAACTTATTTTCTATCTCGATACTCTCTCCCTAGTTTGCTGACATAGCGAACTACCTGGTTGCTAGGAGATTTCCTCCAAATATTTCATCTAGGGAGAAGAAAAGAATTGTGAGAAATAACGCCCCTTTCACTTGAATTAATGGCAATCTTTTCAAACTGTGACCAGATCATATTATAAGGAGATGTGTAATGGAAGAGGAAGTCTTTTACATCCTCTTAGCATGTCAATATGGCCCCTGTTGGGGTCATTTTGCTGCTAAGAGGACAACTTTCAAGGCCTTACAAGCTGGCTACTATTGGCCTACTCTCCATCAGGATGCTAGAAGGTATACTAGAAGATGCGACCAGTGTCAGAGGATGGGAAAACCTACACCCATGGATGAAATGCCTCTACAACCTCAAGTGGCCTTAGAGACATTTGACAAATGGGGCATGTATTTCATTGGGCCAATTGATCCACCATATGGGCAAAAGAAATAGATCATGTACGCACTAATTATTTGACAAAGTGGACTGAGACAAAGGCTTTCAAGGCAACAACAGAAGAAAAAAGTGGTTGAATTCTTAAGAGAAAATGTGTTCTACATATTTGGGTATCCAAGGGATATAGTCACTAATCAAGGAGATCAGTTCACATCACATTTGATTGAGAATATCCTAAGGTAGCATAATATCAAACACAAAACAATTACTACCTATCACCCTCAAGAAAATGGGAAATTAGAGGTTACCAATAGAGCACTGGAAAGCATCCTCACCAAGGTAGTGAGAAACAACAAGAAATATCGGGCAGACAGATTAGTGGAGGCAACTTGGGCCTATAATACCACCTAGAAGACAACTACTGGGTTCAGTCCATATGATCTGTTTTATGGGAAGAAAGCTTTTCTTTCTATTGAATTTGAATATAACATTCTCATAATGGCAACCTAATTGGATTTGGATGTCACAATGGCACATAAAGAAAGGTTTCTTCAGCTAAATGGCTTAGATGAATTTAGAATGCAGGCCCTCCTCCACACTGAAGACATACAATTACAGAGGAAGCTTTGGCATGATAGGCACATCAACGAGAAAGTATTCCAGGAAGGAGATTGGGCTTTTCTATATGACTCCAGGTTCAAGGACTTTAAAGGGAAGTTAAGGACATGATGGTTAGGCCCATATCTGATAGATAAATTCCATGACAATGGGGATGTTCATATCAAAACCATTGATAACGAGAGGATTCCTTTGCTTGTAAATAGTTATAGGTTAAAGGTCTAAAAAAAGCCCATGTCCAAGGTAGAGTTCACCAACACAATCAACAGGGAAGTAAATGTAATTGGGAACCTCATAGCTTCCAGTCCACAAAATTATTAGGGAAAAATAAATAAATAAAGATGCCTCGGTGAAAAACTCCATGAGGAATCTAAGGCCAACTACAAGAATGAAAACCTCTCTCAGGCAGTCCTAGAGCCAAAAAAAAAAACATAAAATATCCTTGAGTGAAAACATATTTGAGGCAGTCCGAGTAGGCTGGTGGGTTGAAACCTCTTCTGGGCAGCCCACTAGTCTTGAAAAAAAAAAGAAAAAAGAAAAAAGAAAAGAAAAGAACCAAAATAAGAAGGTAAAATGACACCATGACGGCTAACCTTTCTTTTCTTTTTTTTCTGTCTTGCAGGGTTATGAACAATGGCATGTCATGGTCATAAAGCAAGGAAATTCTCCCATTTCTCTTCACACCTCCATCCATCCAAAATCTTCAACACCAAAACTCACCTATTCATCCCTCCACACCATCCTATGAGATCAAAATTCAAAATATTGCACCCTCTCCGTGGTGATACAGGAAGTTCATGTGCTACTACAGGAAGTCATGTAACTACTACATGAAGTTACAGTAGGCTATAGGAGGGTGTATTGAGGACAAAGGGCAGCCACCAAGGGCCCTGTGGTGTCAAAACTTCAATGAGGAGAGCATTTACACCATTTATTACCACCTTCTCATTGCTCCTCCATCTCAAACATAGATATTTTTCCCTTGAACCCTACACTTTGTCGCCTTTGTAAAACAATCTTTTTTTAAAACAAAATAGAGGCCCTTCACTCCATTTTCCAAGACCACACCACTTTCTCACCATCCTATCATCACCTTGAGACCTATACATTCTATCTCTCATCACCCATGCAAATTTAGAGTCCATGACCTACAAATAAAGAGGCTGCTACAGGAAAAAGCAACTCCTGTGTAAGCACCAGAAAATACTTGAATATTGTTTTGATCATTCATGAAGAAAAAGAATACTTGTGAGATATCTCTAAAGGTAGAAATGGCACTCCAAGAAGGATCCTTTACTAGAAAACATGCACTTGAAGACTCAGAAAGGTACCTGCAAAAAAAAAAAAAATTCAAGATAAGCACTTGAAAAGGAATGAAGACACACAACAAAATCTTAGGCAGTAATACAAACTCAATTAATGTCACTTGAATGGTCCAGGTCCAACATGCATCATGTTGTAGCAATTAAAAAAGGATTTAAGGCTCAGGTATGGAAATCTCTCACCCTCTCCTTATGCATAAGTGAATAAATGAATGAATGTCGAGAGGGAAAAATTTAATAATCTAAAGGTGGCTAGTTAACTTGGCCACCCTCAACCATTTGAACTAAAAGTGAATGGTAGAGCCCTCATGTAACATGGAGCTGTAAAATTAGTTAAAGTATGACCAATAGGAGTGTGTGTTGATTGCGAGGGAGAAGGGAATGATAACTTTGAGTGGGACCAATGGTCCAAATGAGGAAAACTCATGCAAGGGACAAATCAACATAACACTCCAAGCCAACTCGAAATAACATAAAATGTACTTGAGCGCACTTCCCTTTGCACCTTTTTCCATTCCAAGAATGGTTAGAGAGAGGATAAATCTTGCAAGCCATCGAGGAGCTTTGAACCTCGACCCTGTACTGCTACAGGAAAGTGCTACAAGAAGTCCTGTAACTGCTACAAGAAGTTTGTGACTACTACATGAAGTTTGTGACTGCTAGAGGAAGAGCCTAGGAGTGCTACAAGAGGAAAAAGGGGGTATGTGCATGCAACAAAAGGCCCAATTGGTTCATGAAACTCCCATTTTTCAGCTCAAAACATCAGTCTAAGAAGTAAGTTTCCATCACCTCACCTTTTTGTCATAATTTCACACAATTTATCCTAAAAATTTGCAGTCATCAGTCATAAAATTTTGAAATTGAAGGGTTATGTGTGAAGGAAATAAAGGATCGGTACATAGAATTGGTGTGATAGGAATTTTTGTGACCCTCTGCTACCACTAATTCAACACTAAGGCCATAAAAAAAAACCTTTCCTACACCTAGTCAAGGGCAGTAAGAAGAGATGGGGGGTGGGTTCAACAAGAGAGAACCTACATACAGCAGAATGATTCATTTGCACCCTCCTATTGGAGACATCTTTAGGAGAAATCAATGGTTAGGTTTCTTTGAATTGTTAAAAGGATATGATGATGAATTTTCCTTTGAGTTTTCTAAGGCTTTGAATTCCAAATCAGATGTTAGTGCCACAATTGTAATAAGAGGGTTAACCATTACGATAAGTCCTAAAGTGATCGACAAAGTAACCACACTGCCCCTAGGCATCAAATGGAATAGGGAAGATAGGGCCGCTAGTGCCACTACAAAGAAGAATTTATTTAGGTCTAGGGAGAGACATGTGCAAGATAAAAATGGGGTTAGGAGAGAAATTTTGGCACTACCCATGGGATGAGGTAGCCTTTAAAATCTTAAGGTACATATCCTGGAAGTAAGATTAAGTGTATTTTATGGCTATCACTTTAGGTTGTTTCATGAGCTTAGATACCAAGAAAATTCATGTCTTAACCAGGTATTGAATTTACCTTACTTCCTCCTCTAGTCCATCAGGGACATGAGCCAGAAATTTAGAGAAGGGAAGAATCAACACTTAGCCCATCATGGCCTTATTAAGATGATAGTATAGGATAACCTAAACAACTTAAGAATTCATGTCCCATGGTCCAAGTTCAGAGAGATTGATAGAGAGGAACTAATAGGAACCCAAAGCATTACTCTTGGGGAAACCCCTGTATCTAGCATTGGGGTTAGAGATACCATATCAGAGGAAGAAGATACAGAGAGGAAAACATAAATCGAAATAGATGAAGATAAAGGAGAAGAGGCAGAGGAAAAATAAGGAGATGATGATGAAGATAAGGTATAAAAGGTATAAGAGGAGGCCCCAGGTCCTAGACAGACCACTGAACCAAAGGAAACTGAGATATCCCCTTGGCAAACTAGAATGTCACTAGGGAACACTGAGGATGAGGTGGCTAACACTTTGGCTACCTTGGGCACTGCCACATTAGCTACCTTGGGCACTCTTGTGAAATACAAGAAGAAGAGGCCAATAAAAACCCCTCTTTACTTCAAAACAAGGAAAATAACTAGAGTGAGACAAGGGAGACCCTAGAATCCCACAAAATTTCCAATTACCATTGAGGGGTCCCCAAGTAAGAAAGAAGAGGTAGGGCCAGATGAGGGCAAGATTGAGGAGGTCACATCTCCAAATCTAAAACCCAAGACTCCCATAGCATATGTAAGGAGGTACACCACCAGAGCATCACCCTTCAAACAAATAGAGGCACCCACTGACATCCAAAAGGAAGGAAAGGGAGTGCTATAGAAAAAATAGAGCATGCTACATGAAAAATAGAGCATGCTACATGAAACACATAAGGTGCTAAAGGAACAGAAGGATGTGTAGCAGGAAGAACAGAAGGCAAAAATTGAAGGGTAGAGTGCACAATTGGAAGGAAAATATGTGCAAGAGGGGGTACAAGCTTCGAACCAACTCCAAATGACAGTAACCTCCTCACAAAAATTTGAAATAAAAATCATAGTATTTCAGGAACCTACACCACAGCCTAGTTTGGGATCATATAAAAAGTTCATTGAGGGAGGAAGATTGATCCCTGAGAAATTCACAATCCCCCTCCTACATGAGTTGGAGATAGAAAGAGGGCACACCCACATATGGATGAAGATAGCCAAATCAAAAAAATGTTTGGGATGTGGGGTTGATGGAAGAAAGGCTCATTGAAATGGGAAAAGAGTTGGATGATGTAAGGCTTAGAGAATCTATGGTGAAAGATAAACTGCAAGTAGCACAAGAAGAGAACATGAGGATGCAGGGGCAGCTATAGGAAAATGACAACCAACTTGCAGCCATGGCCAGCCTTTGCATGAGACCATGTAGTATAGACAACCTTCAAAGTCCTATGCATTTTATCTCAAGGAGAAATGGTTACAATTCCAAATCAGAACCTTAGCTCAACATGGCTACCTACCCTTTCATGACTATAGACAGTTCATTGATTTTTTAAAATAATCTAGTGTAGGAGAGATGGATAGAATGACTAAATTCTATATGCACAACCCCATTTTAACTGATATGAACAATTGAGACCTAAATTCCAGATTGGGTGATATGCAATTAATGGCCTTTGCATCCTGGATAACACATGAAGAAGCAAGAGCAACAATGATTAAAAGAGTCATGGTTAATAGAAGAGAGAGAACCCCTATATATCAGAGAAAAACTAATAAGCCCCAAGGGGATCATCAAGAATCATCAATTGATCTCAAGTGATGATGTAATGGCACCTAGATACATTGAGACACAAGGTCGGGTGATTGCACACTTTGATGTTATATCCAAGTTGCTAGGACAAGATTGTTTGAAAGCACACCAAAGAAGATGGAATACCTTACCACTTAGCCTACAGTTGAGGGAATATCATTCTCATGAGAGAATCAACAATGCATTGGAAATAGAACCCTTCTACAAATAATATATGCAGAGAATGAATATACAGTGGATAGGCTTGAAGCTCAACCCACCTTTGTTGTTGGGGTTGCATGAAGGGAGATATTAGACAGAGGAACAAAAGGAATGGTCTAAGGCAGAAAGGAACACAAGATTCCACCCACCAGAAATCACTCCCTCTTTGCTTCCTTAGGATGTTAGAGAGGCCACCAAGGCTTTGAAAGAGATCAGCAAGGAGGACTGAGTTTCTCAGAGGGTGAGCAACCATTTCAGTAGGGGGGGTGATGATGAGGCCCGTCATTAGGTATATTTTAAAGGGTTAAAATTCCATACTTCATCTATTTAGTTACCTCTCTCTCACCTTTATTTACATTTTTTTCATATCATGCTTAAGGAAGGAGGGTGTATGATGTGTGTCATGTCTTGTTGCCTAATATGAATTAATTGTAGGAAACAAAGCCATTTTTGAGATATTTTCCACCTAAGGGCTCAGAGTAGACAACAAGGAGAGATTGTAGGAGGTTTTTCCACCTCCTTAACTCTCTCAATCAGTCAATATCACACCAAGATCTCTCCCAATAGCTCGAAGGAAAATGCAGCCAAAAAAAGTGGTAGTTATGCGGATCCAAGCTCCACTCTTCTCGAGATCAAGGAGGGATTATTCCTACTTTTTAGGGAGTTTTTGGTAGCTACCCATTTGTATAAATAAGCACATGCAAGATCTCATTAGGATTCGACCTTTTTATTCATCTAGGTAGCTCTTGAGCTATGATTTAGATTTATCTTTTACTGTCATATGATGTATTAAACCTTTTTATGCAATGATAATGAGAAGCTGCTTGTTCCATCACTGATTTAATCTCAGAGGGATGATGCTTTTAGGTTAGGTCCCAATCCATTGGCTAAGTCCTTCTTGTATATTTATATTCTCTCTTTATGTTTCAACATTTTTTTAGTGTCTTTTCATTCTAGTAATAGTAAAAATTCATCAAAATTGTGCTTGTGGCCTCTCTTTCTCACCTCTCTCAGGGGATCTTGACGGGAAGGATATCCAATCACAAATTGAAAATATTTTGTTTATGATTTATTGGAAATTAGATAGTGTGGTTATCATGTTCATAATATTCTTACTGCAAATTATAAGTTGGATTTATGCTTAGATTAGATTTCGCTTACGTTAAGCAGGGTTTTCTATTCAACTCATCTTTTCCACTTTTAAACATGTTAGTTTTTCTATAGTCACTGAATGAATGTGTGTAGTTATTCCAGGTATGTCTACAGCTGCAGGGAAAAGACCCTTTTCATCACAGTCATCCTTCTCCTCTCCAACCTCCAAATTTTCCACCAAAACCTTGTTTTGTGAAACCACCTTCACCACCACTGTGAGCAGACTTCCAAGTGAAAAAAAGGCCTTCCAAGGGCTCTGAGTTTTGTTGGAGGTGTTGGTCACCTCTCCCTCACCTGTTTCCACCTTCTCTCACCTTTCCATACCTTCCTTGCACCTTTTTCATCCTTGAAATCCCCTCAGCCTGTTTCCTGTAGCAGCACTGTACTTCATCTCTTCACTCCATTTTAGCTCATTTTTTCCTTTTGAACCTAGCATAGGATGCATTTGACCCCCATATTTGAATTCTAAGTAATAAGAGACCCTCTGGCCACTCCAAAGCTCCTTCCTTATTGCTGCAAAAATATAGTAGGCATTAGTGTTTTATTTCATTTTAGAATTAGATTGAATTCTTCATGCAAGTTCAATTTGAATGAAACAATAGATAGGAGTTGGTTTATGATTTGATGAAGTGTGTGATGATAGAATAGTTTCTTTATTGCAAATGAATAAATAGCTAGATGAATAACATAGCTTCCTTTTTTTGCAACTAAGTTAACTTTTTAAGCTTTTCTTTCACTGTCAATTGCAAGTAGAAGTTTGATAGATACTCACTTTGCCTTATATTAGAAGCAATTCCCTTCATTACATTAGGTAGATGCACTTTAATCAAGTATAAGGAATGGCCTAGAAGTACTACTGTCAAAAAGACCTAGTTGAGGGTGGCATGAGTAGAATCCATTTGTTGTGCATATAACACTGTCACCTTTAAGTTTGTACAAACCCTGGGTTGATAAGTAAAGTTGAGTAGCCCTTGGGAGTTGCAAAACCCTTGGTGCAATACTAGGGCTCACCAGTATGACTACATCAATGAATCTCAATGTTATTCCTTTGAGTTCATATAGTATGGTTTTGGGTATATATTGATTATACCTTCACACAACTAGGGTAGATTGTTATGAGAAGGCTATTGAGTGCTTGGATGCTGATGGAGATAATAAAATATTTCAGGGTAAGAAGAAGCCTACATCAGTGAGAATGGTCAAAACTATGCAGGAAAAGCACAGTTTCAGGAAAGGGTGTGTAATGTTTGCAGTGCATGTTTCCAGTGACAAAGGGAAGGATGTTGATTATGTTGAAGTATTGAAGAGGTATCTAGTTTTGTAACAATTATAGGATGTATTTCCAGTAGATATTTCAGAGTTACCACCTCATAGGGAAGTGGATTTTTCTATTGAGTTGGTACCAGGAGCAACACCAACATCAAAGGCACCATACATGATGAGCACTATGAAATTATTGAAATTGAAGTTGCAGCTTAAGGAAATGCTTGATAAGGGATACATTAGGCTAAGTGTGTCACCTTGGGTGCACTAGTGTTGTTTTTTAAGAAGAAGGATGGTACTCTTAGTTTGTGTATTGATTACAGAAAATTGAATGAGGTGACAATCAGGAACATGTACCCTTTGCTGCGGATTCACGTCTTGTTTGATCAGTTGAAGGGAGAAAAAGTGTTCTCAGAGATTTACTTGAGATCTTGATATCATTAGGTATGCATCAAAGAAGATGACATCTACAAGGAAACATTATGTACCAGGTATGTGCATTATGAGTTTGTAGTAGTTCTGTTTGGTCTTACTAATGCTCCAACTACTTTCATGTGTTTGATGATTAGTGTGGTGTGTCCTTATCTGACCAAGTTTGTGATAATATTCATTGATGATATAATTATATATTCTAAGAATGAGGAAGAGCATGCAGAGCACCTAAAAAAATTGTTAATATTATTGAGAGAGCATTCGTTGTATGCCAAGCTTAGTAAATGCAATTTATTTTAGACAAAAGTTCATTACTTGAGACATGTTGTTTCCAAGGAAGGCATAGTAGTGGACCTAAAAAATTTAAGAGCTATCAAGGAATGGGGAGCTCCTAGGATTGTGGATGATTTTATATCATTCATGGAACTAACAGGTTATTATAGGAAGTTCATTAGGAATTTCTCACAGATTTTCTATCCTATTACATATTTGCAGCGAAAATGGAAGAATTTTGAATGGACTAAGGAGTGTGAAACTAGTTTTGAGAAGTTGAAGCATTTACTCACAAATGATTTGGTTATGAAGATTGCAGATCTTGATAAAGAGTTTGTGGTTTGTACATATGCTTGCAATAGAGGACTTGGTGGAGTCTTGATGTAGGAAGCAAAAGTGGTATGTTATGAGTCAAGTAAGATGAATGAGTGTGAACAGAACTATGTAACACATGGTATTGAGTTGGAAACTATCATTCATGCATTCAAGATGTGGAAGAATTACCTTCTTGGAAGACGGTTCATTTTGATGAGTGATCATAGTGGGTTGAGATACTTATTGTATTAACATAATATGAATGCTAAGAAAGCTATATGGTTGTCTACTCTTAGTGAGTTTGACTTCGAGATCATGTACATTAATGGAAAAGAGAACATGGTTGCATATGCTCTTAGTAGAAGAGTGCAAGAAAATCATATTTCAACAGTGAGTTCTTATGAGACATATTTATAGGATCAAATATTACATGTGGGATAACATGATGATAGGTATCAACAATTGAGGCACGGGTTACAGCAGTAGGGCAAAGGTGATAGCACTAGTACATTTGGCAGAAATTCCGACACTTTGGTTCCAACACTTTTGTCAGAAATTTCCCCAAAATTTATCAATTTTTCAAATCCCGCCCACAATTGTCGCTATACCGACGTTGTAGACAAGTGTCAGTATTGCGACACATAGAAGTTAGTGTCGGTCTTGCGACGTTTGTAGCAAAACGTCGGAATTGCGATAGTTTGGGAAAAAGCGTTTGAATTGCAATGGATAAGAGCTATGTCGCTATTGAGACATTTGGAGGTAAACGTCGCTATTGCGACAATTTGTACAAAAGCGTCGTAACAAGTTTGGGAAAGATTGTTGCTATTTCGACAGTTTGGGCTAAGTGTCGCTCTTGCGACGGTATGTAAATTAATTTCTTTGGCCTCCCCTTTAATAAATAATAATCTAACTTGGGTCCCCTTTTTGAATGGTTGGAGCAACATAATAAGATATCTTTAGTTGACATATCACATTGTGATGAAGATGGAAGGTGGTTATGATGGGAATTTTAAGGAGTTTCATAAAATATTAAAGACGTGATGCGCTCACTCCTTGGTTCACTTTTAATGTGTGCCCCCAACCACGGTCAGGCGTGCCGTGTTGCGTAGTGTGAGGTCGCCCTACTGGGCACGTTCAAGTCGGGCCATTTCATTCAAGGGCGCCTGTATCAGTTTTTCTAAGTTGTGACCACCCGGGTGCCTTGTGCATGTTCCGGTGGCCCGTTTTCCGTTTGCTCCCTTGTGGCATCGTTCGTTTGGGCGCGCCGTACTGTCGCACCATGTGAGGTTGCTCAACCGGGCATGTTCAGGTCGAGCCATTTCGTTCGAGGGTGCTCGTATCAATTTTGATAAGTTGTGACCACCCAAGTCCCTTGTGCACGTTTGAGCGGCCCGTTTACCGTTTGCTCCCTTATGGTATCATTTGGTCGGGCGCATCGTGTCGCGCCGTGTGAGGTCACTCGACTGGGCGCGTTCGGGTCGGGTCGAGCCGTTTCGTTCGAGGGCACCCGTATCAGTTTTGCTAAGTTGTGAATACCCAGGTACCTTGTGCACGTTTAGGTGGCCTGTTTTCCATTTGCTCCCTTGTGGCATCATTCGGTCGGGTGCACCATGTCGCACCGTGTGAGGTCGCCCGACCGGGCGCGTTCAAGTCGAGCCATTTCGTTCGAGGGCGCCCGTATCAGTTTTTCTAAATTGTGACTACCCAAGTGCCTTGTGCACATTCGGGTGGCCTCTTTGCCATTTGCTCCCTTGTGGCGTCGTTCAGTTGGGCGCGCCGTGTCGCGCCATGTGAGGTTTCCCGACTGGGCGCGTTCTGGTCGGGACGGGCCATTTCGTTCGAGGGTGCCCATATCAGTTTTGCTAAGTTGTGACTACCCAGGTGCCTTGTGCACATTTGGGCGGCCCGTTTGCCATTTTCTCCCTTGTGGCATCATTCGGTCGGGTGCGTCGTGTCGCGCAGTGTGAGGTCACTCGACCGGGTGCATTCAGGTCGGGCCGTTTCGTTCGAGGGCGCCCGTATCAGTTTTTCTAAGTTGTGATCACCCGGTGCCTTGTGCACGTTTGGGTGGCCCGTTTTCCGTTTGCTCCCTTGTGGCATCGTTCGGTCGGGCACACCGTGTCGCGCCGTATTGTGAGGTTGCCCGACTGGGCGTGTTTGTGTTGGGCTGTTTCGTTCGAGGGCGCCCGTATTAGTTTTGCTAAGTTGTGACTGCCTCGGTGCCTTGTACACATTCAGGTGGCCCGTTTCCCATTTTCTCCCTTATGGCATCGTTCGTTCGGGCGTGCCGTACTGTCGCACCATGTGAGGTCGCCCGACCGGGCGCATTCGGGTCAGGCTGTTTCATTCGAGGGTGCCCATATCAGTTTTAATAAGTTGTGACTGCCCAGGTCCGTTATGCATGTTCGGGTAGCTTGTTTGCTGTTTTCTCCCTTGTGGCATCGTTTGGTCAGGCACACCATGTCATGCCGTGTGAGGTTGCCCGATTGGGCGCGTTCGAGTCAGGTTGGGCTGTTTCGTTCGAGGGTGCTCATATAAGTTTTGCTAAGTTGTGACCACCCGAGTCCTTTGTACACATTTGAGCGGCCCGTTTTCCATTTGCTCCCTTGTGGCATCGTTTGGTCGGGCGCGCAGTGTCGCGCCGTGTGAGGTCGCTTGACTGGGCACATTCGGGTCGGGTCGGGCCATTTCGTTCGAGGGCGTCCATATCAGTTTTGCTAAGTTGTGACTGCTCGGGTGCCTTGTGCGCATTTGGGCAGCTCGTTTGTTTTTTGCTCCCTTGTGGCATCATTCAGTCGGGCGCACCGTGTCGTGCCGTGTGAGGTTACCCGACTGGGCACGTTCAGGTCGGGTCGTTTCGTTCGAGGGCGCCCATATCAGTTTTGCTAAGTTGTGATCACCCGGGTGCCTTGTGCACGTTCAGGCGGCCTGTTTTCCATTTGCTCCCTTATGGCATCGTTTGGCCGAGCGCACCGTGTCGCGCCATGTGAGGTCGCCCGATCAGGCGCATTCAAGTTGGGTCGATTTGTTCGAGGGCGCTCGTATCAATTTTGCTAAGTTGTGACCACCCGGGTGCCTTGTGCACGTTCGGGTGGCCTGTTTGCCGTTTGCTCCCTTGTGGCATCATTCGTTTGGGCGCGCTGTGTGAGGTCGCCCGACCACGTGCGTTCAGGTTGGGCTGTTTTGTTCGAGGCCGCCCTTATCTGTTTTGCTAAGTTGTGACCACCCGGGTCCCTTGTGTGCGTTTGGGTGGCCTGTTTGCCTTTTTCTCCCTTGTGGCATCGTTTGGTTGAGCACGTTGTATCGTGCCATGTGAGGTCACACGACTGGGTGCGTTCGGGTCGGGTCGGGCTGTTTCGTTCGAGGGCGCCCGTATTAGTTTTGCTAAGTTGTGACCGCAAGGGTGCCTTATGCATGTTCGGGCGGCCCGTTTGCTGTTTTTTCGCTTGTGGCATCGTTAAGTTGAGCGCGCCATGTCGCGCCATGTGAGGTCGCCCGACCAAGCGCGTTCAGGTCGGGCTGTTTCCTTCGAGGGCGCCCGTATCAGTTTTGCTAAGTTGTGACTGCCGGGGTCCCTTGTGCACGTTCGAGCAGCCCATTTTCCATTTTCTCCCTTGTGGCATCGTTCGATTGAGCGCGCCGTTTCATGCCGTGTGAGGTCACCCGACCGGGCGCGTTCGGCTCGAGTCAGGCTATTTCGTTCGGGGGCACCCGTATCAGTTTTGCTAAGTTGTGACCACTCGAGTGCCTTGTGCATGTTCGGGCGGCCCGTTTTCCATTTTCTCCGTTGTGGCATCGTTCGATCGGGCGCGCTGTGTCACGCCATGCAAGGTCGCCCGACCGGGCGCGTTCGGGTTGGGCCGTTTCGTTTGAGGGTGCCCGTATCAGTTTTGCTAGGTTGTGACCATCCGGGTGCCTTGTGCATGTTCGGGTGACCCGTTTGCTGTTTGCTCCCTTGTGGCATCGTTCAGTTGAGCGCGCCATGTCGTGTCATACTGTGAGGTAACCCGACCAGGGGCGTTTGGGTCGAGCCGTTTCATTCGAGGGTGCCCTTATCGGTTTTGCTAAGTTGTGACCACCCAGGTCCCTTGTGCACGTTCGGGTGGCCCGTTTGCCATTTGCTCCCTTGTGGTATCGTTTGGTCGGGCGCGCCGTGTGAAGTCGCCCAACCGAGTGCGTTCGGGTCGGGTCGGGCCATTTCGTTCGAGGGCGCCCATATCAGTTTTGCTAAGTTGTGATTGCCTGGGTCCCTTGTGCACGTTCAGGGGGCCCGTTTGCCATTTTCTCCCTTGTGGCATCGTTCGGTCAGGCGTGCCGTGTCGCGTCGTGTGAGGTTTCCTGACCAGGCGCGTTCGGGTTGGGTCAGGCCGTTTCGTTCGATGACGCCCGTATCAGTTTTTCTAAGTTGTGATTGCCCGGGTGCCTTGTGCACATTCGGGTGACCCGTTTTTCATTTTCTCCCTTTGTGTCATCGTTCGCTTGTCCGCGCCGTGTCGCGCCATGTGAGGTCACCTGATCGGGCGCATTCAAGTCGAGTCGTTTCGTTCAAGGGCGCCCATATCAGTTTTGCTAAGTTGTGACCACCCGGGTGCCTTGTGCACATTTGGGCGGCCCGTTTTCCATTTGCTCCCTTGTGGCATCTCTCAGTCGGGCACGCCGTGTCGCGCCATGTGAGGTCGCTCGACCGGGCACGTTCGGGTTGGGCTTATTCGTTCGAGGGCGCTCGTATCAGTTTTGCTAAGTTGTGACCACCCAGGTGCCTTGTGCATGTTCGGGTGGCCCATTTTCCGTTTTCTCCATTGTGGCATCATTCGTTTGAGCGCGCCGTATGAGTTCGCCCGACCAGGCGCGTTCGAGTCGGGCTGTTTCGTTCAAGGGTGCCCTTATCAGTTTTGCTAAGTTGTGACCACCCGAGTCCCTTGTGCATGTTTGGGCGGCCCATTTGTCATTCACTCCCTTGTGGCATCGTTCGGTCGGGTGCGCTGTGTCGCGCCGTGTGAGGTCACCTGACTGGGCGTGTTTCGGTGGGGTCGGGCCGTTTTGTTCGAGGGTGCCTATATCATTTTTGCTAATTTGTGATCGCTCAGGTCCCTTATGCACATTTGGGCAACCCATTTTCCGTTTCCTCCCTTGTGGCATCATTCGGTCAGGCGCGCCGTGTGAGGTCGCCCGATCGGGCGCATTCAGGTCGGGTCATTTTGTTCGAGGGCGCCCGTATCATTTTTGCTAAGTTGTGACCACTCGGGTCCCTTGTGCATGTTCGGGTGGCCCGTTTATCATTTTCTCCCTTGTGGCATTGTTCGGTCGGGCGCACCGTGTCACGCCATGTGAGGTTGCCCGACTGGGTGCATTCGGGTCGGGTCGGGCCGTTTTGTTCGAGGCTGCCCGTATCAGTTTTGCTAAGTTGTCACTGCCTGGGTGCCTTTTGCAAGTTCAGGCGGCCCATTCATCGTTTGCTGCATTGTGGCATCATTTTCTCGGGTGTGCCATGTCGCACCGTGCGAGGTCGCCCGACCGAGCGTGTTCGCATTGGGCCGTTTTGTTCGAGGGTGCCCATATCAATTTTGCTAGGTTGTGATCGTCCGGGTGCCTTCTGCACATTCGGGTTGTTTTTTTGTTGTGTTCTCCCTTGTGGCATCGTTTGGTCGAGCGCGCAGTGTCGCCCTGTACTGTGAGGTCGCCCGACCGGGCGCGTTTGAGTCGGTCCATTTCGTTCGAGGGCGCTCGTATCAGTTTTGCTAAGTTGTGACCACCCGGGTGCCTTGTGCACATTTGGGCGGCCTGTTTGCCATTTTCTCCCTTGTGGCATCGTTTTGTCAGGCGCGCCATACTGTCGCACCATGTGAGGTCGCCCGACCAAGCGCGTTCGGCTGGGGCCGTTTCATTCGAGGGTGCTCGTATCAATTTTACTAAGTTGTGACCACTCGGGTCCCTTATGCACATTCGGGTGGCCCGTTTTCCATTTTATCCCTTGTGGCATCATTCGTTCCGGCACACCATGTGAGGTCGCCTGAATGGGCACATTCGGGTTGGGCCGTTTCATTTGAGGGCACCCGTATCAGTTTTCCTAAGTTGTGACTGCCCAGGTCCCTTGTGCACGTTTGGGCGGCCCATTTGTCATTTTCTCCCTTGTGGCATCGTTCAGTCAGGCGCGTCGTGTCGTGCCCTGTGAGGTCACCCGACCGGGCGCATTCGGGTCAGCTTGGGCCATTTCGTTCGAGGGCGCCCGTATTAGTTTTGCTAAGTTGTGAATGCCGGGGTGCCTTGTGCACGTTTGGGTGGCCCATTTGCTGTTTGATCCTGTTAGCCACCTATAATATTTGTTATAGCAAAAGGTGGCTAAGACTTTTTGAGCCTTCAAGGAACAAATTTTATTACTAAAAAGTGTTGGCTCTTGAAGACTCTTGGAGGCCTCCTGCCTCTGTCCATAATCTTCACCGCTGATTTATTTTACACTCAGAAATCCTGCTGATTCCCAAAGAAGAATACTGCTGCAAACACCTTTTCCCTTTTTCCCCTTCTTCCAAAATTAACCTCACTTCAACCCCTTCACTTCCCAGGAAAATCCCTCATTTTCATGTTTTTCCCATTTTCCCTTCTTCAAAATCCCTTTGATAAGGTTTAAAGACTCCTTCTTTGCCTTATCGGAACCCCTCTAAACCTTTGAAAATCATTAAAAAACCATAAAATCATATTTTTATGTATTATGGGCTTAAGCCCCCTTGGGCTAAGTTTTTAACCCCCCACTTCTCCAATCCCTGGTCGCATGATCCTCCATGTAACCCGTGGCCTCGCAATCGAGTGCCAGGCCATTTTATATTTTCTATGCCCAAAGTTTAAAACCTTTGGACATATATCAAAACTCGTCGGCTTTATTATATTTTAATTTTTTTTTCGCCAGTTCAAAGTTTCGACCGTTCCGCACTGTCGATCTGATCTGCAAATTGAATGGTGTGGAGTCCATCTCCCTGGTGGTCCCCGCCATCCACTAACCAATTCCAAAACCACGCAGTATTCATCGCACCGCCTTTGGGTTACGGGGGTTTTTTCCCAAACGCCAGCGATTCCATACACCGCATGACACGTGTCTCGTGCACTATTTGAAAAATCGCCGTCCATCGCGCGTTAACGTTCGGACGTGGACCAAGCGCGATATTGCTATCCACCATCCGATCTGGGGTGGGCCATCCAACGGCTGACGCTCACTGAAGATGCCCGACAAATAACTAGGCCATGGCGTGGTCATTAAAAGAACCTCCACCATCGATTTGATCTGCAGACCGATGGCCCATATTCCATCGCCCTGATTCGTCGCCCAGTCAACGTGTTCCGCTTTGACTTCCCGTTCCCGCTCCCGACCGTCGATCTCTGCACGATCGACGACTCTGATTTAAAAATTTCTTCCGCCATCTCTATGACATCTTCCAATAAATCCTGACTGTTGGATGATGCCATCCAACGGCCACGCTCTCTCTACGTGCCTTCTGAAGTAGTATACCTATAAATGCATGGATTTTATAATTTTTGTTCGTATTTTGCAGGGTTCTAAGGTTTTTTCACTATGTCTGAAGAAAATTTGAAGGTAGAGGGTGACGATCCTCCCACCTTCGATTTGTCAAGGGAAAATATTTGCAGGTGTTAATTCCACGTTTCATCAATCGTCCATGAAGCAGTGATTCCACATAACCCTACGCAGCCCTGCATACCAGCAAAAAACACAGTAAATCAGGCAGAGTCAGAGAGTATCAGTGCCGAAGACCAAAATTTACCAGGACAGAGGATGGAAGACATATTTTGTGGGGATCACGGCTAAGAATTTTTATCAAAAGCCTAATCCCCGATTTAAAACATAGTTTAAAGAAGATCTTAAAGTGTTTTACTAACAGAAAGGCCTCCACCGCCTCAATTGAGGAAAATTGATTCCTCAGCTACCATAAGTGCCACATGTGCCTCAAAGTATTCAATCAGAGTCCGAAGTTATTGATCAAATGAAGATATTTTCCTGAGCGCAGCCAGAGAGTTACTTCTGTAAGGAAATTAATGCAAAAGATATCTGCAAAGTAACCCCGACACCACATAGAGCCTCAAAGGTCAACAAAAGCTCCCACCGAGCTTAATATTTATGTAAAAACATTTAATACAGAGGACAACTGTGTAATTTTATTCATTGAGCCCCCAAAGGCTCAAAAACCATTAAGTCTGTATTAATTTTATTTGATATCTTTTATTAGATCTCACCTCCTCATTCTTCTATATATACCACTGCAGAAGATCAGTGAGGGGTTGGTTGCAGAACTTTGATATACACTTGAGCTTAAACTTCTGATTGTAAATAGTATTCACTGGCTCTTGGAGCTCTGCTTGTGGTAGATAAGTTAGGCTGAGGTGTGTAGATGATTACTAAACTAAAGAAATGGACTCGAAGCTGTAACTGGTTTGGAGCATTAATACAAGCTGATTTATGAGATCCTGGTTTATGTTGACAGTGATGTTTTTTTCATTGTAACTTGTCTTTTTGTTTCTGTTTTCAATGTGTTTCATTTTCTCTTATAAAGAATAGCATGCATGGAGTTAGGACCTACTGTATATCAGTAACCTTCTCTGGCTGAAAATCTTTATCTGAATGTTTTCTTCTAAACTGTGTTATTTAGGAACGATTTAATTCAGCTCAAGCATAGGAATGTTGGCATTCCCTCGTCTTATTGTCTTAGCTGAATGTTATTCTTAAATGTTACTTTCAGTATATGTTAAGTGAAGATGAACTGAGGAAGTTATGGTTAGCCCTGATCCCAGTTTTATTTCCATAACTATCTGAATGTTTCCCTTGGAATGTGTCAAAAGCTGGCTAGTTTCGAAGTACTTACCCAATCTTAGGCCATTCTGTGTTATCTTTGTGATTGTCTTGAAAGTAACCAAGTAAAGCAGAACTAGGAGAGGATTTGTGGTGAGCCCGGCCCACTAGTTTCTACTCCAAAAGTTACCTTCGAGTTTCCCCTTTGTTTTAAAATGTTTTCTATTGAAAGTGTATCAAAGGCTGGCTAGTTTAAAAGTACTTAATAGATCCTAGTTTTCTTTTATGTTCTTCTTGAGTTTATGTCAAAGGCTGGCTAGTTTAGAAGTACTTACCAGATCCTGGGCTACTCTTTGTTCTGCATATGTTTAATTTCCCCTTCTTGTTGTATCATTTCATTCCATAAATCAATATTCAAAGAGATCCTTAGACATAGATGACTTGCCCCATGGATCACTCTTGCCTCTTGCTGTTCCAATTAAACCCTATTATGACTCCATAGCCCAATGGATTAAAACCTGAAATTATCTATCTTTTTGGCCGAAGCTTACTCTGATTGCTTGCAACTTCTCACCTTTGAAACTCTTTGCATTTGGGATTTTCCTCCTCAAACAGTAATCATGCTCAACCATCCAAAAACAAAACAAACCCTTGGCCTTCATAACTAGCCTAATATCATTACCCAAAACTTCAAAGACAAATCCATCTTTGCACTTACTGGAGAGATCCCTCTCCAGATTCAGGAGGGCTAGATCCTAGAATCCCAAAGTTGGTTGAAACAATGTTTCTCCCTGAGATCGGACTTTGCCAATCTTGCTGATTACAGGGAGCTAACATTTCTGGCAACTCTGCTGGGGAACTACTTCCCTTAAACACTTCGTAAAACCTTGAGAGTAAAAAGCAGCCTTTTCAAGCACTACCAAGGAATGGTAATCATGTTGAAACTTGTTTGAATCAGTGACAAACTAGGTAAACCCTAGGGTTCTCATAAGTCTTTATCTAACCTTGAAAAATCAGCTTGCTTAGCCAAAAGAGTAAACTGTCTTTGTCTCATAACCGTAGCTAAGTTTTGAAACAGAGTTAGGATATTCTTAAAACCACACAACTAAAAATAACTCAGAAAAAACTTAAAAAATATTTCAGATTGGTATTTAATAAACGCGGTAGTGGACCATAAAACCTTTTACATCTGAAAAGAGCTAAAAAACTCCACTTGGAAACTCCACAATCCTTGGTAGACCTTAAGACTCCACTGGGAACAACCCTCATCATTGTAACATTAGTCAAATTCAGTTAGAGCACTGCAGGATTAAAATTTGCGTAAATAGATTAGTTAACCTCTCAAAGATTGTCATACCTGGTTGAACTTTTCCTGTTTTATTTAGGTCTAAAAAACACAGCATAGTGGCTCCTAGAAAGATTCACACTAGAGCCTATCCTGACCCTGATCCACCTGAAGTAGTTGATAACCCAGAAAGTATCCTTAGGAAGTCTCCTACGATTAAATTGTGGACTATTTTCAGATCGCCCTCAAGAGCTAAGTTAGTCCCTGAAAATCTTTCAGCTCTGCAACAATCACAAGTTGACTTAGTGAATCCTTTTAGAACTAGGTCTCTTGGTGATTTAGATCAGTTAGATTCTGAGTCTTCGCTTTCATCTCCTAAAACAAGTGAACATCCTGGCATCAGAGAAGCAACACCTCCTGATTTTCACTTCCTTCACAACCTAGGTGTCTCTCATCCAAGATCAGCTCAGCAATCTACTCCTGGTCCATCCCCTTCTGCCCATCCTACATTCACTGTTCAAACCACTCCACTTCAGCTCACTTTCCATTTTTTTAATCCACCCCTTGTAAATCCACCCCCACCACATATCATGGCAACATGGTATGCTCCCTTAGTCCTTCCTCCACCATTAGTCAATATTCCACAGGACTATTAGTCCAAAATTCCATTATATGATGCTATAAATGCTACAACTGCATCACAACATGTGGATAAAATGAATGACTACTTTGACATAAATGAAATTGATGATGATTCTGTCAAGATTAGATTATTTGCTCAGAGCTTAGGGGGAGAAGTAAGGAAATGGTTCAAAATTTTAACCCCCCATAGTATCCATGATCTCCAAGCCTTCCATCAAACTTTGTTAAACAAATGGAAAGTAAAGAAGAATCCTCTCCAAGTCCTTTCTAAATACAAGAACCTCCATAGAAACATTGGGGAAAGTGTACAAGCTTATTGCACTAGATTTAACAGTGTGTATAATGCACTTTCCCCAGAACTAAAACCTCCATAAGGCTCAGCTTTAAACAAGTTTCCTGAAGGGTTTGACCTTGAGATGGCCTATCAGATGAGAGAGAGAGATTTTGCAACTCTTGAAGGTATGCAAAGAGGCGCGCTTTCTGTGGAGGTCAACTTAATGGAAAAGAGAGCGAGAATGAAACATGAAAAGAGAGTGTCCTTTAGAGAGGAATCCTCACCTTCTACTTCCAATTCAAAAATGGAGAGAATGATGGAGGAGATGATGAAAAAGATGAGCATAATTAAGAGAGCACAAGAAAGCCAAAACCAAACTGCTCCTCAAAATAGAAACTAGAACTAGAATCAGAATTTTAGAAGGAACCAACCTCCAAACAGACCTAGGGAAGATGATCAACAGATCACTCCTCCCTTTCATCAAAATTATGTAAGTGAGGTTGAGGAAACGAATGAAATAACAGAGGAAGATGATGTCAACATGGTTGGGGTAGAGGATGATGACTTTGAAGCTCATTATGATAGAAAAAAAGGTCTATACACACCTTATGATGACAGGAGAGATGATAATGAAAATTATTATCAAGACATGGAAAATGTCATCATAGAATCTAAAAAAGAATATGAACTTAGAAGCAAAACCAGTCAACAAACCCCCAACAACAAAACCTTTGACAAATATTCACAAAACAACACTACAACCAAGCCTAGAGTTGTCAAACAAAAGAGTAAAACAGTGGCTGTAAATTTTGATAATGATAAAGAGAAGGACACTCAAAACAATGAAAAATGGAGTGAAGACATTAGTATTACTAACATCTCAGCTAGTACTCCTGTGAAAACAATTTTTTCAAGTGTAAATAAAAAAAATCCGCAAGATGATATTGCTAATAGAATGACAGCTAATAAGGCTGAGACCAGCACTTTAAAGAGTCAAATTCCTTTCAGCCTGGAGCAGGAAATTTCAAAGATCAAAATCTATGTTCCTCTCACTGATTTGGCTGCCCAACATGTATATAGGACCCAAATTTTGAAGGCTTTAAACATTGAAGAGAATGATGATACTGTCAATCTTAATGATGACCAACTAGAGCTTATTTTTGGTCCAAAGATCGAAGGTATATATCAAGAGGGACCTGTTCCTCCCTTTTATGTAAGTTTAAATGTTCATGATAAAATTTTGCACAACGCTATGCATGACTCAGGAGCCTCTCATAATTTAATGCCAAAAGCTATAATGGAGAGCCTGGGTCTAGAAATCACCAGACCTTACAAAGACCTTTACTCCTTTTATTCCAGCAGAGTAAGATGTTTAGGACTAATCAAAGACCTCTGTGTTAACTTAGCCCAAATTCCAGCCAAATGTTTAGTCATGGATATTGTTGTGGCTGATGTGCCCCCAAAGTATGGAATGTTATTATCAAGATCTTGGGGGGCTAAGTTACAAGGGACTATGCAAATGGACATGACCTATGCGACTATCCCTGTTTTTAATCAGAATAGAAGACTTTACAGGGAGTCCCATATGAAATACACAGTTACAAGTCAAGACAGACCAAAAAACTCTCCCCTGTATTCTGTAAACACAGACCTTGATTCTTTTATTATGTTTAATGATGAAACACTCACTAAACAAGTCACTTTAACAGAATTAATGGCCGATAGGGAGGAAGAGAAACACAACGCAGAAGTGTCAAAACAATTTGTTGCATTTGAAAACATTAGCAAATTAAACAAAGGTCTTGAACTACAAGTCATGCATCCATTGCTCTTAAACCTTGACAATCAAGAAATCAACCTGTTGAGTCTCAAAAATGTTCTCCATATTCATACATATTTCCATTATGTCATAACCATTTAGCTCTTATTTCATAGCCATTTGACCTAAAACCCTACATCTAGTAACCATTTTCATAAATATATGGGTTAGGATTCTTGTTTTCCAAAGTGATTTATTTTATGTATTTTAAGTGAATTTATGATTAGAAACTAGAAAATTAACATAGTTTCATATATCTATATATGTGTTATGAGTTTTGTGACATGTGTAGGTCAAAAGGAGACTTCTAGAAGACCCTTATGTGGCACTCTAAAGCAAAATTCGAATTTGGTTGGAGAAGATTATGGGATCAAGAGGATATGTGTCTCACTTCCTTGTTGTATTGAAACTCTAAGAGGATATGTGTCTCATTCCTCAAGTGGTGTTAAAACTCTAGAAAGACATGTGTCTTATCATTTCCTATTTTGATTGTAACTCTAGAGATGGAGGGAGAGATTCATGGACTCCCATTAATGAGATGACTCCTCATATTTTGTATAAATAGGAGAAGTTTTCTCCTATCATAGGTAATGAAGAAGTAATGAAAAAGTAGTAGAGAAGTCTTTTGTAACAAAGTTCAAGATGGAATGGGATGTAGATTTGTGAGTTCTTTTTAATAGAGAAATTCAGTTCTTTGATGTTGTTTTGATTACAACTTTAAGGAGCTCAAGGACTTCACCAAATTGGTAGCAGAGGGCCCCTGCTATCCAAGGAGGCTTTTACATGTTTTCTAGATAAGTTGCTTTCAATTCTGTTTTGTCATATTTCTTTACTTAGATTGCTTTTTGAAATCATAGCTTTTAGCATAATTTTTCATGGCAGCCCGGACATTTGCATATCTTTTGACTAATGACATGGAATCAATATTGTTCTGCTGTTAATTTATTTTTCTTAGTTTTTGTTTAATTCCAGCACTGCTTTGTTTATTTCAGTCTTGCACATTTGCTTTAGTAATTAGATTAAATATTAAGCTGCTCATGTCATTTTCAGTTACCTCCGAAAGCCACAGCTGGACTGATGGTGAGGGATTGAAGTATGAATGTGTAGTTTGATATTAGTTCCTTTCTGCAAATTTAGATATATTAAACTACTCATAACATATTCCGTTGCCTCCGAAAGCCACAGCTGGACTGATGGTGAGGGATTGTATTATGAAATGTGTAGTTTGATATTAGTTTCCTTTCTGCAAATTTAGATATATTAAACTGCTCATAACATCTTCAGTTGCCTCCGAAAGCCACAGCTGGACTGATGGTGAGGGATTGAATTATGGATGTGTAGTTTGATATTAGTTTCCTTTCTGCAAGTTAGAAATATTAAATCGTGCATGACATCTTCAGTTACCTCCGAAAGCCACAGCTGGACTGATGGTGAGGGATTGAATTATGAATGTGTGGTTTGATATTAGTTTACTTTCTGCAAGTTAGATATCAGTTACTCAAGTTGTTTATGGTTACTTCCGAAAATCATAGCCGGACTAATGATGAGGGATCAGAAGACAAGTTGATGTAATTTGATTTAGATTTACTTTATTGCAACTTTTGGATTTCTTTCAGCATAGTTTCTTTTGTGTTTAGACAGCAGTAAGAATAGTTTGGTTTCATGCTCACTAGTTCACTGTTTTGATTTATTAGATTAGCAGCACCTTTTTCATTTCAGTAGCACATTTTCATTTCCTTTCAAGTTTTGTCATTGTATGTTTCAAATTCCTTTTTCAGTTTCAAGTTGGTAAATCATTATAAATGACATCATTGCCTTGAATATCCATAACCATACTTGTCTTTTAGAATTTCATAAAAATCCAAAAACGACAAAAAAAGTAACAGATAGGTTATCTTGCACATATAGTGCGCCACACTTCGTCAGCTTACGAATCCCTGGTTGATAATTTATGTTAGCAATTTAGGACACACTAAATTGACCAAACATTTTGGCGCCGTTGCCGGGGAAGTGTAACTAGATAGCCTTATTTCTTACATAAAAAAAATTAATAATTCTTGAGTATGCTCTCCTCCTGCACTTTGTGTGATCTGGAGGATCAGAAAAAGGATTGTTATGTAAAAAATTTAATAATTCTTGAGTATGCTCTCCTCCTGCACTTTGTGTGATCTGGAGGATCAGAAAAAGAATTGTTATGTGAAAAAAAGAAAAAAAAAAGGAGACAAAATAAAACTTCATCATTTCAATTGATTCAACAATTTAAAAAAAAAAATTGTTTTCATGAAAAACTTTGATTTCAATAAATTGTTTTGTTTAATGAATATATATGTGTATTTTTAAATTTTTGAAAATATCACATACATAATTTTATTAAACAAATCAATTAAAAAAAAATGAAAATAAAAAAAATAAAAAAATAAAAAAATTAAATTGTTTTGTTACTAAGATATATATGTATATTTTTATTTTTGAAAATATATATATAATTTTAATAACGAATCATTTAAAAAAAAAAAATCAATAAATCGTTTTTGTTTAGTAAATTACATATGTATATTTTTAATTTTCCAAAATTCAACATGTGTAATTTTATTAACAAAACAATTTAAAAAAAAAAAAAAAAACAAATAAAAAAAAGCAAACAAACAAAACAATAACAATAACAAATCAATAAACAAAAATGAAATGGCCATGACATTTTGAAAAAAATGAATTACTCTCAACAGAAAACATAAAAATTCAACCATTTACGATGCTTGCAGCTGTATTATGACTCGGAAACATCAGATTTTCTTTGCTTTTGATAATGAAAATCATGTAGAAGTTGAAAATGATGGAGTTAGAGATGCTGCAAGGCTGCTAGGTTGCTGTGTTTCAGAGCTTATGACAGCATTATCGACCTGTAGGATTCAAGCTGAAAACATCATCAAATTCCCCAAATCCTTGAAAGAATTTGTGAGGCCTTCATGCAATCTCTTGCCATTCAAACCTGTCAAGTTCCCAAATGCCAATTCCTTTTATTATACCAGGCCTGTCAGCCTTGCCAATGCTGCCTTCCATCATCAAACGCTCCTTCAGATTCATAAAATGGCATGTAAGAGAACAAGGCAATGAAATTGACAAAATTTTCAAACAGAAAAAAACGTGCCTTGACTGAACTGAAGAATGCTTAGGTGAAGGATAAGCATGGGCAATATTTGCAAAGGCAAATCTGATTTGGAAGGTTTCCCAAAGAACAAGTATTTGCAGAGAATTGATGCAGCTATAGCCGAACCTGAAAGAAAACGAACAGAGGTCAAAACAGAAAAACGCAAAACAGAGAAAAACGCCAAACTTTGAAAGCACGATTTGGCCAAACGGAGATGAATTTAGAAAAAATAAAACATGGGTTTTTTCGCCAACATGGTCAATTAGATAACCCAGAAACCGTTTTAAGAAATTCGTGGCGGTCTGGGAGAAATTATCGGTTCTTTGAAGGCCATTTTTGCCTGCCGCGTGAGGAAAAACGATTTTTTCTGAGTGAAGAATTTGAAAACGGCACTCTGCATTGATAATTCGGTTTCCTGATTTCTAGGAAGAGGAATTCTAATCAAAATCAAACTCTTATCATGGCATTCAATGCACATTCCACTCATTTTTGAATTTAATTCAATTTCGTTTTCTGAATGTTGGATTTCACATCTCCTTTATCATCTGCCCACCAATTTTTGGTGCTTCAATGACATTATTAAACACCAACCATTATGATGTTTATTTCAAAGGGATGCCACATTACTATGGAAAGACATTAAGAAAGCATGGGGATGAATTGAACAAACTACAGGAGGATATTATCAAGCACATGGTCGTGCAGATGGCATAATGAACCTTAGTAGCATAAAGGTAAGCTCAATTGAGATTGAACGTGTCTGTAATGGCAACTGCTGCAATTGGAATTCCAACTGAGGGGGATGGTCTTGAACGGTTACTGATTGTGATAGTCCTCAAGGATCAAACAGATACAAAAATAAATTTTGAAGAGATGAAAGATTATATTTTGAAATAGCAATCATGCATTTTATGTTCTTCAATGCTTATCAATATATTATTTTTCATCTTATGTGATCTTCACTTACCATTCTATGGTCATTGCAAGGTCACGATTGGTCAATGTGTCTGAGTTTGCTTTATTTAGCATCATTTGTTGAAACTTAAAAAAAAAAAAAATTTGCATTTCTCTTTTGTTGTTAAAAAAAAAAAAAAAAATGAAAAAAAAATTTCAGTGATTTTGAATCAATGAAATGAATAAGTTATTTGCTCACTTTTTCTGAAGGTATTGATTAGATTTGAACTGATGATGAATGATGAATGTCTAACTTTTTATTCAAGATTTTTAGCTACAGAAACCGTCGACATTCTGCAGCTGAAGTCCAATTCCGTCATTGCAAGGTCACGATTGGTCAATGTGTCTGAGTTTGCTTTATTTAGCATCATTTGTTGAAAATTAAAAAAAAAAAAAATTTGCATTTCTCTTTTGTTGTTAAAAAAAAAAAAAAAAATGAAAAAAAAATTTCAGTGATTTTGAATCAATGAAATGAATAAGTTATTTGCTCACTTTTTCTGAAGGTATTGATTAGATTTGAACTGATGATGAATGATGAATGTCTAACTTTTTATTCAAGATTTTTAGCTACAGAAACCGTCGACATTCTGCAGCTGAAGTCCAATTCCGCAGTTGTTCTTCAATTCCGCAGTTGAAGTCCAATTCCGCAGCTGTTCTCCAATTCCGCAACTGAAGTCCAATTCCGCAGCTGTTCTGCAATTCCGCAGCTGAAAAACCTCATTGTTCAAATCAACCTAACTTTCTCATACAAAATCAGATTTTGATGATTTAAGTATCGTTGGAAAGGTCTCAACAAGATCTATACAATGAGAAATCCATCATTAGAGTTTGAAATGGAAAATAATGAAATAAATTGCTGAAAAGAAGCTACATTCAACTTGAGGCACTAATTCCAAAACATGTATAAATTCTTTCGATTTTTCCTTTGAGAACTTGTTTCATTAATACAAATTCTTAGTTTTGTGTGTAAATATCATAACTAGAGAGATTGATCACCTCTCTCCCTTTGATAATCTTACATTCCATTGCAGAAGAAGTATTAGTTTTTTTGCAGGTTCGAGGAGGAAGGGCAAATGACTACAAGAGAATGGTGTCTCTTTAAGAGGCCAACTTGTTTCATAAGAGGATGATCAGCAACAAAGATGAGGAAATATGCTGATGCAAAATCAGATCCAAACACTTGAAAAACTTTCAGATACTATTGTCTCCATCACATCCATACCTCATAATAAACCATTCACCTCATTTCACTTCATGTTTTCCATTTACATTCACATCCACTTTCCATTTCTTTTTGTCCATTCATAACCCACAAATAAAAGAAAGAGGCTCATTCACATGCTTATTGCCCATTTCCATTTTCATCTTCCATTTCCATCTTCCATTTCTTGTCATTTTCATTCCGCAAATAAGCCCTGCTTCAATGCAAACTATTGAGTCTATAGTCCTTTGAGTCTAAGTTCTTTGTAAAACACCTTGAGGCTTGCATGCCTTAATGGCAAGTTCTCATGCTGACAAACAATGGGAATACATTAATGTCTCTTGTTCGTCAGATCTTCTAGGTGACTCGACATCAGAAAAATCATTCGTACCTAGCAAGATGTGTTTAGGCATCTTGACTCTCATTGTCATCAATGGTGAGAGTTCTCGTGTTGACTAGTGGCATCCATTAATGGCCACTAAGTCAACAATTTCCTACTATGTTCGACATCAGAACATCTTTTCACATAGTAGGAATTGTGCCAATGAGTTTTGAAGACATGAAGACTATTATTTTCAGCATTTTGGAGTAGATTTCAGCAAGTTTTAGTAGAAGCAATAAAAAGTCATCTCATCTCTTTATCCATGACTCCTCTTGTTCAGCCACTTGAAGAAGAATATGATCAAAATTTTGCAGCCACCACACATACACAACTCATCCACATTTAAGGTAAGTGAAGATATGTTGTTTTCTAATTTTTAGTCATGTAATTCATTAGAATGCTAAAATTGTAACTTTGGAAAAATTCCTCACTCCCTTTTCCACATTGTCATATCTTTAGTTGGGGGGGAAGGAACATCATTTCATATCTACATGTCATACACCATCATACATTTTCATTTCATTTCCACCCACATATACTTCCCAACTAACTATTGTTGCAACATGATCCAAAAGATTATATGCCTTGCAAATGATCAATTCATTGATGAAGAAATTGATTCTAAATGTTTTCATGAACTTTGATGCAACAAAGAAAATAAAGCATTGTTACACAAGAACCAATGCTTCAAAAAAAAAAAAAAAAAAAATGGTTGTCACACAAGAACCAACCATTGAAAAAATAAAAATAAAAAAATGTTGCAATCAAATGTATTATACTTTGCCAAAAAGGAAAAATCAAGAAGCAAAGTTTGGAATGAATCTATATGAGTCAAAACTCATAAAAGATCAACTCATGGACAAATGAATCATTGTTATGGTTGCATGAGGACATGCAACAACTTCAGTTGGGGGGTATGTTGAGTCTCAAAAATGTTCTCCATATTCATACATATTTCCATTATGTCATAACCATTTAGCTCTTATTTCATAGCCATTTGACCTAAAACCCTACATCTAGTAACCATTTTCATAAATATATGGGTTAGGATCCTTGTTTTCCAAAGTGATTTATTTTATGTATTTTAAGTGAATTTATGATTAGAAACTAGAAAATTAACATAGTTTCATATATCTATATATGTGTTATGAGTTTTGTGACATGTGTAGGTCAAAAGGAGACTTCTAGAAGACCCTTATGTGACACTCTAAGGCCAAATTCGAATTTGGTTGGAGAAAATTATGGGATCAAGAGGATATGTGTCTCACTTCCTTGTTGTATTGAAACTCTAAGAGGATATGTGTCTCATTCCTCAAGTTGTGTTAAAACTCTAGAAAGACATGTGTCTTAGCATTTCCTATTTTGATTGTAACTCTAGAGATGGAGGGAGAGATTCATGGAATCCCATTAATGAGATGTCTCCTCATATTTTGTATAAATAGGAGAAGCTTTCTCCTATCATAGGTAATGAAGAGGTAATGAGAAAGTAATGAGAAAGTAATGAAGAAGTAGATTTGTAACTAAGTTCAAGATGGAATGGGATGTAGATTTGTGAGTTCTTTTTAATAGAGAAATTCAGTTCTTTGATGGTGTTTTGATTACAATTTTAAGGAGCTGAAGGACTTCACCAAATTGGTAGCAGAGGGCCCCTGCTATCCAAGGAGGCTTTTAGATGTTTTCTAGATAAGTTGCTTTCAATTCTGTTTTGTCATATTTCTTTACTATTTTAAGGAGCCGAAGGACTTCACCAAATTGGTAGCAGAGGGCCCCTGCTATCCAAGGAGGCTTTTACATGTTTTCTAGATAAGTTTCTTTCAATTCTGTTTTGTCATATTTCCTTACTTAGATTGCTTTTTGAAATCATAGTTTTTAGCATAATTTTTCATGGCAGCCCGGGCATTTGCATATCTTTTGACTAATGACATGGAATCAATATTGTTCTGCTGCTAATTTACTTTTTGTTTAATTCCAGCACTGCTTTGTTTATTTCAGTTTTGCACATTTGTTTCAGTAGTTAGATTTAGATATATTAAATTGCTCATGTCATTTTCAGTTACCTCCGAAAGCCACAGCTGGACTGATGGTGAGGGATTGAAGTATGAGTGTGTAGTTTGATATTATTTTACTTTCTGCAAGTTAGATATATTAAATTGCTCATGTCATTTTCAGTTACCTCTGAAAGCCACAGCTGGACTGATGGTGAGGGATTGAAGTATGAGTGTGTAGTTTGATATTAGTTTCCTTTCTGCAATTTAGATATATTAAACTGCTCATAACATCTTCAGTTGCCTCCGAAAGCCACAGCTGGACTGATGGTGAGGGATTGTATTATGAAATGTGTAGTTTGATATTAGTTTCCTTTCTCGGTAAAGTTAGATATCAATACTGTTGTTTATGGTTTTGGTTACTTCCGAAAAATCATAGCTGGAACTAATGATGAGGGATCGAAGACAAGTTGATGTAATTTGATTTAGATTTACTTTATTGCAACTTTTGGATTTCTTTCAAAGATAGTTTCTTTTGTGTTTAGACAAAGAAGAAGAATAGTTTGGTTTCATGCTCACTAGTTCACTGCTTTGATTTATTAGATTAACAACACCTTTTTCTATTTCGAAGAAATAACATTTTCATTTCCTTTCAAGTTTTGTCATTGTATGTTTCAAATTCCTTTTTTTTCGCTTTCAAGTTGGTAAATCATTATAAAGGACATCATTGCCTCGAATATCCATAACCATACTTGTCTTTTAGAATTTCATAAAAATCCAAAAACGACAAAAAAGTAAGAGATAGGTTATCTTGCACATATAGTGCGCCACACTTCGTCAGCTTACGAATCCCTGGTTGATAATTTATGTTAGCAATTTAGGACACACTAAATTGACCAAACACAACCCTCAAATGAACGAAAATATTGGGGAATCAAAACAAATAAAACTAAGTGCTGAGATTCCACAACAACCCCTGAGCACATTAGTGGAAGATGACAGTGACCAGGATGAAACTAAGAATAGTCCTTTGTGGAGTATGCATTTTGATGGGTCTTGCACTAGAACCAATGCTGGTGCAGGTGTTTGGATTACCAACACTAAAAACAACCACACAGAAAGCATTTCCTGCAAATTAAACTTTCAGTGTTCCAATAACATAGCAGAATATGAATCCCTTCTCTTAGGCTTACATCTATTGAAAAAGTTAGGAGCCAAAAGAATCAACGTACATGGGGATTCAGAGTTAGTCATTAGGCAAGTCAATGGGGAGTATAACGCAAATCATCCCAGACTTAGAGCCTACCGAAATGATGTCATGGACCTTTTGAAAACATTCAAGGAGTCCAAATTGATTTTTGTCCCAAGAAAAAGAAATACTGCCACCCACAATTTAGCCTTTGCAGCTAGAACATGCTTAACGCCATTTGAAACCAAAGACTGTACAACTCAGATAAAATTTAGACCAACTGTGCCTGATAATGAGAAGTATTGGCAGGTGTTTTATAATGACAAACAAATAGAAGACTTCATGCAATTCAAAAATGAATTCGAACTAAACAACTCAGACTCAGATTATGATACAGACTGCAGTGAAGAAAATTTTCTTGGTAAAGAAGAACCGTCTCCTGAACTTGATAATATTAATCTGTTATCTAGCAGACTTGAAAACGAAACAGAAATGAATGCAGGGTCTGAAACAGAGGAGTTAGAAACTCTACACTCTAAATATGAAAGTTTGGCAAGTGGTCTAGAACCTTTAGAAGAGTTGTTTGATTTTAACGATGTGGCCAGAAAGCAAAAAATGGAACCTGTAGAAACTGAAGTGGAAGAGTGTAATATAGGCAGCGAACTTAAGCCCACGATGATTAAACTGTCTAAAACTTTACCAACTCATATTAAACTTAAATACATAGAGCAATTTAAAGAGTTTTTTGATGTTTTTGCGTGGAGTTACGAAGATCTTAAATCCTATGACACTGAAATAATACAACACAAAATTCCCCTCAAAGGAAACCAAAAACCATTCAAACAGAAACTGCGCAGAATAAACCCTGTTCAGCTGCCTTTGGTTCAGAAGGAGATCATGAAAATGTATGAAGCTGGTATTATTGTCTCTGTTAGATATTCTGAGTGGGTGTCTAATCTAGTGTCTGTTAGGAAGAAAACTGGAGAGATCAGGCTTTGTATAGACTTTAGAGACTTAAACAAAGCTTCATTAAAGGAAAAATACCCTTTACCCAAGATGGATCATATTTTACAAAGGGTGGTAGGGTCTAGAATAATTTATTTGCTAGATGGCTATTCAGGGTACAATCAGATCTTAGTTCACCCTGCTGATCAATTAAAGACAACCTTTACTACACCATGGGGCACTTTCATGTATGTGAAAATTCCCTTTGGTCTAATGAATGCTGGAGCAACCTTTCAAAGAGCCATGGACATAGCATTCTCGGAAGAACTGGGCTACTTCATCATTATATACCTTGATGATGTCACTGTGTTTTCAAAAACAGATGAAGAGCACTTAGAACATTTAAGAAAATTTTTCGAGAAATGCAGGAAGTTTGGGATATCTTTAAACCCTAAGAAGACATTGTTTGGTCTTCAAGAAGGTAAACTTCTTGGGCACATTATTTTAGAAGAGGGTATAAAGATAGATCCAAAGAGGATTGAGCCCATATTGCAAATCTCTCATCCTTGAAACATCAAAGAGTTGCAATATTTCATCGAGAAGATTAACTTTTTGAGAAGGTTCATCCCTAACTTGGCTGAGCTCCTTAGGAATATCACAAACATGTTAAAAAATGAGCAAGGGGTAAAATGGACCGTGGAAGAAAAGAAGTCCTTTGAGCTGGTCAAACAAGCGTTAACCAAAGCACCGGTTCTAATAAGTCTTGATTTTTCAAAAGATTTTTATATTTTTTTGTTTGCATCAGAAAATTCCATAGCTGCTGTCCTTTTACAAAAAAATCCACAAGGACAAGAGCAGCCCATTGCATTCTTTAGCAAGGCATTGAGGGATGCCCCTCTGAAGTATAACATTATGGAGAAGCAAGCTTTTGCTTTGGTCAAAGCTTTAAAGGACTTCGGATTATACATCCTTCACTCACACACCATTGCCTTTGTCTCAAATTCAGTTGTTAAAGACATTATAACACAAGACCCAAATGGTAAGAGAGGTAAGTGGATTATTGTTATCCTTGAATACGATTTAGAGATAAAACCCACTAAACTCATCAAAGGCCAAGGTCTAGCTAAATTAATGGCTGAATCTAATTTTGAAGTTCTTGATATTAATACGATTGATGCTTTGGATGACCAAGAAGGAATCTCAACACCCATTGTTGAAAACCATTTTATGAATTCTTTTTGGTATGCTGATATTGTTTATGTTTTGCTTAATTTGAATACACCTCCTGGTTTGACAAAAACAAAGGCAAGGTTCCTAAAGTTAAAAGTTGTAAACTATTGCATTATAGATAGATGTCTTTATTGGAAAAATGCAAGTGGTATATTGCTTAAATGTTTGCCTGAGTTTGATACAGAGAAGGTTAAATACCAGTTCCATGAAGGAGAGTGTGGAGGTCATTTGTACTGGAAGACAACAACCAACAAAATTTTGGTGACTGGTTTCTATTGGCCTACTCTTTTCCATGATGTGCATAAGATGATCATAGCCTGTCATAAATGTCAAATTTTTGAAGGCAAAAGAAAACTATTACCCATACCTCTGCATCTAATCACTGTTGAAGCCCCTTTTTAACAGTGGGGACTTGACTTCATAGGAGAAATCCATCCACCATATTCTGCCCAGCATAGATGGATTCTCACTGCCACCAACTATTTCACTAAGTGGATAGAAGCCATACCTTGTAGGCAGGCCAATGATTCAGTTATCATAAAATTTATGGAGACTAACATTCCTCCAGATTTGGTTGTCCTACCAAGATCATCACTGATAATGCAGCAGCATTTGGGTCAAAGAGGATGGTTGAGTTCTGTTACAGATATCACATAACATTGGGGAATTCCATGGCCTATTACCCTCAAGGTAATGGACTGGCAGAATCCTCAAACAAAATTTTAGTGAACATAATCAAGAAACTGTTGGAGGACAACAAAAAGTCTTGGCACACAAAGCTGGTCCATGCACTTTGGGCTGACAAATTGACTTTGAAGAAATCTATTGGTATGTCACCTTTCCAGCTTGTATATGGTACAGATGCAATTTTTCCAAATAGCCTTGGTGTACCGGTAATGAAGTTAATTCAAGAATTGCAAACTGAAGATAATGACATGATCAGAAGATAAATCAGACCATCCATCTTCAGCAAACCAGAGAGGAAGTCTATAACAAAGCATTAAAGAAACAAATCAGCATTAAAAAGATTTTTGACAGAAGAACAAAGGCCAACAATTTCAAAATTGGGGACAGAGTTTTAAAATGGGACTCAAGGAGAGAAGAAAAGGACAAGCATGGAAAATTTGACAACTTATGGCTTGGCCCTTACTCTATTCATTCAGCTGTTGGTAACAATGCATTTTTCTTGTCCGTGAAGCGGAGGTATGACGGTGGAGGGAGATGAATTTCATCGAATCCACCAAGGTTCAAATCTCCGTGGAGACGTATGCCTGTTGTGTCTTGGCTAGAAGAGTAGGCGACCCCAGAGCGGACGTCTCGACTCTTGTTGAGGCATAAGTTCCTTGCTATTGTGTGCGGCTTGCAGGCTGTTGCACCTAGCCTAGGTTTATAGTGGCAGCTAGTTGGATTTGAACCCGGGCCTTGCTCAGGCAACTCTCACCAGTTACCGATTACCCTAGATATTAAAAAAAAAAAAAAAAAAAAAAAAAACAATGCATTTTTCTTGCAGGAGTTGAATGGAGCAGAATTGTTTGGGGGTCTTGTCAATGGCAGGATGCTTAAGCATTACTTCTCTTGATCCATGTTATGCTCCAAAAGCCTTTTTATCTTTTTCCATTATAAATATTTCATTCACCATTGCATTCAAAGTTATAAAAAATCAAAAAATACAAAAACAGTGAAAAAAGAGAAAAGAGGGCAGATTGTGAAAACAAGAAAGGTATAGCCCCATACCAAAAAAAAAAAAAGAGAAACAGATCTGAAAGTGTGCAAGCTTAAATGCCACTCCTGAAAGAACACACTTCTAATTAGTCAAACAACCTAATCTTGACTAATAGATTTTAAATTTTCTGCTGATAGGATAGTGAATTCGATTTGCCAAACTATTTAATCTTGGCTTATCAGTAGATATATTAGGATAGAAATTAAAGGTTCAAACAAGATCAAAATCTGAACCTAAGGTTTCAAAAAAGAAAATGACTCAAATCTGTTTTATTTTTTCTGAGTCAAGAAGAAGTAAATCTGGTTCTAATTAGCTCAAAATCTGAACCAGAGGAAAAAGACAAAACAACTCAAATGAATTAAAAATAGAGCTGTAAGGAAAAGAGAAGGCCATGATGAGAAACTTTAAGATCTTAAGCCTTCCATTTTTGATTTATTTTTCTGCAAAATAAATATCTATGTGCAGCTTGTTTTTATGCCATAGACTAGCATCAAGTTCGACTGTTCAATCCTGACTTGGATGCTTTTTAATTTCTGTTGTAGAATTTAGAGAATAAAATATATTGGATAGTTTAATCCTAACAGATGGTAGAATAGGTAGAGAAGCATCCGAACTCAACTGTTTAATCAGAGTTTAAGGAGAAATAAGGAGTAGAATTAGAATATTTTTATGTTTTCAAAATAAAATATAATGTGTAAAAGAGTTTTCCAATCCAAGTGCACTCTAATGAAGAAAAAATGTTAGATCAGTAGGATTGGGTAGGTAGAAAGTTTGTATTGATGAAGGTCCATTGTTTTCATAGCTGCTAATATGTTTTCAGAAAAGATCATCTACAGAAAGACAAGCAGCCCAATGGATGTGGCATAGGTCAGCCTCCCAGAGAATGCAAGTCTGAAGTTCTTGATGCCTTCAAGAAGGCACCATCCCCAAGTAGAGCCACTGTTAGCCACCTATAATATTTGTTATAGCAAAAGGTGGCTAAGACTTTTTGAGCCTTCAAGGAACAAATTTTATTACTAAAAAGTGTTGGCTCTTGAAGACTCTTGGAGGCCTCTTGCCTCTGTCCATAATCTTCACCGCTGATTTATTTTACACTCAGAAATCCTGCTGATTCCCAAAGAAGAATACTGCTGCAAACACCTTTTCCCTTTTTCCCCTTCTTCCAAAATTAACCTCACTTCAACCCCTTCACTTCCCAGGAAAATCCCTCATTTTCATGTTTTTCCCATTTTCCCTTCTACAAAATCCCTTTGATAAGGTTCGAAGACTCCTTCTTTGCCTTATCGGAACCCCTCTAAACCTTTGAAAATCATTAAAAAACCATAAAAATCATATTTTTATGTATTATGGGCTTTAGCCCCCTTGAGCTAAGCTTTTAACCCCCCACTTCTCTAATCCCTGGTTGCATGATCCTCCATGTAACCCGCGGCCCCGCAATCGAGCGACAGGCCATTTTATATTTTCTATGCCCAAAGTTTAAAACCTTTGGACATATATCAAAACTCGTCATCTTTATTATATTTTAATTTTTTTTCCGGCAGTTCAAAGTTTTGGCCGTTCCGCACCATCGATCTGATCTGCAGATCAAACGGTGCAGAGTCCATCTCCCCGGTGGTCCCAGCCATCCACTAACCAATTCCAAAACCACGCGGTATTCATCGCACCGCCTTTGGGCGACAACGGTTTTTTCCCAAATGCCAGCGATTCCATACACCGCATGACATGCATCCCGTGCACTATTTGAAAAACTGTCGTCCATCGCGCATTAACATTCGGACGTGGACCCGACGCGATATTGCTGTCCACCGTTCGATCTGGGGTGAGCCATCCAACGACTGACGCTCACTGAAGATGCCCGACAAATAACCAGGCCATGGTGCGGTCATTAAAAGCATCTCCGCCATCGATCTGATCTGCAGATCGACGGCCCATATTCCATCGCCCTGATTCGTCGCCCAATCAACGTGTTCCGCTTTGACTTCCCGTTCCCGCTCCCAACTGTCGATCTCTACGCGATCGACGGCTCCGATTTAAAAATTTCTTCCACCGTCTCTATGACTTCTTCCAATCAATCATGACCGTTGGATGATGCCATCCAACGACCACGCTCTCTCTACGTGCCTTCTGAAGCAGTAGACCTATAAATGCATGGATTTTATAATTTTTGTTCGTATTTTGCAGGGTTCTAAGGTTTTTTCACTTTGTCTGAAGAAAATTCGAAGGTAGAGGGTGACGATCCTCCCACCTTCGATTTGTCAAAGGAAAATATTTGCAGGTGTTAAGTCCACGTTTCATCAATGATCCATGAAGCATTGATGCCACATAACCCTGCGCAGCCCTGCATACCAACAAAAAACAAAGTAAATTAGGCACAGTCAAATAGTATCAGTGCCGAAGACCAAAATTTACCAGGACAGAGGATGGAAGACATATTTTGCGGGGATCATGGCTAAGAATGTTTATCAAAAGCCTAATCCCCGATTTAAAACACAGAAAGGCCTCCACCACCTCAATTGAGGCAAATTGATTCCTCAGCTACCATAAGTGCCACCTGTGCCTCAAAGTATTCAATCAGAGGCCAAATTTATTGATCAAATGTAGATATTCGCCTCAACGCAGCCAGAGAGTTACTTTTGCAAGGAAATTAATGCAAAAGATATCTGCAGAGTAACCCCGACACCACATAGAGCCTCAAAGGTCAACAAAAGCTCCCACCGAGCTTAATCTTTATGTAAAAAAATTTAATACAGAGGACACCTGTGTAAGTTTCTTCATTGAGCCCCCAAAGGCCCAGAAACCATTAAGTCTGTATTAATTGTATTTGAGATCTTTTATCAGATCTCACCTCCTCATTCTTCTATATATACTACTGCAGAAGATGAGTGAGGGGTTGGTTGCAGAACTTTGATATACACTTGAGCTTAAACTTCTGGTTGTAAATAGTATTCACTGGCTCTTAGAGCTCTGCTTGTGATAGATAAGTTAGGCTGAGGTGTGTAGATGATTTCTAAACTAAAGCACTAGACTCGAAGCTGTAACTGGTTTGGAGCAATAATACAAGCTGATTTATGGGATCACGGTCTATGTTGACGGTGATGTTTTTCTCATTGTAACTTGTCTTTTTGTTTCTGTTTTCACTGTGTTTCATTTTCTCTTATAAAGAACATCATGCATGGAGTTAGGACCTACTATATATCAGTAACCTTCTTTGGCTGAAAATCTTTATCTAAATGTTTTCTTCTAAACTGTGTTATTTAGGAACAATTTAATTCAGCTCAAGCATAGGAATGCTAGCGTTCCCTCGTCTTATTGTCTTAGCTGAATGTTATTCTTAAATGTTACTTTCAGTATATGTTAAGTGAAGATGAACTGAGGAAGTTATGGTTAGCGCTGGTCCTAGTTTTATTTCCACAACTATCTGAATGTTTCCCTTGGAATGTGTCAAAAGCTGGCTAATTTTGAAGTACTTACCAAATCTTAGGCCATTGTTTGTTATCTTTGCAATTGTCTTGAAAGTAACCAAGTAAAGCAGAACTAGGAGAGGATTTGTGGTGAGCCCGACCCGCTAGTTTCTACTCCAAAAGTTGCCTTCAAGTTCCCCCTTTGTTTTAAAATGTTTTCTATTGAAAGTGTATCAAAGGTTGGCTAGTTTAAAAGTACTTACCAAATCCTAGTTTGTTTTTATGTTCTTCTTGAGTTTATGTCAAACGCTGGCTAGTTTAGAAGTACTTACCAGATCCTAGGCTACTCTTTGTTCTGCATCTGTTTAATTTCCCCTTCTTGTTGTATCATTTCATTCCATAAATCAATATTCAAAGAGATCCTTAGACATAGATGACTTGCCCCATGGATCACTCTTTCCTCTTGCCATTCCAATTAAACCCTATTATGACTCCATAGCCCAATGGACTAAAACCTGCAATTATCTATCTTTTTGGCTGAAGCTTACTCTGATTGCTTGCAACTTCTCACCTTTGAAACTCTTTGCATTTGGGACTTTCCTCCTCAAACAATAATCATGCTCAACCATCCAAAAACAAAACAAAACCTTGGCTTTCATAACTAGCCTAATATCATTACCCAAAACTTCAAAGAGAAATCCATCTTTGCACTTATTGGAGAGATCCCTCTCCGGATTCAGGAGGGCTAGATCCTAGAATCCCAAAGTTGGTTGAAATGATGTTTCTCCCTGAGATTGGACTTTTCCAATCTTGCTGATTACAGGGAGCTAATAGATCCCTTGTGGCATCATTCGTTCTGGCGTGCCGTACTGTCGCACCATGTGAGGTCGCCCGACCGGGCGCGTTCGGGTCGGGCCGTTTCATTCGAGGGTGCCCGTATCAATTTTGCTAAGTTCTGTCCACCCGGGTCCCTTGTGCACATTTGGGCGGCCCATTTTCCCTTTATTCCCTTGTGGCATCATTCGGTCAGGTGCGCTGTGTCGCGCTATGTGAGGTCGCCCGACCGAGCGCGTTCGGGTTCAGGTTAGACCATTTCTTTTGAGGGCGCCCGTATCAGTTTTGCTAAGTTGTGACCACCCGAGTGCCTTGTGCACATTCGGGTGGCCCGTTTTCAATTTTCTCCCTTGTGGCATCGTTCGGTCGGGCGAGCCTTGTCGCGTCGTACTGTGAGGTCACCCGACCGGGCGCGTTAGGGTCGAGTCAGGCCGTTTCGTTTGAGGGCGCCCGTATCAGTTTTGCTAAGTTGTGATTGTTCGAGTGCCTTGTGCATGTTCAGGCAGCCCGTTTTCCGTTAGCTCCCTTGTGGCATCGTTCGGTCGGGCGCGCCATGTCGTGTCGTGTGAGGTCGCCCGACCGGGCGCATTCAGGTCGGGTCGTTTCATTCGAGGGCACCCGTATCAGTTTTGCTAAGTTGTGACCGCCTGAGTGCCTTGTGGCCGTTTGGGTGGCCTATTCTCTGTTTGCTCCCTTGTGGCATCGACGTTCATTCGGGCGCGTTGTTTCGCACTATGTGAGATCAACGCCCGACCGGGCGCTTTCCGGTCGAGCCGTTTCGTTCGAGGGCGCCCGTATCAGTTTTGCTAAGTTGTGACTGCCTGGGTCCCTTGTGCATGTTCAAGCAGCCCATTTTTCGTTTGCTCCCTTGTGGCATCGTTCAGTCAGGCGTGCCGTATCGCGCCATGTGAGGTCGCCCGACCCGGTGCATTCAGGTCGGGCCGTTTCGTTCGAGGGCACCCGTATTAGTTTTACTAAGTTATGACCGCCTGGGTGCCTTGTGCACGTTCGGGTGGCCCGTTTTCTATTTTCTCCCTTGTGGAATCGTAATTCGGTCAGGCGCGCCGTGTGAGGTCACTCGACTGGGCGCGTTCGGGTCGGGTCGGGTCGTTTGCTTCCTTCTCTTGTATGATACCTAAGACTTTGCCTTTCTCTTCACTTCTAATTCTGTAATAGTGTCATAGTGATTCCAACCAACTTCTTTGGAAAGCCTTCCTAGCAGACAATACTTATGACCTGGCTGAAGACAGAGCATCTGGAATGACCATTCTCTTCCCCTAACCCCTAAGCCCCTAATCCCTTAACCACTAAATCATTATTCACCTAACCCCTAACTGCACCTAAATCCCCTAACCCCTAAGCTCCCAATCCCTAATCCCTTAACCCATAAAATCCCTAATCCCTAAACCCCTAACCCATTTAACCCCCTAAACCCTAAACCTATAACACCTTAACCCCTAACCCATTAAACCCTAATTCCCAACCCCTAACCCATTTAACCCCCTATTGAAGCCTCGAAAATCGCTGCTTCAAACATCGGGAGATAACCACCCGGTCGAGACCTTAAGACAGTTCCTTTTCCGTTTGGGATGGTGGCTCCAACTGGATTTATAGGACCAGTTTCCTAGTAATTTAAATGGGTTGATAATGGAATGATTGGATGGGGGAAAATGGGACTAAATGACTGAAATGAAAATACTAACTAATCTAATTTAAATACTGATAAAGAAATTCTAAAACTAACCCAGGTATCATATGTGAATACAACTTTAAATTGTTTCAATTGAATCGGGAGATAACCACCCGGTCGAGACCTTAAGACAGTTCCTTTTCTGTTTGGGATGGTGGCTCCAACTGGATTTATAGGACCAGTTTCCTAGTAATTTAAATGGGTTGATAATGGAATGATTGGATGGGGGAAAATGGGACTAAATGACTGAAATGAAAATACTAACTAATCTAATTTAAATACTGATAAAGAAATTCTAAAACTAACCCAGGTATCATATGTGAATACAACTTTAAATTGTTTCAATTGAAAAATAACCATAAAAATGTATTACAGCTTAATTGAAATGTGCAGCAACAAATAAAGATAACTCTGTTTAAGAAATTAAACATAATTATATTAACATATTGTATTCATCATTGTATATCACTTGCATATACTTTGAAAGATAAATATTTCCAATATACTCAGAAATGATATATATAAAGAAATATTGTGAAACGAAGTACACATAAACGATAAAAAGTTTAAAAGAGAATATCATATAACAAAAGAAACTAACAGTGAATAGATAGAAATCCCATATCCATCTTGAGACTTTCAAATGCAATCTGATACTCTAATCTAGCAATTCCGATGTAAAATCAACTTCAAGGTATAGAAATGCAATTATTAAAGATAATTCTACCAGAATCACCAGATGTGATCTTTTATAAAAGAATATAGGAGTAAATGGAGTACATAAATGTAATCTCCAAGTCAAAAATATTACAAATTAAGTACCCCTTTCTAAATGCATGAAAGGGGTTTAAATAGGTACCTAACAAAAAATAACTAAAACTATTCCTACAACCTATCTTAAAATAAAAAAATATTTGAAACAGAAATGCGAGCTTGATGAAAACTGACTCATTGATCATCAGTTGAGGTGGATGCGCGAAGGTGGTAGATATTGAGCATATCTTGGACTTCTGTTGGCTGACTCATTTTTGAATGTAACTACCCATTGTATGTAGCATCAGAGAATTCAGGAATGATACAATGAATAACATTCAAAAGGAATTTGATGGCAATCTGTTGGCTGTGTGGCTTGATCAGATAAGTCCACATAATATCCCATGAAATTCCTTGAAGTTTGCTAATCTGTTGATTTTTATTGATTATCTCTTCCTTCCACTTGGAATTAGCTTCTTTTACTTTAGGTAACTCACCTGGGGTACAATCTGAGATCAAATTGGTAGCGTACAAGCTGTCATTAATCAATTGTGTTGTATTACTCATTAAACCTTTAGCCCTTGATGTGGCTCTTTCTGATTTCATTAATTGTTGTTCCCATTCCATAAATAAAATTTCCTTTTGTCTCTCTTCAATTCTAGGAAGATTAGCGTTGCTTCTCTGCTTTGTATCCTGCCATGAAAGGAACTCGGAAATTTTATCATCAACATCATCAATTTCTTGCCTAAGAGTGACTGATTTATCTATCAAAGATGATGTTATTTCGCACAAAGGCTCAATTTGTGTCAACTTTAGACAAAATTCATTTAACTATTGAGATAGCAGTTTGTTTATTTTAAGAGCTTCAGTTATGAATTGAGATAACTTAGGATAATCCCTGAACTTGTCCAATGCTGATTGGAACATTTTTTCTTGTTCAATATTTGAATTTCTCTCACTTTGTAGAAGATTTTCTAGCTTTTCTACCTCTTGATTTAACTGTTGTTGTTTGTCCAAGGCTTGTTCATCAATCTTCTTCTTTTCAAGGCTTAGCTGTTCTTCTAGTTGTTTATTTCTGAGTTCTGCATCCTGTAATCGCTGCTCCGACTGAATAATCTTTTGTTGATCTCGTGCAATTTGTTCTTCAAAAATAGAAATTTGCACATCTTTTTGTTTTACAGCAATGTAACTTCGGAAGCTTTATCTATAGTGGCATCACTATACTGCATACTGAGACAATTTGGTGAGATCCTCAGATGGATCCACCTCAACATTTTTATAAACAACATTTAGAAATTCCCCCTGTGATGCCAAAAGTGCATCTTGATCCGTTTTTCTTCTTTTTCTTTTCTTCCTCACCACAGCCCTATGTTTGGGACTATAGAATATATCTAAAGGAGGGATTTCTTCTATCTTTAGCATAATTTATCCAGTGGGGTTTTTAGGAATGATTTCTACATCGTGATCTTTGGGATTATCAACTTGAGGAGTGTTTTGCAGTCCTATCTGCTGGGCAAATTGATGATATTGGCTCAGCAAATGAGAAGAAACAACTAGTTCAGTATCTACTTGTCCTCCAAGTTGAGAACCTGCATTATCATTCTTGGGTGCCTGTTCAGTGTTTTTACTTTCTTTGCTTCCTTTCTAATATGTACATGGGCATCAGTACCCGTGCTCTATTTTTCTATTTGAGCTAAGGGCTTCTGTGTATCTTTTTGAGCAGCTGTTTCTATCTTGGCAGTGTCAACTTTGCTGTTGTCATCATTTTTCCCTAGAATAGGATCAGCTCCTGTTACTTCTTTACCAGAAGTACTTCCTGCTTCTTTCTGTTGTGATGCTTTCTCTTGTATGGGAGCTCTCAACTGATCAAGAGGCACTTTAAGTAACCTATGACTTCTAAACAGAAAAAAAAATTTCATGTCTTCGGCCTGCAACTTGGACTTGGCTAAATCAAAAACTTTGGATATATCATCCACAGAAACAAATAAATCATCAAAAATGTCTGGTTCATGTTCGAACCGAGCAATCGAAATAGAGGTAGTAAAGTCATACGCCACTTTCCTTGGGTCGTATTGTCTTCCAGGAATTGTTGAAAGTTTAAGATCAGAAATCTTACCAAATTCTTTCTCAGCATGAGCGAAACTATTAAGAGTATAGTCACTGTTAGCGCTCAAATCTACCTCAGGCTGAAATGAAGTAAACTCAAGGCCACATCAAACCACGCTCAGCCTCGTAGCTAGCCCTACGAGGACAGGAGAGGGCTCTCTCCGTCAATCTCGAGAAAATAAGCAATAGAATGCGAGATGACTTGTAATAAGAACTGATTTTAGGCTAGTAAAGAGATAGGTATGTTTGATTTTTGGTTTTTTGAGTTTTCGCTGGAGTATTGGGAAAACAGATTTTGGGTCCGGGGATGAGGTCAGACCTTTGCGGAGTTCAAGCTGGGGCGAGGTAGGTGATGATCTTGATGCTTTAAATCGGATATATGGATAGATTAGACAGACGATGAGCTGAAGAGGGCAAAGAAGAACTTGGATCCTCTCCAAACAGCTGAAAACATATAGAACTAACTGAATTCAAAGGCTAAGCACTGTAAACAATGGATTCAACCTTATTTCACTCATTCAATTTAGTTCAGAAGCATAATGAAAGGATGGCAACATTAAACATGAAGAAACTTACAGTAAACAAAGGAAAAACATCATCAAGAACAGAACACCACAAGGATCCCAACAAGTGCCGCAAAACCCCTGATCTTTCCTTAGCCAAAATATGAAAAGTATGTACAATAGTATCAAAAGTATCCCAAGAGTCCAACTTGTAGAATGCCTCAGAAATTACAATATATAGATCACTCTAACCCCTTTCCCCACCTCTAGGGGTCGAATTCCCTCTTCAGGGATCAGTTTCAACCAATTCTAATCATGGAACTACAATCTAGGCAGCTAACAACTTGCCTCTAAAAGAGTGGAAACTGATCCATTACATGATTTTTTACTCATTTAAGAGTGAATCTTCTAGAAGAGATAAAAACAAGCCAAAGTTACATATCAAACATGAATTTACATCATAAAAACCCAAAAATTCTATCCATAAGCAAAACTGGTCCATAATAGGCGAAATACTGAGTTGGCAGCTGAAAATTCAGAAAAATTTCTAGGTGGGTCGCTCCTGAACTGCGTGGGTCTCTCATGTTCCAAGCTGATTTTGAGGTAGCTCCCGGCATCCAAATTGAGCTCATGATAGCTCGTTGGAAATCCCTGGATGTCTACTTTCCAACCCAAGTGGAATTTCTGAATTTGGAGTTGATTTGACCCTCCAAAACCTCATTCGCCCAGAGGTACTCCCTGCTGGTGCAAAAGGTGGCAGCAAGGTGGTTTTCATGGTGTTTTTGAGCTTTTTGACCATCCAGATTTCGATGAAATGCTAAGTTGACTTCAGAGGATGCATAATTAACCATGAAAAATCCAAAAATGTAAAAATTTTCTCCAGCAAGTGTCCCAAAAAAAAGTGAGCGCATGAGCGCGCGACCCACGTAACTGCAAAACCTGTTTTTTAGACCAAAAATTTGAAAATGACAAAATTTTCTCCGAATTTGCCCAAATTCGGAGCGGAGGTCCTCCATCATGTGTCCTACCCAGTCAATGAAGCCTCAGCCAAAATCCGAAGTGGATTAGGCCTTTTCTGCCGTCGAAGTGCCTTGCGCAACCTCCTCTTCATGATCTTCATCTGTGCTTTGCAAACATGCATGCGAGCCCAATAATGGCCTTTCATGTGGCGAAGCATGTCTTTGTCTCGATTGGCCTTCGCCAACAACTTCTCCAGATGGATGTTCACATGTGTGAGTACAGTATCTCTGTCAGTCGGTGTCATGTCACCGGGCCTCTTTCGATTCCACTGTCTGTCCTCACGGATTCGACGCAACTCATAATATGTGAGCTCATCCTCAAGCTGTTTGTTGCGCTTCTCCAAATAGTTAATCACCCACTGAGCCTTCTGCAATTGATCTCTCAGCTGGTCATTCTCGGCCCTCTGCTCCTGGATGACTTCCCTCAGCTTCGAGCTGGGAGAACCCATATCAACATCAATGACTGTCATATCGGTGTCCCGGCCTCCTGATGGGCCCTCATCATGCATGGGCCTCTTGCCCCTGTCCTGTACCTGTACCTGCACTGGAGAAGAAAGTGAGACCCCTAATAATGAATATGCAAAAGACGAAATGATCACTGACGGAGGGCTGCAAGGGCCGACTCTAACAGTCACCACACTTAAAAGGGAAGGTAGGCCACATAAGCTTTTTATTTCTTTTCAAAATTCTAGACATTCCTTCAACTGTCAGTTGATAAGAAATCTCCTGAGCTAAAAACTTGTCTGGAATGTATAGAGGAAGGATATGTGGCTCAAAAATACTCCCAAAAATCCGGATATAAGTGAATTTTTCTTCCCTGAACTAGTCTCTGATAGAGGACAAATCAATCTTGGATTTATTGGAAAGTCTAGGAGAAAAATGGCCAAAAATGATTTGGTAAATTGGAATGAGAAAACCATGGCATACTCTGTAAATATTATGTTTGAAATGTTCCTTCCATAAGAATTTGTGATACACATGAATAGGGACAAGTTCTTTTGGATTCCACTTCCAACCTAACATGGGGAATTCATAATTAAAACAGAGGACGTCTAAGATATAAGCACAAAAATGGAAAGGGGTAGAATTCCCTGAATTCTTGTCTCTTATGTACTCGAGAATTCGATTGGCTATCTTATCAGACAAAATGACAGCCCAATCCAGAATTTCAAAACTAACAGCAGAATGAATTAACGAGACCATTTGAATAGAGAACCTAGCAGAGTTATCGTTTCCGAACAACCTACACATCATCACTGCGGCATAACAATATGGAGGCGAGAGAGACTCCACAGAGTACATACCTAATGCCTCCTGCTTATGCTTCTCAGGGTTATTCCTCCATTCTTTGATTGGCTCTGCCTGGTTTGGATGTTCTGCAGTATATTCCTTAAGGAAGTCTTTGTTGTAAATATTTTGCGGGTTGGGGAGGTGGTACATTGCATTAATATCTTCTGCCCTGAATGACCCGAACACTAATCCAGAAGCAGAAACAAAAGTCCTGTTTTGAATGGTCACACTGTCAATGACCCATATGATAATATCATAGTAGGGAAAAATGTTTTCCCGAGCAGCAACTCGGTGTAAAAATGAATTTGCCAATGCACTGAGTTGAGTTTTAGAGTCAGAGTCTAAATCTTCTTCGTCGGGAATAATTGCCTTAGGAAAAATAACCCTAGGTTTCTCTTTTTCAATCAAATTGTATACATTCTCCCATGTCATCTTCACCAGTCCTTGACAGGAGGTGTCTGTGACTAGCTTGAGCCTCGCCGGTTTCTCCTTAGGCGGCATGGTTAATACAGGGGCTTTTGCAACAAGAGCAGCTTTAGATTTCCTGCTTCTCTTTGACATTTCAGTGTCGGGAAAATTCTCTCTGGTTATGCGAATGAAAGGATTCGAATTTTTGTTCTGCAATTCAAATGAATTCCTTCAGCTGAAATAAAACATAATAATGAAAACATCTATCAAAATATCTGTTTATTTAATGACCATCTAATCTCCCCGTATTTACAACATAAATTTGTTGGAAATATGATGCAGAGTGTTGTCCTTGATGGCAACCCACTGAATGAAGATGAAGACATGCGACTGTTGACATGTGTTGTCCTTGATGGAAATCCACCTGATGAAGTTATTCTTGACTTGATGGACTTGGTAAATGATGTAAATCTGATGTGATATGATGCTTGTTAATAATATGATGCTGAGTGTTGTCCTTGAAAGGCAACCCACTTGATAAAGATGATGGCAAATTACTTGATGAAGTTGTGCTTGCTAGAATATGTTCTTGATGAAGAAAATATGATGTATCTACAGTGTGCAATGAAGAAAGGAATTCAGAATGTGCTCAAAGTATGATGGAAAAATTATGTCTCTATGAATACGCAGATATGTCTAAAAAGAACGTGATAAGTCGCGTATGGGAAAAAGCGCTCAAAAAGTGCAAATCCAGGGGCCCGTGGTATTGAAGGCTCATGGTATTGATGACTCGTGGTATTGAAGGCTCATGGTATTGATGTCTCGTGGTTTTGAAGACTCATGGTATTGAAGACTCGTGGTATTGAAGGCTCATGGTATTGATGACTCGTGGTATTGAAGACTCATGGTATTGAAGGCTCATGGTATTGGTTTGACATAAATGATGAAGGCTCATGAGTATGGTTTAGCTCGTGGTATTGAAGGCTCATAGTATTGTTTTGGCTCATGGTATTGAAAAAGGGTAAACCTATATAAGGAGAAGAAATTCATTGTGCAAATCATGAGTGTGGGTTCAAGATGTCTGAGCTTGAATGAATACTTCTCTCTGAAGGATATCTGAATGGAAAGGGTTACACTTGAAGATAAATCTGAATGTATGATGCACCAATGATGAAGAAGGGGATCTAGATCTGAAATGCATTTGTATTTGCTAGATCTGATTATGGAAGGCTTAGATCTGTGATGAGGCGAACATCTAAGCGAACATCTGTCTGAAGTGAAAGGGTATGAAATATCTGATCTGTTCTGCTGTGTTTCTGATATCTGATCTGTGTTGATAAGTATATGTTGGTGATGTATGTTTGTGCTAAAAAATATGGAAAGGGTCCAGTGTGAAAATTGATGAAACGTGGTCCAAGGTGGTGCTGAGGGTTGTAGCCTTCAGTCAGGGGGTCGTAGCTCCCTTCCAGGTGAGGCTGGTAAAACGAGATCGGGGGGTCGTAGCTCCCTTCCAGGAGAGGCTGGTAAACGAGTCAGGGGGTTGGAGCTCCCTTCCAGGAGAGGCTGGTAAACGAGCGCAGGTGGGTGCCTGCGTGCTGGTCAAGTCTGCGCCAGCACATTTGTTGTAAGATGTTTTCTCTATAATAAAATATTGAAGGCTGAGCAACTGCAGCGGTGGTTTTCTCCCGAATTGGGTTTCCACCTTAAAATCCTGGTGTTCATGTGTGATGCTTGGTGTGATGGTTTATTCTGTTCTTACTGCACATGTTTACTATTTATGGAACATCTGATGAATGAATAATGGAATGATATAAGCAAAGAACTAATGACATAATTAGGTCTCTGTGTATACGCAAGTTTTATGAAGGATATCCACGTGTATATGCTAGTTGGCTTCAGAAAAGTAGCATATGGGTTTTAGAGCATGAAAAAGTAAAATTTTTTGAGTATGCAGTAAATACTGATTCACCCCCCCCCTCTCAGTATTTTTCCCAACAATTGGTATCAGAGCAGGTCCTTGTGCAGAAGCTTGATCGCTTAAAGGAGATCCGTCGCAATGGGAAGTCAAGAAGGAGTAATGTCTATAAAGCCACCTCTATTCAATGGAAGCAATCTGATATTTTGGAAGGTACGTACAAAAGCATATCTGCAAAGTCTTGGTGCAGATGTATGGGCAATCGTGCAAGAAGGTTATCAATACCCGGCAAATATTCCTACTGATGCAGCTGAAAGAAAGAAGTATGAAATCAATGCCAAAGCAGTGAATGTCTTATTGGGAAGCATGTATGAATCAGAATTTGCTAAAGTGATGCAGCTACATTCGGCAAAAGACATATGGGACAAAATCATTCTAAGCTATGAAGGAGACACAAAGGTAAAAAGTGCAAAACTTCAAACTCTTAGAATTGAATATGAAAATTTGAAGATGCATAGTGATGAGAGTGTTGCCAGTTTCTTTCTTCGTCTGGATGATATTGTAAATCGAATGAGAAATTTGGGTGAGACCATAGCTGATACTACTCTGGTGGAAAAGGTCTTAAGATCATTGACTTCAAAATTTGACTCTAAAGTTTCAGCTATTGAAGAAAGGCAAGATTTGCAAACTCTTACTATTGTTCAATTACATGGTACTCTGACTGCTTTTGAAATGAGAAAAGGAGGCCCTTCTCAAGTAAGAGAAGCTGCTTTTAAGGCATCTACAAAAGGAAAGGAAAAGGAAGTTGTCAAAGAATCCAGCTATATATCCGATGAAGAAGAAGCGAATTTAGTGAGAAAGCTCCAACTAGGTACTGGAAGATTCAAAGGTAAGCTTCCCTTCAAATGTTTTGAGTGTGGAAAAGTTGGTCATTATGCTGCTAAATGTCCTTATAGAGAAAAGCATGGTAAAGGGAAACAATTTGAGAAGAAAAAGAGTTATTATGCAAAAGAAGATGATGATAAAGTGTCCAGTGAAGATGAAGAAGATTCTGACCAAGATCTGAAAGTGCTCATGGCTAAGAAGCAAAGGAAGAAGGTTACTCGAAGAAAGGAGATACCTCAGAAATCATGTATAGCAAAAATTGAAGAAGATGAAACAGATTCTGACGAAGATCTACAAGCACTCATGGCAAAGAAGAAAAAGGAGAAGGCCACTTGTAATACTCTTCTTTGTGCAAACAATAGTGAAAGTAAAGTTGTGGATCTAGAAGAAGCTCTCAAGATTAAAGAAGAAGAACTACAAAGTTCGTACAATAAGCAAGAAACTATCTATAAAGAGATGATCTCACAAATGAAAGATCAAATAGAAATGCTGAATGAACAGATGGACAAGTATCAAAGGTTTCATACTTATGCATCCAATCGAATTAAAGATCTAGAAGCAGATTTTGAAAAATCAAGCAAGAAAAATGAAGGACTTGAAGCTGCAATCATTTGTCTTCAGGAAGATTTAGAAGCATCAAGTAAGAAAAATAAGGAACCTCTACAATCATTTGAAAAGGAAGGCCTTGAAGCAGAAATCATCTCTCTTAAAGAAGATCTGAAAAAATCAAATAAGAAGAATGAAGAGCTGCAACAAACATGTGAAGGAAATGAAGATTGGTTGAAAGAAGAGATTCTAAATCTGAAGGATCAAGTTGAAGATGGAAGAAGAAAAGAAGAAAGCATGACAAAGCAATGTCAAGCCTTGGAGGTTGAGGTAAATATTCTCAAGGGTAAATTAGAAGAAAAGGTTAAACTTTTGAGGTTTCATGATAGTACTAACATTTTGGACAATATTCTGAGTAATCAAAGGTCTCTTGCTATCAAACATGGTCTTGGTTTCCATGAAACTGTTAAAGGAGAATCTAGCTCACAAGGAAGTGCCAAAAATTCAGAGGATGTCAATGCAAAACCTGAAGTGTTGAAAGAGACAAAATCTCAATCAACAATCATGAATTCTCAAAGGAATTCATTCAAGAACATTGAATGTTTTAAATGTCATAATTATGGACATGTTGCAGCAAATTGCAGGAGCAGATCATTTCAGCCTCAAACAAACAGTTCCTACATAGAAAGGTACTCTGGTTTCTTCAAGGGATATTGTTTTTCATGTAACAAGTATGGACATAAAACAGCTGATTGTAAAAGGAGGAAGAATAGAAATACTCATTATGATTCTTATGTTTATTTCTCTGGCCACATGAGATGTTATGCTTGTAACAAGTATGGACATGTAGAAAAAGAATGCGGGATGAACAGATCTGGGAAAGTGGACAATTTTCAGCACACAGTTGGAAAGCTCAAGCAAATTTGGAAAAAGAAGGAGGACCGATCAGAAACGTAGGGAATTCAGACCCTACTGCAGTCATCCGCTTCTGGAAGATTACTTCTCTGATTGACTGCAGGAACGATGTGAGATACATTATGAGATCTATTAATGTATCGTCACAAGGGGAGCAATGCATGACGACTCTCATGGTTGATTTGATTATTCTGGTTATGTTTACTTCTGACAGCACATCTGATGTAGAAAGGACAGGTACATGAGGTACAAGCTCAGGAAGAAATGAAGGAAGATGGAAATTTTCTATGCTTCACTTTCCATACGCAGGTTCCATTAACTAAAGTCGCGTATACACGCGAGTTCCAGAAGACGTAGTCGCGTATACATTGATGATAAGAAAATTTATCTGATAGCTGAAGATCTAAAGCAGAGGTCCAGGGGGAGCATCAGTCTGACTGCTGATGATTGCACTGTTAGCATCATTCTAGTTATACTCATGATAATGAAATGATGCATGGGTTCTTGTGTTGAAGATTATGGATGAAGCCTGGTTGCTTTATGATGAAGAGCATTGATTGTTGAGATGAAAGTCTTATAGTTCAGAGATAAGGACAGATCATGCAGGGATTGTTGTTGATGACTTGCTGTTGAAGGTGTCTCAGATTGCACAAGTTAAGGAAGAAGCACTGGTTTAGGGGGAGTAGCAGGTTGAATTCTAATGGTTGCATTGTTGGAAATATGACTGCTTATTCTTTGGTCTTGATCATATAGAGTTTGGTTGCTATGGTTGAGATTTTTTTTCCTACATATGTTACTTCATGTTACATCTTGAAGATCATGGTGATTTTGGACCACATGGATGATTGCTTGACACATATCTGAAGATGTTGTTCTGATATGATAATCTCTTTTGGAAAGAATGTATTGATGCTGCAAAGGATCCGAAGGCTTAGTTACTAATGGGCTTATGCTACAACCATTGGATGACGCTTGAAGACACAACTACACTATTCTGTTATATCTGTAGTCCAGGGAAGCAGTCAAATATCTCAGAAAGAAGTTGAACATTGTCTTTGCCTTACAAATCAGTAGGATACGCGGGTTTCCTGAAACACAGTCGCGTATGTACGCGAGTTACTGCACATAAAACCGCGTATGGTTGGTTTCTGACAATTTTTGGTTGGATCAGCTCTCTTCAGCACAGCTGCAGTGCTGTTTGGTATCTCTGATACTGTTTGGTAGCTCTGATAGTGTTCCAGTTCTCATAATTCTGTTTCTAATGTTTTGATGAAGATGCCTTGATGATTTTTTGGTGAAAATGTTCAGGTTGCACAAACTAAGGGGGAGCCTTAGTCATATGAAAAAGATTGCTTGGTTGCATAGATTCAGGGGGAGCATTAGCTTTGCTGAGTATAATGCAGTGTTGGCATTATTCTGGTTCTGAAATATGTTCTCTTTCTTGAGGACTTTCTGGTGTTGGTCATAAATGGTCATATTTATATATTTTGGTGAAAAAGTCTTGTTGAGACCCATGATGTAAAAATTGTAATATTCAGTCACGTAAGGACTTGTCAAATTTTGTAAACCCACTTGGTTGGGTAGCTGAGTCAAATGTGTAAACCCACTTGGTTGGGTAGCTGAGTCACATTTGTAAACCCACTTGGTTGGGTACTTGACTCTACTATGTAAATCCACTTGGATGAATCTTTGATGTAAGTATGAGTCATTGGTGATAGGAATGTCATAGAGTCATATACTTCATTGAAAAATATGTTTGAAGATTCAGCATGAACTTAGGGGGAGCTTGGTCACTTCAGATCTGCAGAACGTTTCTTCTACATGAGGAGAAAAGGGGAGAGTGTGTTGGTTCTGATCCGCCCTTTGCCCTTGATGTCAAAGGGGGAGAGTGACATAGTGTTTGAATGAAGATAATGATGTGCCCTTTGCCCTTGAGGTCAAAGGGGGAGAGTAACATGGTGTTTGAATGATGCCAAAAATGGAGAGAGTGACATGGAAAATAGGGAGAATGGCATGGTGTCATTGTACTATTATTGTACTTATACATTGTGGTAACCAAACACCATCATGGTTGCCATCAAGTCCAAAGGGGGAGATTGTTGGAAATATGATGCGAGTGTTGTCCTTGATGGCAACCCAGATGAAGATGAAGACATGAGATTGTTGACTTGTGTTGTCCTTGATGGAAATCCACTTGATGAAGTTGTTCTTGACTTGATGAACTTGGTAAATGATGTAAATCTGATGTGATATGATGTTTGTTGACAATATGATGCTAGATGTTGTCCTTGAAGAGCCAGCCACTTGATAAAGATGATGGCAACTTACTTGATGAAGTTGTGCTTGCTAAGAGATATGTTCTTGATGAAGACTAGGTTATATATCTACAGTGTGCAATGAAGAAAGGAATTCACAATGTGCTCAAAGTATGATGGAAAAATTATGTCTCTATGAATACGCGGATATGTCTAAAAAGAACGTGATAAGTCGCGTATGGGAAAAAGCGCTCAAAAAGTGCAATTCCAGGGGCCCGTGGTATTGAAGGCTCATGGTATTGATGACTCGTGGTATTGAAGGCTCATGGTATTGATGACTCGTGGTATTGAAGACTCATGGTATTGAAGACTCGTGGTATTGAAGGCTCATGGTATTGATGACTCGTGGTATTGAAGGCTCATGGTATTGATGACTCGTGGTATTGAAGACTCATGGTATTGAAGGCTCATGGTATTGGTTTGACTCGTGGTATTGAAGGCTCATGGTATTGGTTTGGCTCGTGGTATTGAAAAAGATAAACCTATATAAGGAGAAGAAATTCATTGTGCAAATCACAAGTGTGGGTGCAAGATGTCTGAGCTTGAATGAATACTTCTCTTTGAAGTAGATCTGAATGAAAGGGTTACACTTGAAGATAAATCTGAATGTATGATGCTCCAATGATGAAGAAGGGGATCTAGATCTGAAATGCATTTGTATTTGCTAGATCTGATTATGGAAGGCTTAGATCTGTGATGAGGCGAACATCTAGGCGAACATCTGTTTGAAGTGAAAGGGTATGAAATATCTGATCTGTTCTGCTATGTTTCTGATATCTGATCTGTCTTGATAAGTATATGTTGGTGATGTATGTTTGTGCTAAAAAGTATGGAAAGGGTCCAGTGTGAAAAGTGATGAAACGTGGTCCAAGGTGGTCTTGGGCATTCTACAGCAGCCTTCGGTCGAGGGGCTATTGGCTCCTTCCCGGTGGTGGTAAATGAGATCGGGGGTCGTGGCTCCTTCCGCATCGGAGAGGTAAAACGGAGTCGGGGGGGTGGAGCTCCCTTCCGGGGAGAGAAATTTGCAGTAAGCAATCGCGGTGGGTGCACACGTCTTTGATCAAGTCTGCTTGACACATTTGTTGTAGATGTTTTCTCTATAATAAAATATTGAAGGTGCCGAGCAAGCTGAGCGGTGGTTTCTCCCGAATTGGGTTTCCACCTAAAAATCTGGTGTTCATGTGTGATGCTTGGTGTGATGGTTTATTACTGTTCTTCACGCAAATGTTTACTATTTATGGAACATGCGATGAATGAATAATGGAATGATATAAACAAAGAACTAATGACATAGTGGAGTCTGTGTATACGCAATTTTTATGAAGGATATCCACGTGTATATGCTAGTTGGCTTCAGAAAAGTAGCATATGGGTTTTAGAGCATGAAAAAGTAAAATTTTTTGAGTATGCAGTAAATACTGATTCACCCCCCCCCTCTCAGTATTTTTCCCAACAAAATTCCCTTCAAGGGGTCACATTCACGCATTGAAAACAAAATAACCCGTGATCTTTTGTCTGATTTTCAATTAATGGTGTCGCACATTCGGAGATCGACGCATCATTGGAATAAATGTTAAAATTCACTTTTTATTCTCTGCGATGGGATGAATAAATATGAATGCGAAATAAAAATCGCATCGCAAGTCTTCAATGGTGCGAAAAATTATTCAACATAATTCATTGCCGATTTTCCGATTGCGACAATCGCATCGCAATTTGTTTGAAGAGAAATGTGAAAACGATTTTTACCAAATCCCGATCGCATCGGAGATTTAAAATGAAGTGGATTGTTTTAATACTATCTCCGAAAATGTGATTGTGATTTGAGCACAATCGCATCGGAATTTACAACGAAAGGAATGCAATGTTTGACTTTCTTCCGAAACGCAATTGCGATAAATCGCATCGCCTCAGTCATAGATAGAAAAATGCAATACTTAATACCAACCCGAAATGTGATTGCGATTGAGCACAATTGCATCGGAACTTTTCAAAGCAAAAACAACTCTTTAAAAGAACATCTCCGAATTTCTGATTGCGATTACTATTCATCTTAGCATATTTTTAAGTATAAAGTCTTTCTAATATGTTCAAAAATGTTAAAAGGTCTTCTAACTCATCGGATTGGAATTTTTTTTGAAGTTTGTACACTTTGTGAATAAAATGTGATATGCATCCTTTTATCCATGGATCTTTTATTTCTATTTAGGGAAAAATATATATAGAAAGGGGACCTATTTTTAAATGGGATTTATTCTAAAATTTAAAATGGGGAGGGTTGTTGTATAGTACAACAATTGACGATTCACTGGAAGAAATAGTTATCTCTGAAAAAATTAAATGAATACTATATTTCTAGTAAGTAAACATTTCTAAAGATAATGAAAACTTTTTTTTAAGATAATTCAAATAAAATCTAACTGTGAAAAAAGAAAAAAAATCACTTACAATTTCTTTCTAATTCTTCAAGGATAAAAACATTTTTGGGTTATCTCAAGCTTTGATTGGTTGATAATAATAAAGTAAATGAATTTTCTCAAGTTTAGTTTATGTAATATACTCTATTGTCACAGGCATTTCCTCTGCTGCCAATAAACGTTCATAATCCCATCCAATTAAGATTATGACTCTTTAAAAATAAATTCATAAGACATATTTTCTCATATTTTTTGCCTTTTTATTTATTTTTCTTAATTTAAGAGCCATTGTTCTGGTTTGGTAGCCAATTCGTAACAATGCCATTCACTAGTTGTAATTAAACTGAACAAGCCATCTCGTGATGAGACACCTTGTCTTAATTTATAAGCCATTACCCTATTTTGGTATGCAGTATTGTTAATGTCAGTTTGATTACTTCCTATGATCATGGTAACAGGCTCGTGATGAGACCTCTTATCTCCTAAATTTGGTCATATAATCTCTTTAGAATTACATTCTAAAAAATCACAATAAAAATGGATAGGGTGAAATAGTTGTATCCTTAAGAAAAAATGGATGACAATTTTCAGAGTTTTTTGTTTTCCAAAGCTTGAGAAAGTCTTTACCTTTTAAAGATAACCTTTCTCTTCTTAATAAACTTATAAGGATTTACATTTTCCTCAAATTTTCATAATATCATGCAAGTGCTTTAAACAAATTTTCAAAGTTTAACATTTTATTTTAAACTATCTAAAATTGTAATCAATTCCCTAAAAATTCTTATTTACTCAAAGTAAGTAATTATAACATTCTTTCCAAGACAAATTTCTAATAGTAAAAAGTAAATCAAAGACTTTTAACAACCTTTATTTACCAAAATAAATATAAATTTGCAGAAAGGAATATGTACAAGTAAGAGGGGGTTACCTCCTTATGAAAAGAATTTCTTTAAGACAAGCCCATTTACAGGAAGAGATTCTCTCTTTCCTGTTAATCTTGAAGTATGAATGTATATGAGCCTATCTTTTCAGCAATCTGAAATGGTCCAAGCCACATCTTCTGAAATTTGGTATGCTTACCTTTTTCTTCATGTGCTTTATCCCATTTCAGAACAAGATCACCAATTGAGAAATTTTTTGAGCCGGTGGAATTTGAATCAAAAGAAGATTTAACAAGTTGTTGATGTTTTTCGTGAACACTTCTTGCTTTCTCTCTATCCTCTTCTAATTTTAGGATTTGATCAAATCTCAATTGAATGGATGAGGAATGATTTTCTTCAATGAATTGCACCAGGGCTAATGATGGAATAGCTAGATTTGATGGTATCACAGCTTCTTTACCATAAACTAAATTGAAAGGTGAAGTTCCAATAGAAGCTTTAAGAGTAATACGATCAGCCCATAATGCAAAGATTAAAGACTTGTGCCAATTCTTTTGGCTTTGATCAATAGTCATTTTAATGATTTTGAGGAGATTTTTATTAGTGGATTCAGCTAAACCATTACCTTGTGGATAAAAGTTTGCTGAATATTTCAATTTAAAACCTCTCTTAATTGCAAATTCCATTATACTATTACCAGAGAAATAAGATGCATTGTCAAAGACCATAGCGTTAGGTACACCAAACCTGGTAATGATGAATTGATCGATGAAATCAATAATTGCGTCAGAGTTAGCTACCTTTAGAGGAATTGCTTCTACCCATTTTGTGAAGTAATATGTTGCTATGAGAGTGCACTTGTGCTATTTGGAATAATGAGGAACTATCTCACCAATAATATCAAGCCCCCATTGCTTAAGTGGTTGTTCAATGTTTACTGGCTGCAAAGGAAAAGCTGGCTTCCTCTGTCTTCCAATAGCAGTTTGGAAAATTTTGCATTTTATCACATGATCATGTATATCTTTAAAAAGGGTAGGCCAATAATACCCAACATGAATAATTTTGTGGGCTGTGGTATCGCCTCCAAAATGACCTCTTGCTGGTCCATCGTGTAATTCCTGCAAAACCTTCTTTGCTTTAGTCTTTTCAAGACATCTTAGTAAGATTGAATCATAATTCTTTCTGAATAACACATCACCAATGATTTCATATTTAGTAGCCTTCAATCTTAAAGCATGTTTATTCTTATAGCTGAGATTAGAAGGAGCATACCCATTTTTCAAGTAAAATATCAGATCAACATACTGAGATTTAGAATCTGTAACACTTATCTGACTTACTTGAATAGCATTTTCTGGATCTTGATTTTTTGGTATATTATGAACTCCTTCTAATAATCTGCAAAAACCATGTCCTCTAACAATATTTGCTGGTTTAATGTCAATGTCATATTCTTGCAAGGTTGTCACCCAATTATCCCTTTTTTCTCCTACTTCTCTTTGAATTAGTAACTGTCTTACTGTTGAGAAAGGAACAATCACTTTTGTGTGTGTTTTTAAGAGAAAAGGCCTGAAATGCTTGATTGACTTAAATAAAGTGAAAGCTTGTTTTTCAACATCAGAATAACTCAGCTCAGCTCCTTGCAGATTTGAGCTGAAGAACGAAATCGGTGCTTCAATTTGTTGATCATTGAGCTGTGTTAAAACAACAGCATAAGAAGTTTTGGTTGCCAAAGTATACAGAATAAAATCATTGGAAAAATTGGAAGTATTCAATGCAAGTGCATCAATGATTACCTTATTGCTTGCATCAAAGGCTTATTTTTCTTTATAACCCCATTTGAATACCAAATTTTTCCTAATCATATTCTGCATAGGCAAAACAATTTGAGAGAAATCTGGAATGAATATTTTTACAAAATTAATCTGACCTAGAAATGATTACATGGAATTTTTATTGTGAGGTAAAGAAATGTCAGAAATTTCTTTAACTCTGTCAGGATCGATATATATACCATCTTTTGACACAAAAAACCCTAAAAGTTTTCCTTGATCAAGGGCAAAGAAAAATTTCTTTGGGTTTAATGAAATACCAAATCTTCTGCATCTTTCAAATATTTGTTTCAGATCTTGTAGATGATTGGATCTCTTCTTTGAATAAACTGTTATGTCATCAAGATAAATAACAATTGATTTATTAATTAGACCCTTAAATGCTATGTCCATGGATCTTTGGAGAGTAGTTCCTGCATTTACTAAACCAAAAGGCATTTTCTGATAAGCATAGGTTCCCCATTTGGTTTTGAAAGTGGTTTTCAACCTATCATCTGGATGTACTAGAATTTGATTATACCCTGAAAATCCATCAAGGAAGGACATGAGTTCAGAACCAGCTACCTTTTGGAGAGTTTGCTCCATTGTTGGCAATGGGAGGTTGTCCTTTTGACATGCCTTGTTTAAATTTCTGAAATCAATACAGATTCAAATATCGCCATTTTTCTTCCTAACAGGTACCATATTGGAAACCTAATTGGAATGCCTTACAGGAAAAATGATTTTGGCTTTCAGAAGTTTGTTGAGTTATGTTTTGATTTGATCTTCAATATTTGGATGAATCTTTCTTAACTTCTGTTGCACGGGCTTAACATTAGATAGCATTGGAATTGTGTGTTGAATTATAGAAGTATCATAAGTCTTTAAATCTTTATAATTCCAAGCGAAGAAATTTTTGTATTTACTTAGAAGTTTAATGAAAGCAGATCATTCTTCTGGAGTTAAATTGAGACCTAGATTAACATTCTAGGGTTTAGAATCAGAGCCAAGATTGACTAATTCAAACTTCAAAGTTGAACTTTGAATTTTGGCATTAGTAACTTTCTTGAATCTGTCTTTAATATCATAAAGATCTTCAAGTTTAACAACATATTTGGGAATCAGATTTTCATTATTTCTTGAAGTAATTTGCAGATCACGATCATCTTCATCAATAATATTTTCATCATATGATTTCTCAGAAGTTAAGAAATTCAAAATATCTTGATCATGGTAGAATACTCTCTAGTTAGTAATATTGTCTGGGACATATGGGCAAAAAATCAACTCAACTGAAAATCTATTAGGACTGCAATCTTCAGCATGAAGGATTTTGGATGCAATATTAGCTAACAAGTCAGCTGATGTGTTTTGATTTCTGGGAATAGAAGAGATATCAAATGCTAGGAATTGAGTGGTAAGATCCTGTACTAGGGTTTGATAATGTTTAAGATGCCCTGAAAGACAATGGATGGTATTCCTTACTTGTCTTATGACAATTTCGAAATCTCCATATACTTTTAGGTATTTTACATTTAACCCTATGACCTTATAAAGCCCTTGAATCAAGGCTTCATATTCAGCAACATTATTAGTGCACTCAAATTCTAATCTACATGATAACATAGCTTTCTCTCCTTTTGGATCAATTAGGACACATCCTGCTCCTGCTCCATCATTATATTTCGATCCATCAAAATAAATGACCAAAATAAATTTCTATCTATAGGTTTATCTACAGAAGAATCATAAATATTTACAATTCTAGAAGAATCAGATTGCGAAAATTTTTCAATTTGAGAAACAAAAGTATTTACAGAGAATGGTGATTGTGGTGCAGTAAAATTTCCAAGAAAAGACTCAGCAGAATAGCCTCTAAGAATATTATTGTTGAAAGCTACAGGTTCATTAGGTTGCTCAAATTCAGTTACCGTGTGCGTCATATGTTTCTCTCGTTTGACTTTGATTTGATTAGGTTTCCCTTTGTAGGGAAGCCACATATGTGAATAATCGGTTGAGATATAACCATTAAGTTTTGCAGACTAGTCTCTGCTTAAGACCAACCCATAGAATTATGGAATATCAGCAATTAGAATATCAATTCTTTGGACTATCCTAGGATCAGAAGCTAATCTAATGGTGATTGAATTGATTTCTCCAATAACTTGAACCTTGGAGCGATCCAATTGTACAATATGAATAGCAGACTTCTGTGGTTCAATATTCAATTTAGCACAAACTGAAGAAGGAATTATATTTGAAGATGCTCCTGAATCAATCAAACAATTATGCAGATTCTTATTGTAGATTTCATAGGTTAGTAAAAATGGAGGTGTCTAGGAACCCGATCTTTCTCCAATAAGAACAATGTCAGATGCATCTACTTTGTTTGGTGGCTTACTAGTCCCTTTAGTTGCTTTAGCTACTACACCACTTGGTAGAGGAGCGATGGGTGTAGGGTTTAATTATTTTAATAACAGCTTTTGTTGATGTTTGAGTTTGCTGAGTTCATGTAATGAGATATTTTCTCTAGTCTTTTTCATGTCCTCAACAATATTATAGTCCATCTGATCTGATACTACCAAAGTTTTGGATGATGATGTGGGAGGATTGAGAGATGATGGCTGATTTTGAGTGGGTAATGAAGAAGTCTTTTTTGCAGGAGTTTTTTCTTTGGTACTTGGAGTTGTATTTTTCTTCTTTGGAACAGTTTGAATAGGTTCCAATGTAGATTTTCTCCTTGTACTTACAGGCATAGCTTCTTGTTCCATGTCACTATCTGAATTAGGGAGAATGAAATCCCACATTCCATTTAGTTCAACTTCTTCTTCTCTCTCATCTTCTTCATCTAATATTAGAGGATTCTCTTCTTCTTCTTCATCTTCTGATTCTACATTGGAAATTGCAGTGGGAGGTTTTGATTCACTTTGATTTCTCTTGAAATTTCTAAATGGTCTCGTTGTAGAAGTCTCTGCTACTTACTTCTTGATCTCAACCATCTCATTAGACATGGTTTTAAGAAGTTTCTGTAAACCTTCCATGTCACATGGATCTCTTGGTGTCTTTTTCTTGGAATCATCTTTAAAAGTGACTTTCTTTGTTTTTCTTTCATCAATCACATTTTTTTTATCAAGGCAAATCATTCATTTTTCAACTACAATAGCTTCTTTCATATTCTCAGCTAAATTCGGTTTTGTAGCTCTATCTACAAAAATTGCTATGTTTGAGGGTAAAGCATCAATGTACCATTCACTTCTAACTTGTTCACTAGGTTTAGATGTTTGAGGAATCTTATTCAAGAGTTTATTGAATCGAGAATTAAAATCTTTAATGGGTTCCTTGGGTTGACTCTTTAAATTGGAGAGATCGTTAATTAGGGTAGCAAGTGATTTATCATCTCCATATTTAGTCAAAAATTGTTCTTCAAGCATATCCCAACTCGTGATTGAATCTGAAGGTAAAGAAAAGTACCAGGATCCTGCTGTTCCTTGCAAAGTATAGGGAAATAATCGAACTAAAACATCTTCATTCACTACTTTATTCAAGTTTATAACAAGCATAAAGTTATTGATATGTTCTTCTTCTTGTATACCAGTATTTGGACTAAACTTTGGGAGCCATTTTTCAGGATGATCAGGTAGATCATGCAAAGGTGCAACCATATTCACAGCTCCTGGTCTAGTCCATGGTCTCTGTGCCATTGTTGTGATGATGGTAGATGAACTAGAAGGGACAACTGGTATATGAGTAGTAACTGTTGAAGTACCAGAAGAGACAATTAATGTTTGAGTAGATGTAGTTTGAGGAGATGAAGATTGAGCAGATGTAGTTTGAGAAGAAGATTGAGCAGATGTAGATGAGACTACTGTACTTGGAGCTTGGGAAATAGATGATTGAATATGCGATGAAGAACTTGTACCACTTTCTGTTTCCGATGAAGTTTTTTTTGTTTTGACTCTACTAGGTATAGGAAATTCTTTTGGGGAAATTCCATGTTTTTCACTCTGTGACCTAGTAAGAGGTTTGGAAGAAACAAACTGTGAAGTGACACTACCTTCAAATAATTCCGATTCTTCTAATGATAATGAGAATCCTTGAAGTTTATGGGTCAAGGCCTCAACTTCAGGGGACTCAGGAGTTGGATTATCTGATTGATCTGAAACTTTGGTAGTGGGTGTTTGAATACTTTTCTCAATTTCTTCTCTTGTGATTTGAGATGTAGAAGAAATTGAAGGTGATGAGGGTGATGTTCTCTTAGAATGGCTTTCGGATTTAGATTTATCTGCCATTCATAGCTTATGGCCCTCCTTCTAGTGCCAAAAATGTTGAAGCCTCGAAAATTGTTGCTTCAAACATCAGGGGATAACCACCCGGTCGGGACTTTAAGACAACTCCTTTTCCGTTTGGGATGGTGGCTCTGACTGGATTTATAGGACCAGTTTCATAGTAATTTAAATGGGTTGGTAATGGAATGATTGGATGGGGGAAAATGGGACTAAGTGACTCAAATGAAAATACTAACTAATCTAATTTAAATACTGATAAAGAAATTCTAAAACTAACCCGGGTATCATATGTGAATACAACTTTAAATTGTTTCAATTGAACAATAACCATAAAAATGTATTACAGCTTAATTGAAATGTGCAGTAACAAATAAAGATAACTCTGTTTAAGAAATTAAACAGAATTATATTAACATATTGTATTCATCATTGTATATCGCTTGCATATACTTTGAAAGATAAATATTTCCAATATACTCAGAAATGATATATATAAAGAAATATTGTGAAATCAAGTACATATAAACGATAGCAAGTTTAAAAGAGAATATCATATAACAAAAGAAACTAACAGTGAATAGATAGAAATACCATATCCATCTTGAGACTTTCAAATGCAATCTGATACTCTAATCCAGCAATTCCGATGTAAAATCAACTTCAAGGTACAGAAATGCAATTCTTAAAGATAATTCCGCCAGAATCACCAGATGTGATCCTTTATAAAAGAATATAGGAGTAAATGGAGTACAAAAATGTAATCTCCAAGTCAAAAATGTTACAAATTAAGGACCCCTTTCTAAATGCATGAAAGGAGTTTAAATAGGTACCTAACAAAAAATAACTAAAACTATTCATACAATCTATCTTAAAGTAAAAAACATCTGAAACAGAAATGTGAGCTTGATGAAAAGCGACTCATTGATCATCAGTTGAGGTGGATGCGCGAAGGTGGCAGATATTGAGCATATCTTGGACTTCTGTTGGCTGACTCATTTTTGAATGTAACTGCCCAGTGTATGTAGCATCAGAGAATTCAGGAATGATACAATGAATAGCATTCGAAAGGAATTTGATGGCCATCTATTAGTTGTGTGGCTTGATCAGATAAGTCCACATAATATCCCATGAAATTCCTTGAAATTTGCTAATATGTTGATTTTTATTGATTATCTCTTCCTTCCACCTGGAATCAGCTTCTTTTACTTTAGGTAACTCACCTGGGGTACAATTTGAGATCAAATTGGTAGCGTACAAGCTATCATTAATCAATTGTGTTGTATTACTCATTAAAACTTTAGCCCTTGATGTGGCTCTTTCTGATTTCATTAACTGTTGTTCCCATTCCATAAATAAAATTTCCTTGTGTCTCTCTTCAATTCTAGGAAGATTAGCTTTTCTACCCTACTCTGTATCCTGCCATGAAAGGAACTCAAAAATTTTATCATCAGCATCATCAATTTCTTGCCTAAGAGTGACTGATTTATCTATCAAAGATGATGTTATTTTTCACAAAGGCTCAATTTGTGTCAACTTTAGATAAAATTCATTTAACTGTTGAGATAGCAGTTTGTTTATTTCAAGAGCTTCAGTTATGAACTGAGATAACAAAGGATAATCCTAAACTTGTCCAATGCTGATTGGAACATTTTTTCTTGTTCAATCTTTGAATTTCTCTCACTTTGTAGAATATTTTGTAGCTTTTTTACCTCTTGATTTAACTGTTGTTGTTTGTCCAAGGCTTCTTCATCAATCTTCTTATTTTCAAGGCTTAGTTTCTCTTCTAGTTGTTTAGTTCTGAGTTCTGCATCCTGTAATCACTGCTCCAACTGAATAATCTTTTGTTGATCTCCTGCAACCTGTTCTTCAAAAATAGCAATTTGCACATCTTTTTGTTTTACCAGCTGTGTAACTTCGGAAGCTTTATCTATAGTGGCAGCACTATAGGCACCTGCATACTAAGACAATTTGGTGAGATCCTCAGATGGATCCAGCTCAGCATTTTTATAAACAACATTTAGAAATTCCCCCTGTGATGCCGAAAGTGCATCTTGATCCGTTTTCCTTCTTTTTCTTTGCTTCCTCACCACAGCCCTATGTTTGGGACTGTAGAATATATCTAAAGGAGGGATTTCTTCTATCTTTAGCATAATTTCTCCTGTGGGGTTTTCAGGAATGATTTCTACATCTTGTTCTTTGGGATTATCAACTTGAGGAGTGTTTTGCAGTCCTATCTGCTGGGAAAATTGATGATATTGGCTCAGCAAATGAGAAGAAACAACCAGTTCAATATCTACTTTTCTTCCAAGTTCAGAACCTGCATTATCATTCTTCGGTGCCTGTTCAATGTTTTTATTTTCTTTGCTTCCTTTCTCAATATGTACATGGGCATTAGTACCCGTGCTCTCTTTTTCTATTTGAACTAAGGGCTTCTGTGTATCTTTTTGAGCAGTTGTTTCTATCTTGGAAGTGTCAGCTTTACTGCTGTCATCCTTTTTCCCCAAAACAGGATCAGCTCCTATTACTTCTTTACCAGAAGTACTTCCTGTTTCTTTATGTTGTGATGCTTTTCTCCTATATGGGAGCTCTCAACTGATCAATAGGCACTTTAAGTAACCTATGAATTCTAAACAACAAAAAAATTTTCATGTCTTTGGCCTGCAACTTGGACTTGGCTAAATCAAAAACTTTGGATATATCATCCACAGAAACAAATAAATCATCAAAAATGTCTGGTTCATGTTCGAACCAAGAAATCGCAACAGAGGTAGTAAAGTCATACGCCACTTTCCTTGGGTCGTATTGTCTTCCAGGAATCGTTGAAAGTTTAAGATCAGAAATCTTACCAACTTCTTTCTCAGCATGAGTGAAACTATTAAGAGTATAGTAACCACACTTAAAAGGGAAGGTAGGCCACATAAGCTTTTTATTGCTTTTCAAAATTCTAGACATTCCTTCAACTGTCAGTTGATAAGAAATCTCCTGAGCTAACAACTTATCTGGAACGTATAGAGGAAGGATATGTGGCTCAACAATACTCCCAAAATTTCGGATATAGGTGAATTTTTCTTCCCCGAACCAGTCTCCGATAGAGGACAAATCAATCTTGGCTTTATTGGAAAGTCTAGGAGGAAAATGGCCAAAAATGATTTGGTAAATTGGAATGAGAAAACCATGGCAGACTTTGTAAATATTATGTTTGAAATGTTCCTTCCATAAGAATTTGTGATATACATGAATAGGGACAAGTTCTTTTGGAGTCCACTTCCAACCTAACATGGGGAATTCAGAATTAAAACAGAGGGCATCTAAGATATAAGCACAAAAATGGAAAGGGGTGGAATTCCCTGAATTTTTGTCTCTTCTGTACTCGAGAATTTGATTGGCTATCTTATCATAAAAAATGACAGCCCAATCCATAATTTCAGAACTAACAACAAAATGAATTAACGGGACCATTTGAATAGAGAACCTAGCAGAGTTATCATTTCCGAACAACCTACACATCATCACTGCGGCATAACAATATGGAGGCGAGAGAGACTCCACAGAGTACATACCTGATGCCTCCTGCTTATGCTTCTTAGGGTTATTCCTCCATTCTTTGATTGGCTTTGCCTAGTTTAGATGTTCTACAGCATATTCCTTAAGGAAGTCTTTGTTGTAAATCTTTTGCGGGTTGGGGAGGTGGTACATTACTTTGATATCTTCTGCCCTGAATGACCCAAACACTGATCCAGAAGCAGAAACAAAAGTCCTGTTTTGAATGGTCACACTCTCAATGACCCATTTGATAACATCATAGTAGGGAAAAATGTTTGCCCGAGCAACAACTCGGTGTAAAAATGAATTTGCCAATGCATTGAGTTGAGTTTCAGAGTCAGAGTCTGAATATTCTTCATCGGGAATAGTTTCCTTAGGCACAATAACCCTAGGTTTCTCCTTTTCAATCAAATTGTATACATTCTCCCATGTCATCTTCACCAGTCCTTGACAGGAGGTGTCTGTGACTAGCTTGAGCCTCGCCAGTTTCTCCTTGGGCGGCATGGTTAATACAGGGGCTTTTGCAACAAGAGCAGCTTTAGATGTCCTGCTTCTCTTTGACATGGTTAATAAAACATAATAATGAAAACAACTATCAAAAGATCTATTTATTTAATTACCATCTAATCTCCCCGTATTTACAACATAAATGCCCTTCAAGGGGTCACATGCACACATTGAAAACAAAATAACCCGTGATCTTTTGTCTGATTTTCAATTAATGGTGTCGTACAATCGGAGATCGGCGCATCATTGGAATAAATGTTAAAATTCACTTTTTATTCTTTGCGATGCGATGAATAAATATGAATGCGAAATAACAATCGCATCGCAAGTCTTCAATGGTGCGCAAAATAATTCAACATAATTCATTGCCAATTTTCCGATTGCGACAATCACATTGCAATTTTTTTGAAAGGAAATGTGAAAACGATTTTTACCAAATCCCGATCGCATCGGATATTTAAAATGAAGTGGATTGTTTTAAAACTATCTCCGAAAATGTGATTGTGATTTGAACACAATCGCATTAGAATTTACAATGAAAGGAATGCAATGTTTGAATTTTTTCTGAAACGAGATTGCGATAAATCGCATCGCATCGGTCATAGATAGAAAAATGCAATACTTAATACCAACCCGAAATGCGATTGCGATTGAGCGCAATCACATCGGAATTTTTCAAAGAAAAAACAACTCTTTAAAAGAACATCTCCGAATTTCTGATTGTGATTACTGTTCATCTTAACATATTTTTAAGTATAAAGTCTTTTTAATATGTTCAAAAATGTTAAAAGGTCTTCTAACTCATCGGATTGGAAATTTTTTTAAGGTTTGTACACTTTGTGAATAAAATGTGATATGCATCCTTTTATAAATGGATCTTTTATATCTATTTAGGGAAAAAGATATATAGAAAGGGGACCTATTTTTAAATGGGATTTATTCTAAAATTTAAAAATTGGGAGGGTTGTTGTACAGTACAACACCCCCTAAACCATAAACCTATAACCCCTTAACATGTTCAGGTCAGGTTGTTTTGGTTGAGTGCACTCGCCCAAACGCATTCAGGTCAGGCCCCCTAAGCCCCTAATCCCTAATCCCTTAACTACTAACTCATTATTCGACCCCTAACCCCTAAATGCACCTAAATCCTCTAACCCCTAACCCCCAATCCCCTAAGCCCTCCAAATTCGAATTAGCTTTGAAGAAGTAATTGTTTTCTTACTTCTGTCTAATTCACTATATACTCAGATAACTCGTAGCTATATCACATAGGCCCCATTCACTTACGAAGGTGCCCCAAACTCTGCCCCCAGTTTGGTTGATCTTGCTCAGCTTGAAAATTTTGAATTTTCATTGATGACTGATTTTCCTCTCAGCCCTTGATCTGCTAGGGGCCAGTTACCTTGATATTAACGGTGGTGTATTCATACTCCTTCTCAATAACCAATAAAGGGTCAAGGAAATTGACCAATATGTTGTCAAGTTTTATCTTATCCATCTCTGGGGCAAGCTGCTTTTCGGCTAACTCCACTTCTTTTGATCTCAATTTTGCCAATTTCTTCCTTCTCTCATATGATACCTGAGCCTTTTCCTTTCTCTTCCCTTCTAATTCCCTAATAGTGTCATAGTGATGCCAGCCAAATTCTTTGGAAAACCTTCCTAGCAAACAATACTTGTGACCTGGCACCTAAATCCCCTAACCCCTAACCCCCAATACCTATACCCTTAACCACTAAATCATTATGATCTCCCTAACCCCAATCCCTAATCCCTTAACCACTACTAAATCATTACTCCCCTAACCCCTAAATGTACCTAGATCCCGTAACCCCTAAGCCCCCAATCCCTAACCCCTTAACCTGCACTAACTCATTATTCTATTTCTAACCCTAACCGCTAAACCCTAAACCTCTAACCCCTAATCTCCTATTCATTGAAACCCTAAGCCCGTAAAAACTATGCCATGAAAACCCTCCAAAAAATTCTTAAATGATGGGAATTCCTATTCAATGTGCGTGAAGCTAGTCATGGAATGTGACAGGTCATCCAAGATACATCCAAATATTTGATTTGTGCCTTGGGGAATGTGAAATAACGGGTAAGATACAATTACTGGTGAGAAAATCATTGGTTCGAAACTATGTGGGAAAAATTCTAGTCAAGTTAAGGGATGGTGTGGCCTAGGTTGGATGTGATCCCTAGGTGATTTTGATGGCTTAAAAGCCCTTGGTTCATGGCTACTCAAATAACATGTTAGGCATGCAACTCATCTCAAAACTCTCATTACCTAACAAAATAAAAGTAATGGATTAATGCACAACTTATTTATTTCCTGGGCATATGTCTAGGTATGTTGACATAATTTATTTACTTATTCATTAGGAATAACATATAATAGTTCAATATATGGAACATTAGAATTTTAAATATGAATATTTTTATTTTCAAAAGTTTGCATATAAGGATTAGAATATGCATTAAAAAATTTGTGTGACATATCATTATGTATATTATTATTATCATTCATATATTATTATTATTATTAAATTTTATATCTATTCAATTTTTTTTTCCCGCTATGTGCTTGTTTGACCTTTATGCCTTCTTTCCCATGATTCCATTCTTCCCTATGATGCTTGCTTTTTTCCAGATTCTTGTAGAAGCATGGATGCTCTGAAACCCTAAAGCGGCCACAGTCCATTAAAAGCTCGAAAGCCATAGTAGTTGGTGGAGATATTTCGAGTTTTGCCGATGTTCAAAACTCCGTGGGAGATCTGAAGAGAAATCGATCGTGGAAGAATGCTCTCTTCTTCTGGAAGAATCAGATTGGTATTTCCCTTGTTTTACCCCATTCAAATTCGTTATTTTCTTCTACGCTATCTTGGTCATGAGATATAGATGGTTGTAGGTCTGAATTTCTGCACTCTATCTTTTGTGGGTCTGTTCAAATTATAGGGATATGGATTCTTCTCCCTTGAACTAACCCAATAAACTCTGAGGCTGTAGGCAAATTGAGGGAAAATTGTAGAATATAGCGAGGAATAGAACACAACAAAATGGTTTTAAATTATTGTGGCACTTCAATGGCCAATGCAGTAGCAAGACAATGCGGTTCAACCCTAATAAGCACCAGAGGATCTGCTTTAAATCTGTTTTTGGTAGTTGGAAACATCGAGATAGCAGAGCTTTGAAGAAAAGACATTTTATTTAAAAACATATTAAAAATCATAACAATAAATGAAAAATGGCAAATTGCAAGGCCCTAAATCCCTAAATTTTTCCTATAAAATATCCCTTCCCCCATCCTAAAACATAAGAATTTAAATTTCTCATAGGGGTTTGCATTTTAGAATTTATAAGCATGATTTGGAGAAATATATGTTCAGAAATCTAAATTTTCTATGTTTATGGTTCATGTGTTTTATAGATTATTTCCCTGTATCTGGGTTCTGACATTTCAAAATTCCACAAATCTGTAAGCTTTACCATGCATGATGCAACTCGGCATTAAATCTAGAAACTGTGTCAGGTTTCTTCTATAAGCATTTTAAGTGGAACTTCTTCACATAATTAGTTGGAAGTAAACTCTGACCCAGATACAATCATGTCCTCTGATCAAGAAACAATCATCTCCTCTGATCCAGAAATGACTCAATATGTGGAAGATCAATCCCCAGAAATGCCAATAGTGCCACAGTTTGTATCACTTACCGAGGAACAACAAACTGTATTAAGCAAGGAGGCATTCACTCGTATAATTGAAACCTATAGGCAAGCTGATGGTGCAAGGGGAAAGGATTTGCGATGTTCACTGCTTGCACGATTGATTGCTCAGGTATATGCTCATAAAGTTTTTTATCAATAGTCTGTATGAACTGCTTTAGAGATACTGGAATCTGACTTTGCCTCGTTATCAATGTTTGGCTTTAATGATTGCATTCTAAACTTTGAAAAGCCTCTTTATAAAGGCGGTTTTTTATCAAGTCAAGAAATCATTTCCCCATTACTGTTTTATATTAAATTCCTTCTGTGATTGAGAAAATTTGCAAGGTTGAATGTTATAATTTATTATTCATAAGTGTCAAAAAGTTGTTATTTTACGTGGAGACAAGATAAATCTTGGATAAGATACACAAAACACTCACAACAGATGAATATAGAAATTTTGACAAAAAATATTTCCAGAAATAGTGTTCAGACATATTTCCATTCAAAGATGGAATCCTTGGAAATGTTTCATGTGCAATAGCCATCACATATTAATTGAGTTGATTTGTGTGCATGATTTTTCATTTTTTCTTTTTCACATTGGATTCTTGTGACTTGAAATATTTATGCTCTGCGTACAACCATGATGAATTTTTCTAATGTGGTTTGAGCTAGGTATAGAGAGTCATGTCCTACTGCAAAAAAAGTTTAATTGTTTAATATGTTATAATAATCTGATCAAATATTAGCCCATCAGATTCAATTTTGCTAGTGTGTAGTTCAAGATGTAGGAAACACGGGTGTTTAGTTTCTTGGATGTGGTAATTTTTTGGGCTCCTTTTCAAATTTAGGACAATAAAATGTGACAAATTTTGTTATTGAAGCATATTAAGGAAAGCAATAATACGGTAATACCTCCTCTACAAATGAAAATTGATTCTTCAACAAATTAGTGTCTACACTAAATCCTTGTACAGAAGATTCTTACTGAAGTGCCTACTTGCACCAGTACTGATTCTAACACCTTGCTCAAAATAATGTCACCTTATTATATGGCATCTGCAACCAACCACCTTTCATCATCAATCCCAGATTGTATGGTTGTTGTTACATTGATTGCATGATCATGAGAGCAATTTTCAAATTCCATTCTAATAAGGCTTACAAGCTAGAAAACTTGAAAGACAAATTCCTTAAAAATACTCTGACCATCTTACCTATTCATATTGCAGACCTTTTACTTTAGATATTCTCTTGTGGCCTTACCCCCGACAAAGTTTCTTAAATCAATCATCTTTATAAATATGATGATCAAAATGAATCAATTAATTGCGAGACTTTCATGCTGGGATACACCATGTTCAAACTCTTTGCTAGCAGAGCAGACAAATTCATCTCCATATGGGCAGAGAGGAAGAAATTGCAGGTTTAAGGTTTAGTCATTGCAAATGGAATCACCGCACTTTTGACTATTTTTCAATCCTCCCAAATGCTATTGAGGAAGAAAAAGTAAGTATATTGTTGATCCATGGACACCTGTTAAGCCTTTCAGATAGTTGGAAGAAACCTACTATTTGAGAGGCTGAAGGTATACCTCTCCTATGCTTGGCGATCTCTATAATTATGACCCTATATGAGATTAAAATGATCATCTCTGGGGTCTATTATATACATTAACATAGTAGTCAAGCAAGGGTGTGACTGCCTCACATACTTTGGACTTCATATTTATGGATGAGAGTTTCTCATTTCAAAATCCATGGGTGGTAAAGGTGGAGGCCCTCTATGGGATTTCCATTTCACTATTTTTTGACAACACTGTCCTTCTATTTCATGAATCCAAAAACAAAAGTACATTTTGAGCTCATTATAGGATGAACATGGTCTTCAAGTCCACCTTGCAAACACAAAAGCATGTAAGTAATCTCACCTTCTTTTCAAGGATAGCAGGTAGAAATGGTGACATCCTAGTCTTTCCTTTGAATGCTATTATTTGGTTCATCTTTTAACTTGTTTTCGACATTTGTATCAATGTTGAACAAAGGATTGCAACATTAACAACCTTGGAGAGACGATGTTTCCAACTTCAGTTTTAGGATATTCAGGCTAAGTTCTGGTTTCTTGACACCATGGTGATTCATTCTCTCCTTGTTTGCAAGGTTTGGAGTTTGGAGCCCATACCTACAAAAAACAAGTCATGACTCAATTGAGAGAGGTTACTCATTGATATTCTCTCATTTATGGGAAACATTGTTGTAATATGGCCCACTTAAATTGCAAGGCCATTGCCTTTTCCTCATGAAATCATCCTCCATATCCTGAAGGTTGAAATAGAATATTGCAACATACACTGCTTCATTTTTCTTTTGTTACTTTTTTAGGAGAAAATAATAAAATAAAATGGATGTGCTAATCTCATACTCCATACCTAAAGGTTGAAATAGAATGTTGTAACATACACTACTTACATTCCTGTAAGTTGATTTTCTTTTTCTATTAGTGTCAGAGAAAGTTAAGTAGTGTATTTGTAGTTGTTTATGTTAACGTATAAACGACAGGAATAGGCTTGACATTCTTTGCTAGAGCACATCAATTTCAATAAATGTTAAAATACTAAAGTATTTGGAAAACTTGAAAGTTTCGATTTACGATTTTAGGGGCTCACGTCAGAGCGATTGAGGGAGGTGCCTCAAAATGTTGCAAGCTTTCAGCTAAGAATGTCCTCCAAAATTATAGGTGATTCAAGTTCACTGTTTTCTTTCCTATTTATCTTATGCTGCTTCTTGTAAGGAAAAAAGTATCTGGATAGTTTTAGAAAAATGTTTTGGCCAATATATCAATATATTTCTTTCAAGTGTTAATTAAAACTTTCACAATTCCTCTAGCCCACTAGGGCCTGGAATTGAGATCCACAAAACATTCGTATACAGAGGAGACTCTCTTTTTTCCAATGCAATTGATCCAATAGCTCTGATGTGCTCACTTCAAAATTTTAGAAGCTTAGTCCACCCTTGATGACCAAATAATATATTTTGATTCGCTTCTTGACTCCTTGTGATGAAAGAGTAGTAGGACTGAGGATTGTCGAAGCACATGCATCTTGTTTACCATCTAGCAACGAGTTACTCAGCCATGAAAGACCTACAAGCCAGTCACATGATATTCCCATTTTAGCTGTACAGAGCCTACAAAATATACTAGTAGTGCCTGCTGCAACCTTTTTGCAATACACATTGAGGTGGCTGCTTGAATATTTGGGCACTTGGAGTTTACCAGGCCAATCAAAAGTTCAAAAACTACAAAGATATTCAGGGTGTCTGCAATCTGAATTGTAGTGAGGGAAATCCAGCTTTCTCTGTTTAGAAGTCATGATTTCTTGATTGGTGCTTTATCACTCATGTCTACACATAATTCACTGTATGTGTAATTTCCTCCCTCTAATCTCGAATTGCAATGAAAGAAATCTGCAGAATGAGAGGGAAAAGAAAATAGAGGATAGATACACATACAATAACACAATGATTTACATGGATAAAACACTCTTGGGGAAAATAATCCACAGCAAAGTAAGGTATATAGTGTTCCCAACTAAATTACACAGTAGGCACTCAAAAACAATGCACATTCTTCTATTGTATCTTCAGTCTCAAAGGATAGAATTCTCTGTTGCTATTACACAGACTCTCTGCTGTTAAAGAATCATTACTAGTATAGAATCACTGACTCTCCATCCATCATGTCTCTTCCTCTTCCAACAAAAGAGAAACTCTTACCATCCCTAAATCATAACCTCTAGACGGTAAAGTAATTTTTTTTTTTCAATTGCAAACTCACATCTTTTACAGAAGAGGTAAAATAGTAAATACATAAATCATCCATATAGATCACTGTGTGAAGCACAGATAGGACTTAAAGACTATGGTACATACCTATACGAGACTGCTGGGGGTAAACAGTCATTAGAATGGGTTTTTCCACACGGGGTAAACAATCATGCGATACTGCTAGGGGTAAACAGTCATTAGAAAAATGGACAAACGAAAAATTCCACACAAACAGATGGATAAACCAACAAAAGGATGAACAAACCAAATAGATGGACAAAGTTTGTCAAATCCCCATGAAATCAAGGATTTAGTATGACAAAACACCATGAAATCAAGGATTTTTTTGGCAAGGGCCAAGTACCTTGTGTACGAACGGTGAAAAATCAATCAAGCAACAGGGATGGACAACACCTTCGCTCAGGAATAATCGGTGGCATTACTAGTTCTGACATGAACTTCAAGTAACTCGGAAGAAGAGCTCTAATGGTCAACACCTTCACTAAACTGGAAGAGCGTCCAGTTTAAAGTTTCATTTTTTTTAAAATTTAAACAATCGTCGGTATTTCGACGCTTCATAACCGTCGGTCTTCTGACACTTTGAAAATTTCCCCTTTTCGTTGGTATTGCGACGTTTCTTCATAGGTGTCGGTCTTCCGACACTTTGAACGATTTCCCCTTTTCGTCGGCATTGTGACGTTTTTTCATAGGCATCGGTCTTCTGACGCTTTGAACGATTTCCCCTTTTCGTCGGTATTGCAACATTTCATTTTTTTTTTAATTTTTAAATGTTTGTTGGTATTGCGACGTTGTAACATAACGTTAGAATTGCGACTTTAGTTTGAAAAATTGAAACACATCGGAAGACCAACAGTTGAGTATCGTCGGAAGACCAACAGTTTGGTAACGTCGGACGACCGACGCTTATAAAACGTCGGAATAGCGACGGTTGGAATAATGTCGGAAGAGCGATGGATGCCTGGAAACGTCGGAAGAAGTGTCGCTCTTCCGACTCTTTTTTGAAGTGTCAGAATTGCAACGTAATGGCTAACCATGTTTTTTTTGGCCTCAAAATATCGCTCTTGTGACGACTATGTGTCAGAAAAGCGACGAAGTGGCCGTCGGAAATTGGGTCAAATTTACTAGTGTAGGGTTGAGGAGTATCATCTCATAGCAGATGGCTTGGATAGATTCAGGAACAAGATTTATGTACCATATGAAATTTATCCCAAGAATCTTATATTGAGGGAGTTTCATGTTAAACCATATTTAGGTCACCCAGGATATCAAAATACATTGATAGAAGTTAAGAAATTCTATCATTTGTCGAAATTGAAGAAATAGGTGAATGAGTTTGTTGCGAGATGTTTGGATTGTCACTAGGTAAAAGCAGAGAGTAAGCATCTAGGTGGGTTACTACAATTGATTCTAATTCCAAAGTGGAAATGGAAGGTCATTTCCAAGGACTTCATTACAGGTTTGTCGAGGACATTTAGACAACATGATTCTATTATGGTTTTGGTTGATAAGTTAAGTAAGGTAACAAACTTCATTGCAGTTAAATATACAAATTTAGCTAGTGAGGTAGCTCATATTTTCATCAGGGAGATAGTGACATTACATGGTGTTCCTAAGATATTGTATTCGACAGAGATGCCAAGTTCACTTCCGGGTTTTGGAAATAGTTGTTTGCAAGTTTGGGGACAAATTTGGCTTTCAATACAACTTATCATCCATAGATAGATGGAAATACATAGAGGGTTGACAAGATTCTTGAGTAAATGTTCAGGATGTATGTCATGCATCAGAAAAAGAAGTGGGAAGAGTATCCTCCACTAGTATATTTTTCTTATAATAATGGATATCAAGAGTCCTTGAAGATGATTTTGTTTGAGGTGCTTTATGGGCAAATTTGTAATACTCCTATCAACTGCACTGATCTAGTGAATACGGTGTTGATTGGACGAGACATGTTGGCAGAGATGGAACAAGAAATGCAGGTTATTAAAAGGAATTTGAAGGCAAAAAAAGTCAGGAAAAAGAGTTATGCAAATTAGCACAGGGTATTTAAGGAGCTTCAGGTTGGGGATCATGTGTACTTGCACATCAATCCAAAGAGGAGCTCCTTGAGGATTGGATCATGTGCCATGATGGTACCTCAATATTGTGGGTCTTTTGAGATCCTTGAGAGAATTAGATCAATGGCCTACACAATTGCACTACCTCCAACAGTGAAAGTCCACGATGTTTTCCATGTTTCATTCCTTAGGAGGTATGTCTAGGATGTTGATCATGCGATTGAATGGTATGTATTATAGGTGGAGCCAGAGGGAAAATTCTAGGGAGAACCACAATTCATATTATAGTGGAAACAACTTATGCTCCATAACTGAGCAATCACACAAGTTAAAGTGCAATGGAAGAACTTTGGGCGTGATGAAGCTACATGGGAGATGGTGAATCATATGTGGGATTTGTATCCTTCATTATTTGTTGGGTCAAGCAAATGATTTTTTGGTATATGTATATGTATATTGATGTTATTGTAAATACCATGATGAGTTGTGTTATAAAGCTCCAATAAGCAGTATGATTGCCATGATTGTCATGTTGGTCATGGTTTGCAGTAGTTGTTCATTGTAAATATGGCATCGCGTTGTGTTATAAATCTCAATAGGAAATATGTTTTGTTTTCAGTGGTTTGCTGGTCATAGGTGTCATAGAACACCAAGGACGGTGTTCCCCCAAGGGGGATGGGTTTGTAACATCCCTAGGTTAAAAATTCATGTAATAAAGGTTAATACAGGAAAAATAATACCAAGGTCACGGGACACGTATTCCAAGCTGAATGTTGGGAAAAGCACTATAGTGGGCATCACTTTTGGTTTATTTATGGTTAAATAAATTGGCAAAGGCAAAGAGGCATTAATTGGAAATTATTTATGAAAATAAAGGAAAATAGGAGAAAAGTAAGGCGAAGAGACACAAATTTTCATGAGAGGGAACTTGAAGGAAAAATGAAGGAAAATGAAGAAAATAGAGTCCTCAATGATAAAAAGCATTTTGAGGATCAGTTCACAACCTTTTGTCAGTTTAATTTTGGAGCTCTCTTCTATTCTCTCATTCTCTCATACTCTTGCACACTTAGAGAAATCTTGGAGTATTCTTAGATCACTTGGGAAATCACTTGGATTGGAGAAAGAAGGAAAAGTACAAGCAAGGAAGAGGTTGGATCAACAATTTCAACGAGAATATTTTGTAGATAATAGGTTGAATGTGTAATTTCCTATTTTTTTATGTGAATGTATGATACATGCATTGTTTTTTTTGGTTCATTTGTTGTCATTGACATGGGTTTTTTCTGGTATGACAGTGGTTTCAACCTTGCCTTGTCATTTCCTGGATAGCCATGGTGTTATGGGATTCATTCCTTGGTTAATATTTGGATTGTCAGAAGGTTTTTGAACTCGGTGAGGTGGTCTTAGGAAAATTCGCAAGGATTTGGGGTAGAGATGGATTTCTTCAGGAAGCCCTCAATAGGTGGGTGGAGATAGGTAAATTCCTCAAGGTATGGTGAAGGAATTTTGAGGCATCCGAGCTTGTTTAGGTTTTGCGATCTCTTGACTGGTTTTGGTGAGATTGTGGTAGTTTGAGGGTGGAGGTGGTTTAACCTCTAGATTCCCTTGGTTTATCCCATGATATCTCACATTCATGCTTGGAATATGGCACGAGGGTGATTGGCTAAAAGAAATATTTGGGTCAACTTAATCTATGGTCAGGTGGTAGTACATGGAAGTCCCTGACTTGGTTGGATTTTTCATATAGTAATAAGAGTTATTCTTCTATTGTACTCTATGAGAATTTATACTTGTTATTGTGTGACTTTGATGGCTATTCTGTCATGGTTAATATTATGGTTATTTGTTGGTTATAAGCATGGTTTATGATGTACTCCGACTATGTCGCTTATTATGCTTTGGTAAGTTAATGAATGGCTCATGAATGCATGGGATAACAAGTGTGGTTGCAACTACTTGAGAGGGCCTTATACATTCTTAGTGATTTATAGCTAAAGAACAAAGATTCACACTCATATATGCATTCATGACCTGCAATATACATGTTTACCATGTGTTTGATGAAATTCATAGTATGTTTTGGTCATTCTAGGTCAAGTTTCTGACTCAAGTTTGTATGTTTAGCCTTGTTGTTATGTCATTTATCATTCTAAGAAGTCTCGGGAGGTTTTGGGCAGTGGTGTGGAGGTTGGCTTGGAATTGTGGCTCAGATCATGGGACCACACCCTCTAAAATAGGAAAGTTAGGTCACAACCACATGGAACAAGGTTTGTGAGTGTGATTGGAGGCTCATAACCACATGGAAGTAATGTCATGGGTGCATTTGGGAGTCTAGGTCAGTACAACAAAGTTCTATCTTAGGGATTGACCACCTGGGGTGTTTCTTCAACTACAGTGTGATATGTAGTCCCTGTATGATGTCAGTTTGTGGTTAATTAGTCTTAGTTTTAGGCCCCACTTCCTTAACTGGAAATAGAAGGTCAAATCATGTCATAGTGGCACTTCGCTTCACATTTACCTGAAGGGCTTGTAAAAGTGTGTAAATGTGGTGGTGGAGGTGTTACGACATGCTCTTTCATGTTGAGGACAAACCGTGCCCCTTGACCATTAATTTTCATGTCGTCTATTGTAGCACAATATCTCTCAGCAAAAAGTCGGAAGAAGCTCTGGAAAATCTAAGGTTGCTGAGGAACAATTACCAAAGTGAAACAGTGGTTCATGCTCTTATTTTATCATATGAAAAAGAGACACTTGGCATATGACATTCTTTCAATCCTTTGGAAAGGCGTATTGTTATAAGGCTGCATTGGAAGTAAGCAGTTTGTCTTAATGGTCTTGACATTAGTGGCCATATCTCATGGCTTGCTAATCTTGACAACAAAACTTTGTCAACTTTCAGATGTAGCAGACATATTTTTTCCTCTTTGCCAAGTGGGCTTAGCTGGATTACAGTTTGCTTTGAGCCTTATTTTGACTACCAACTATGAAATGTTTAGATCAATTATAGCTTTCCCTTGCCAGAACCTGTATAGAGTGATTGTTTCGGCAATCTATTCAGTGGAGATTGATTTTGTATATTTCTTATGCCCACTGCTGCCTATCTCTGGTTTAATATGTGGAACTGTGCCAGGTGTACATATGGAAATGGCAATGAGATTAAGGATGCTTGGCTTGATAGTGTGGAGGTGGATAGTCGTTTTACAGAATAGATGAAATTGGGCAGAGCACAGAGGCTGTTCAGGGCTCCATTGTCGATTTAAATCTATTTGGGAAAGTCGTGGTATTTGCAATTCGGCCATTTAGTTCGGCGAGTATGCATTGAACCGATTAATGCGATCTCGAACTCATGACGGATAAGTAGAATTTTCTAGAGCTAAACTTTTCCAAAATTTAAGGAGGAAGAAACCTAAATTCCAGTTAGGTAGGAGACAGTAGGTTCTCAAATTTTGAAGTTTTGAGTATTCCTTGCGAGAGCAATGATTTTTGTTGGAGCTTCTTAGAGGAGTTTACCATCTCCATTTGCACATTCATTAGGGATCTTAGGTAGACTTGGAGAAAGCTCAGTGGGTCTTAGGCACGGCCCTACGGCGGAGAGCCAAGTGAAGTTCAATATCAACAGAGTAGATAACATGGTTATACAGGCTATTAATCTTCTTGATACTCTGGACAAAGACATTAGCACCTTTTGCATGAGAGTAAGGAAATGATATTCGTGGCATTTTCCTGAGCTGGTTAAGATTATTAATGACAAGCATATGTATATGCCCCACTAGTCGCAAATTTTGACGAAGGACAAGGATAAGTCCATGTTATCGGATGATGCATCACACCGAATTAATAGAAATAACTAGAGATGAAGACAAAGCAAAGGATATCATAGAGAACGTGAAAGCTTCCATGGGATCCAAAGACATATCTCCAGTTGATTTAATAAATATTGAAATTTGTTTGCACGAGAGGGTTATAGAACTTTCGAGTATCGGAAACGAGATCCATTCTTATTTTGTGTCAAAGATGCATGATATTGCTCCAAATCTTGCAACTTGATTGGTGAAATAGTAGAGTACTCGTTGATCTCACATGCGGGAGCCTTACAAACCTTGCAAAATGTCGACAGCATCAAACTCTTGATTAAGGTCTTTGAAAAGCTCTTTTCAGGGCTCTTAAAACACGTGGAAACACACCAAAGTATGGTCTTATTTTTCATTCATCTTTTATTGGAAGGGCTTCTTCTCAAAACAAGGGGCGTATATCTCGTTACCTGGCTAACAAATTTTCTATAGCTAGTCGTATTGACTGTTTCTCTGAGACAAATACAAAAGGCAATAATACAACATTAGTCATCGATGGCAGATGTTTGACATGGACAGTCACCGATCTGAAAATTCTTCAAAAGTCCCCAAGAATTTGATGCAGGCCAAACTAACATCATTGTATGGCATTGAGCATTCTAAGTTAGCTGACACATCCCTCAGGAGACAGTCAGGTTCTGCCCAAAGCAGTTCGTTTCATTAGCTCAACCAAAAGAGGACGATACTTTCAAACTGTGCGAACAGCCAGAGAGACATGAATTCCACTTCACCTCTACAAATAGATGACGAAGAAGTCTCTGAAATGCTGGATCAAGCAATCTTAGCTGATGCAAAGAATTCATTACCTATTTATCAGAAGGCAAACGTTTGAAGGGTGAAAATACTTACACAAAAACGCAGACCCTTCCAGGTCACGATTTTCGTTTTCAAATTGTGGGCAAACGGAGGAAAATTTCAAAAAACCGCGACGTGGGTTTTTTGCAGAATATGCCCAATTGACTTCAGCGAGGAAATTGCTCAGAAATCCAAGTCTGTTTAAGAGATTTTAATGATTCTTCAAATGTCTGTTTTTCTAGAAAACGTTTTTCAAAATTGGGTTTGAATCATTCGACTGAAATGTGACTGAGCTTTACTTCTTTTATATATATTTTTTTTGACTGCGGATCAAGCGAAGTTTTCTCAATTTGAAGTAGTCTCACAATGGCGCGCAACCACATATAACATTGCAGTTAAATCAGCGATTTCTGGCTCAGATCCAACGGTTTGCGGGGGTATGAAGTAAACGAAGTTTATGGGAGACAGCACCCTCGTAGATGGTTTAGTTGAAACCATTATTTACCAAGATCAACGGCTATGATATATTACGGTACCCCCATTCATTTCGTACAAGCTGCCATCAGCACCCCCCGTAGGTGGTTATCGGTTTTCATAAACCATGGGCGGTTTTGTCAGTTTAATACAAATGCACAGTAGTGGGACCCAAAATGCATTATTCACCCTTTTAAGACTTTCAATTCGATTTTTGGTTTTTTATTATATATTATATATATAATATTCAAACATATATTTTGTAAATTTGAATGATTCCAGCACTTTTAAGAATCAGTTTCATAACTGATCAAAGCAGTTAGGAAGTTACATCAAAGGGCTGATATAAAAGCAGAGATAGGAGTAGGATAAGGGGTTTCGAGTTTTGGAAAATCTTGAAGCCAAATTCTGTATTCTAGAATAGCAAATCAATGTAAAAGTATGCAAGTTTCTATCATTTGTTTATGTTGAAGAGTTCTATCCAGTTTACATATTGTTTTTCGTCTGAATGAAATAAAGTGATTTGAGCTGCGGGTCTTTTTACACTTGCGTATCTAAGAGTTAAAGGCACCTTAATGTGCGCTCCTTTATTTTAACCTTATCTTTACATAATTCTTTTGAGTTTTAAAGTGATAGTTTCTGTTTTAAACGACATATCAGTTTGAAATTCCTTTCTCATTTTCTTCCACCCAATCATTTTAGCATAAGTGAAATATATCATTGTATAACATATATGGGTTTGCTGTTTAAGGGGTTATACAATCAATGTTTTAGGAGTTTTTCAATACAGAGACAAAGTATATCAATTTGTGACAGAAGTACATAATGTCTCAAGCACTGATTTCTTTACACAGCAAGAAATTGTTTCTTGAGGAACAACATTAATTGGCGCCGTTGCCGGGGAACGAAGAAGCGAAGTTCATTTCCCTGGGTTTTCTTTCTACTTCCTCTGGTTGTTCAGTGAGGAGGAAGTTTTTGGCTGTGTTTACTTTGTACAGAATTCTCATTTTCACAAAGCCAAACACGAGGTCACATACCTTGCAGCAGATGGTTTCATAATCCTTTCTTTTTGATGGTGAACAAGATTCAGATTTGAAGTTTGGTTATTTATTATTCACCTGGCGACTCCACTGATGAAAGTTTCATTAGATGAAGAATCTTCCTGGCAAGAAGATGAGAAAGTATCATGGAAAAAACATGTACCAGAATTTTCGTTTTTTAAAGGAGGTTCTGCTTTTTACTGTCAGTTTAGTGGTCTATTTTCCCTTTTATATTAAAAGGATTGTTTCCTGCTTTATTTTCTCAGAAGATTATAAAGCCCAAAATGTAAATTCATTATTGGAAAAAAATCCTGCTTGTATTATAAATCTTGACACAAATGTTCCTCCTAAATATGAAAGGAGAGATGATTATTGTATTACAATCCCTAAAGACAATCAGTGGCAGTTTGGGCATAAAGGTGATGATTCATCATCTTTGGATGATAACATTTTGCCTCATGAGAAATCGACTGTATTTCAGTTCAAAAACAAAGAAATCTTTAAACCCCTGAAGCTGCCCGCTATTCTCCATCAATACCCTTCAAAAGGATTCAAGTCCTTGCCAAGTTTCTCCGGGAAGGAGAAGAACATTTCAGCTGAATCACATATTTTGGAATTTGAATACTTTCTGGACAAATTTGAAATCATTTATGAAGACATAGCTTTAAGGATGTTTTGCCATTCTTTAAAGCATGATGCTCAGCAATGGTTCCAGTGTTTGGAAGCAGGTTCAATTAAATCCTGGCAAGATCTTCAAGATGTGTTTCTTACATATTGGGGCGAGCACCTTTTGGAATTATATTCTATCCAAAGGGGAAGCAATGAATCAATTTCTGAATTTAATAGGAGGTTTCAAAAGATTTATTTCAACATGCCAGAAGAAATTTGACCTCCAGAGGCAGCAGCTATGGTTTATTATTTGAAAGCTCTTTCTTTTGCCTTGGCTTTTTATCTCAAGGAGAGAAAGTCTAGCACTCTGAAGCTGATGTTTCTCCATGCGCAAGAAATCGAGAATAATGCATGGGCTTGTAAAAAAATTTCTTGCAATGTAGAAAGTCCAAGTTATGTCAAAGATAAGAGTGCTTGTGAAGGGAACATTGGGATTTCTTTACAAGATAATGTGAGTTCAGAGGCAAATAAAAATTTCCAAAAAGTGTCAAAAGGTTCCTATATTGGTGAAAGACAAGAAGCTAATCATTTTGATGATTCTAGTCAAAACTTAATTGCAACAGCTGAACTACACTATGAAAGCGTGGAAGATCATTGCAATAATCTTGTGAGTAGTGAGGAAAATAGTGCAGTTCCTCAGACCTGTTTGCAAGAAGAGGAAAATTTTTGTCAAGAGTTGATGTTATATGAAGAGCATCCGTATTATGGAGAGCAAAACTTGGATGTTTATTTTCAGCCTAAATGCCTGCCTACAGGAAGTGGCAGTCAACTTCCTAACACACAGTTCCTAATTGAAAGGTCAAACAATGAAAGAAGCTGCCATGTTCAAAGACGACCGCAAAGTGTTCAAGAAAAGGAGGTAACCAGAGTTTTGTCTCATGATTTCTATGATCCGGTCGCTGAATATATGGAAAATTTCTTTGGTCAGCAACAAGCTTTTATGCAAGGGTATGTACAAAATTTTGTATATGAAAATTTTTCTTGGTACATTCCTCTTTTGGTTTTTAAATTTCAGCAGTATGAAGGTATTAAATCTGACAAGCAGATGTTGGATTGGTCCCATTGGAAGGTTGACTTCACTTGATTAAACTCAACTATGCTTATATATATAGGAGTTGTACATAAATAAGCTCAGGAGTTGAGCATTTCCAGTCGCAGTAGTTCTAAGTTTAAAATTTTCAGTTCAAGAAATAAAGATCTTAGAAGATGAGTAGGTTCAGAGAAGTTTTGAAATTTTCAGAGATTTTGGATTGAGAGGAAATTCAGTTTGATTTGACTCCATGCCCAATAAAGGCTGATGATCTACCAGTTCTCAGCACTTTGCTATCAAAGTACTGTCCCTAATTGGAGCCAGATGTTGTAGCACAATATCTCTCAGCAAAAAGTCGGAAGAAGCTCTGGAAAATCTAAGGTTTCTAAGGAACAATTACCAAAGTGAAACAGTGGTTCATGCTCTTATTTTATCATATGAAAAAGAGACACTTGGCATATGACATTCTTTCAATCCTTTGGAAAGGCATATTGTTAGAAGGCTGCATTGGAAGTAAGCAGTTTGTCTTAATGGTCTTGACATTAGTGGCCATATCTCATGGCTTGCTAATCTTGACAGAAAAACTTTGTCAACTTTCAGATGTAGTAGACATATTTTTTCCTCTTTGCCAAGTGGGCTTAGCTGGATTACAGTTTGCTTTGAGCCTTATTTTGACTACCAACTATGAAATGTTTAGATCAGTTATAGCTTTCCCTTGCCAGAACCTATATAGAGTGATTGTTTCGGCAATCTATTCAGTGGAGATTGATTTTGTATATTTCTTATGCCCACTGCTGCCTATCTCTGGTTTAATATGTGGAACTGTGCCAGGTGTACATATGGAAATGGCAATGAGATTAAGGATGCTTGGCTTGATAGTGTGGAGGTGGATAGTCGTTTTACAGAATAGATGAAATTGGGTAGAGCACAGAGGCTGTTCAGGGCTCCATTGTCGATTTAAATCTATTTGGGAAAGTCGTGAAGCTGACTGCAATTCAGCCATTTAGTTCGACAGCTGATGCATTGAACCAGTGCAATGTAGTCTCGGAAGGACTCATGACAGATGAGCTGAGGAATATTCTAGAGCTAAACTTTCCAAAAGTTAAGGAGGGGAAGAAACCTAAATTCAGATTGGGAGTGGCAGAACCAAAGCTAGGTTCTCAAATTTTTGAAGTTTTGAGTATTCCTTGCCAGAGCAATGATTTTGTGTTGGAGCTTCTTTGAGGAGTTCATCTCCATTTGCACACATTCATTAGGGATATTAAGGAAGTAGACTTGGAGAAAGCTCAATTGGGTCTTGGGCACAGCTACAGCAGAGCCAAAGTGAAGTTCAATATCAACAGAGTAGATAACATGGTTATACAGGCTATTAATCTTCTTGATACTCTGGACAAAGACATTAACACCTTTTGCATGAGAGTAAGGAAATGATATTCGTGGAATTTTCCTAAGCTGGTTAACATTATTAATGACAACTATATATATGCACGAGTCGCAAAGTTTGTGAAGGATAAGTCCATGTTATCGGATGATGCATCACCTGAATTAATAGAAATAACTAGAGATGAAGACAAAGCAAAGGATATCATAGAAGCAGCGAAAGCTTCCATGGGTCAAGACATATCTCCAGTTGATTTAATAAATATTGAGCTGTTTGCATAGAGGGTTATAGAACTTTCTGAGTATCGGAAACAACTCCATTCTTATTTTGTGTCAAAGATGCATGATATTGCTCCAAATCTTGCAACTTTGATTGGTGAAATGGTAGGTGCTCGATTGATCTCACATGCTGGGAGCCTTACAAACCTTGCAAAATGTCCAGCATCAACTCTTCAGATTCTGGGTGCTGAGAAAGCTCTTTTCAAGGCTCTTAAAACACGTGGAAACACACCAAAGTATGGTCTTATTTTTCATTCATCTTTTATTGGAAGGGCTTCTTCTCAAAACAAGGGGCGTATATCTCGTTACCTGGCTAACAAATGTTCTATAGCTAGTCGTATTGACTGTTTCTCTGAGACAAATACAAAAGGCAATAATACAACATTAGTCATCGATGGCAGATGTTTGACATGGACAGTCACCGATCTGAAAATTCTTCAAAAGTCCCCAAGAATTTGATGCAGGCCAAACTAACATCATTGTATGGAATTGAGCATTCTAAGTCAGCTGACACATCCCTCAGGAGACAGTCAGGTTCTGCCCAAAGCAGTTCGTTTCATTAGCTCAACCAAAAGAGGACAATACTTTCAAACTGTGCGAACAGCCAGAGAGACATGAATTCCACTTCACCTCTACAAATAGATGACGAAGAAGTCTCTGAAATGCTGGATCAAGCAATCTTAGCTGATGCAAATAATTCATTACCTATTTATCAGAAGGCAAACGTTTGAAGGGTGAAAATACTTACACAAAAACGCATACCCTTCCAGGTCACGATTTTCGTTTTCAAATTGTGGGCAAACGGAGGAAAATTTCAAAAAACCGCGACGTGGGTTTTTTGCAGAATATGCCCAATTGACTTCAGTGAGGAAATTGCTCAGAAATCCAAGTCTGTTTAAGAGATTTTAATGATTCTTCAAATGTCTGTTTTTCCAGAAAACGTTTTTCAAAATTGGGTTTGAATCATTCGACTGAAATGTGACTGAGCTTTACTTCTTTTATATATATTTTTTTTGACTGCGGATCAAGCGAAGTTTTCTCAATTTGAAGCAGTCTCACAATGGCGCGCAACCACATATAACATTGCAGTTAAATCAGCGATTTCTGGCTCAGATCCAACGGTTTGCGGGGGTATGAAGTAAACGAAGTTTATGGGAGACAACACCCTCGTAGATGGTTTAGTTGAAACCATTATTTACCAAGATCAACGGCCATGATATATTACAGTACCCCCATTCATTTCGTACAAGCTGCCATCAGCACCCCCCGTAGGTGGTTATCGGTTTTCATAAACCATGGGTGGTTTTGTCAGTTTAATACAAATGCATAGTAGTGGGACCCAAAATGCATTATTCACCCTTTTAAGACTTTCAATTCGATTTTTGGTTTTTTATTATATATTATATATATAATATTCAAACATATATTTTGTAAATTTGAATGATTCCAGCACTTTTAAGAATCAGTTTTATAACTGATCAAAGCAGTTAGGAAGTTACATCAAAGGGCTGATATAAAAGCAGAGATAGGAGTAGGATAAGGGGTTCCGAGTTTTGGAAAATCTTGAAGCCAAATTCTATATTCTAGAATAGCAAATCAATGTAAAAGTATGCAAGTTTCTATCATTTGTTTATGTTGAAGAGTTCTATCCAGTTTACATATTGTTTTTCATCTGAATGAAATAAAGTGATTTGAGCTGCGGGTCTTTTTACACTTGCGTATCTAAGAGTTAAAGGCACCTTAATGTGCGCTCCTTTATTTTAACCTTATCTTTACATAATTCTTCTGAGTTTTAAAGTGATAGTTTATGTTTTAAACGGCATATCAGTTTGAAATTCCTTTCTCATTTTCTTCCACCCAATCATTTCAGCATAAGTGAAATATAGCATTGTATAACATATATGGGTTTGCTGTTTAAGGGGTTATACAATCAATGTTTTAGGAGTTTTTCAATACAGAGACAAAGTATATCAATTTGTGACAGAAGTACATAATGTCTCAAGCATTGATTTCTTTACACAACAAGAAATTGTTTCTTGAGGAACAACATCGTCAATAGAGTGGTAGGCTCACCCCTCCCTTGTGAACCCACCCTATCACGAAAAATCGAAATTTGAGATTTATGTCAAAAGTATTTATATTTTTTTACCAATTTTTTTTGTAAGTTCAACATTAATGACACTACATCATGGTCATGTCCAAGAATAACACCTGAATTGGGCGATGAGAATTGACCCAGTGAATTAACATATAAGAGTGCATTAACAATGCACTTGATCATTATCTATCCAATACGCACTCGATCATCATCTACTCGGTGGGTAGTGGTCATCATTGAGTGCTTGATAAAAGGGTTTTTGTCATATGTGATTCCCATGCATTCAAAATAGTAGTAAAAGTGCTACTAATGCCTCCATATTACTTGATTCAAATTGGAATGGATCCAAAAATTTCACCCTTAACTTTTACAAAAAAATATTAATTATGTTTCTTAATTTTAATTTTCAAATCACAAAATTATCAATTATGTTTCTTAATTTTATTTTTCAAATTAAAAAACATTAAAACATATTAAAACCACCTAATAACATAATTAATATAAAATATCTTTATTTTAATTTTCAAATCATAAAAAATTTAATTATATTTCGTAATTTTAAGTTTCAAATCACAGCTCCACAATGGGGGTGGTCACTTGGCATAACACTTGGTAGTACAGAGCCTTCTTGGCCTCCACGAACCCATTGAATGTGCCATAATGAGCAAGGTAGGCAGTAAGTGCCCGCAGACGGGCGACACTCTCACTCGCGGTGGTGATATATTCCCTCCTCGACACAGGAATTTTTTCGGTGTGGTGTTTCAAGTGATGAAGTGGGAGGTTGCAGAGGGATTTGGGTTTATGCTCTAGACTTCCCTTCTAAGATCACGACATCAGGAAAGCGGGAATGCGGGGAATGGGATAATCTAGAACAAGGGGAAGTCTTGGACAAGGATTTTTCGTGGGATCCCGACACGTCGAAGGTGCCCAAGGCATCGAGCCTTCCTTTTGGGTACTCTGGTCTATTTGTCAATCAATTTTTGTTGTCAACAGGGGAGGGGTCTTGCCTAGACACTCAATATAATTTTGTGTTGGTTAGTCTTCTTCGTCCTAAATGCTACTGGCCCCGCACATGGTTTTGTTCTAGGCTGAAGATTCAATGGAGATTTCTCTGGGTTGGCTCTCTGTGATGGAGCCATTTGCATAGTGTTGGTTCTCACCCACACTCTACGTGGCCTGGTGGTCGACTCGTTCCTAGTCTGGAGAGGTGCATTCTACATGGGCACAATTTTGGGTGATGTTGACGAACGACAAAAGAATTGGTGTAGCGTTTCCAGTCACGACATCTTTGTGTCTGGTAATTCATTTTATTAGTTCATTTATCTTGTGCACTTATGTACCAATTGGTGTTTCTTGTCGAGGGGGAGGTCTTTCTACAGGCCCCATGCAAGTTTTCATTTAGGCTCTTGTGGGCATGGTAGTCCTACCTCGCCAGCCTTCAGTTTTCCTTGGTCCACCTCCATGCGGCGATAGAGGGGTCATCCTCAACGGGGGTGAGCATCTCTTTCTTGGGAAGAGTGGCAAAGGAATAACAAGGGAAGCCAGTTATCCTCAGAGAATGCAACCAACAAGGAAACAACGGAGGATGCTGCAATTTACCCTGCCCGCTCCCCGGACCATGTGATTGCATCAACTACCTTGGACTCTCTAGCAGCCCAGCTACACAATAGACAAATGAATATTGACATCATGCGGGAACAACGCTATGAGGATTGAAATAAACTGGTAGCCTACATCAATGATTTTCAACATGTTCAGAATGAAATCTTGGACAACTTGGATAACCTTTGATGACAACATTGGTGCACCAACGACCACGTTCGCATTCTCGAAGCAAGGGTGGAACACATAGACTTCCACATGCATGAACATGCACGCTACTTTGTTGCCCCTCTTGTCTTTCCTCCCAACCTGCCTCCTTAATATGTTGATTCATGCTCTAGTTTATGTTTAATTTTTTTATGTATGGTATATCTAATAGGCTAATCAGAAATAAAGGTTGGCACCATGTGTTTGTGTTTTCCTTGAGGCTCTTAGCTCAAAAAGTTTGTTCAAATGAGTGAAAAAAGTTTGTTGAGATAAATTTTGTACTCAATTTCTCTTTAGTAATATAATGAAAATTTTTTAAACTAAAAAAACAAAATAAAAATTTTCAAATCACAACATATACAAAATAATAATATATTTAGAAATAAAAATAAAAATAAAAAAACAATATTCATAATATATACATAGAAAAAAATAACAATAAAGAAAAATGAAAAAAAAAATTATTTAAAAAGGTATTTATAAGTGAGCTTGAGATGAATAACAAATTTGCAATATATACATGCAATATAAAACCAACACTGAAAAACAATTGCAAATAAAATGATTTATTAACAAAATTGAGATGAATAACAACTTATTTTGTAAAGATTTCTTTGCATTATTTAAAAAGAAAAACACAACGCAACAAAAACAAAAACTAATTAGAGTTATTCAACGAAATCTGAAAAAGCAATTGAAAATTTTTAAATTGTGGTAATTGCAATTGACTTCCTCTACATTAATCTTGCACTTTTATAAATAAAGAATTTATGATAAGTAACTTAAATATTTACATTTCATTGGCTTCCTCTGCATTAAACCTACATTGCAACAAGTCAAAAATTTATAACTAACTTAAACATATTTACATTTATTTTTATTCAACGCCAAATACATTTTTAAAAACAATAATGACACGAAAGTTTAAATCTGAGGCCTGAGTAAATGATTCAAACTCTATTTTTTTATATTTTCGCGAATAATGTAATCCCATCGTGAAAAAAACATTTATGTTAATCATTTTCAATTTGATAGATTGGTAGGGTTTTATCACCCTCCCGACTTAGATATATAAAAGCATTTCTCACTGCATATTTTACACTGCTTGAATATTTAGGGGCGACGAGGAGCTCTTGTTCCGATCTGCTTGGACATCATTACATCAAAACCCTGCTCTCCCACCTAAAGAAACAACGACATGACATAAAGAATATTAATAGATGGACAGACGCCCTTGACCAGGTCCAAAAACCAGATGATTTGATGCCGACCGGGTAAGAATTCTTATCATATTTTCCTAGTTATTGCAAATTCCAGGTATCTAATAAGCATGGAGCAAAATTAATCATTAATTTTTCTGCAAATTGGATGCATAGTTTACTTTACTTCATACTAGTTGGATAGCTGAATCTGCAATTGGATGGATAGTTTACTTTATTTCATACCAGTTGAATAGCTTAGACCTTTCCCATCCTTGTAAGTGTTAGTTTTCAATTTTTTGGAATAATAGCTACATGTCACTCGAGTAGGTGTTTCTCACTGCTTATTAAATTACTTTACTTATCTCAACTAAATATTCAAGAACAGGGAGGAGCTCATGAATAAGATTGTGTGAAGCGTGTTGAAATATATTCCAGAATCGAAACTCATCATTAGGGGAATTTTGAGGTCTAAAATGGGCCTCCTAAGGAAATTATAAAATAATAGTGGAAATAATAAAACAAGATTTGATGAGATCATCAAATTTTAGAGGGAAAAAAGAAAAAATTATTTTTTCAACTTGTATTTTCAACTTATCTCCTAAAGTTTTTACTAAAATTTAAAGCAGGAGTACTCGTCGAATGCAAAATAAATTCCTCATCCAAGAAGTACCCATGTTGCATACTTTCGATGGACCCTGCTACACGAAAAATGAGAAATACATGAAAAACGTTATTGCAATCACGTTTTTTCATGTATTTCTCATTTTTCACATATTAGGGTCCATCTAAAGTATGCAACATGGGTACTCCTTGGATGAGGAATTAAATTTTGGATCCAACGAGTACTCCCGCTTGAAATTTGAGTAAAAAATTTGGGAGATAAGTTAAAAATACGAGTTGAAAAAGTAGTTTGATTATTTTATTATTTTTTAATATTTTTACCTTTTTACTTAAAAAATGGTGAATCATCCGCTATGGTTGACATCATCATATTGAATCCTATTGGTTCTTATAAAGTTTGTTTTGGTTATACATTTTTCTTAGGAGGCCCATTTTAGACCTCAAGATTCCCCTAATGCGTGCAAAACTCCGCAGTGCAAAGAGCGGTGGAAAGTGTTCTAAGCGAAGATGGTTCAAAATGATCCAAAATCGTCCAGAGGGCACCCGTGGAAGAATATTATATTGGGCTGGCCGAAAAATTAGAATATTTTAAAAAGGTGGTGATATCGCAGCAAGAGGAGGAGCCTGTGGAGGCTAAGGTTGTGCGAATTCTGGGTGGGGTTGGACTTGGGAAAACAACGCTAGCGAAAGAATATTGTAAGAAATCAAATTTCAAATAATCCTCCTTTTTGTTTAATTTGAGAGAATGTGCTCTAAAATATTTGCGAGGTAACGTCATTAAGGACTTCAAATATAGCCCCAGTATCGGAATCGAGAGTCTCAAACAGCATCTCCCATCTTGTCATGCTCTGGCAGTCGTAATATTAGATGAAGTTGATCATGTGGATCAACTTGATGTGCTGTTGCCAATCAAGTATGCCCTTCGCCCAGACAACTTTATTTTGGTTACCTCTCGAGACAAGGATGTCCTTAATAGGTCAGGAATCGTAGATTCATCAATTTATCATCTAGCCAGACTAAATAGAGAAGACTCCCAAAAGATTCTACTAACAATTTATTTCAACCAATTTGATAGAATAAACTTGAGATAATCTCTTCTTTAGGGCTCAAGGTTAAAAATGCAAGTTGGATAATGGATATAAAATTACATGTACTATACTGAAATATGGCCCTCAAACATTTAGAAAAACATTTTTAAGCCTAGAAACTCCACCTAGATGGACACAAGAGTTACACATCTATAGTGCATATAGAGATAACTACTAAGGTTCCATGTAAATCCAAGGACCTTAATAATAGACTTGACTGGGATTTAGTTGAAAAATTTCTCAAGGTTTGAATGCCTTGTGTGTTTATCATAAGCACATGACTATAATTTTTTTTTTTTTTTTGTCCAAAGGAGATTCTTTAGAAAGGATTTTATTACCTTTTGAAAAACCTTCAAATACATTTTTGGTAGAGCTCCCCACCACATGAGGTTGCAATGGCTACCTTTGTGAATAACCTGAGCAAATGTTGAGTTAGTAAAATCGACTTTCAACCCATTTTCATCCATTTTAAGGCACTCTCAAGTCTAAGAACAAGTGGGAGTAACCCCTTACAACCATCAAATGAAAACCATGTTTTCCAACAGTGCCTTAGGCCCACCACATGAAAACTAAGTTTTTAAAAAAGAAAGTTAAGAAAACAACTATTGGTAATAAACATGAACAACACCAAACCATTGAAACCCTAATAAAATTAACTATTTCTATTCTTTTTTTTGTTCAAATGATATATCAATGAGTTCATTTTAGTAACCATCAAATGCCATTGATATACCTAACAACAATCTAATAAGCCCCATCACTATGTTCATACCTTATGAACAACCTATACACTTCTTCATTGTACTTATGTATCGTCATTTCCCTTTACTTCATGTTTTGAAACTTTATGGACAAATTCAATAAAGAGTCCACATGAAGTCACTTTCCCTTCATCTTGGTAATCATATTGTTGAGTTTCTCTATTATTTTATCAAATATTGCATTCCTTCATCCATTAGACATACCAGAAGTAGTGTGCACCCAATATTTAGGCATATGGACCTTTAGAAACTTCAAAACTTCCTCAACATCTAAATCCATCAAATAATTCAAAAATGGAGGTGTAGATCATGCCAAGATTGAAGTTGATGAAAATCATTTTCTTAAGTGGGATGTGAATTAAATTTCACGATTGGTAGGACTTTGTAATCCAAAGTAGTTGTTTCAAAGGTTAATATACCTCACAAGCTACTTTTCACACTTGAAGGTTAATCTAGATACAAAAACTTTATTTCAAGCATTTTGATAGAATAAACTTGAGATTATCTCTTCTTTGGGGGGCTGGGGTTAAAAATGCAAGTTGGCTCATGGATAGGGAAAATTTTAAGAACAGAAATTCATCTTAGAGTTTAGAATCCTTGGCGAATCTCACTAGTCCATGATATGAAATTTGTAAAATGTTTGGTGATATTTATGTAAAAATATTCATATTTCTAATAACTTTGTATATTCTCTACCTAAAATTTTAACGATTTTTATGGTAAAATATTTTATATTATAAAATTTGGGCAAAACCATTTTAGAAAAAATGGAAATTAACGAATATTTTTTTTTGAAAAAAACATTGAAAATTAGCCCACTTGCGAATATTAGCCCCCAAAATTTTCCATGATCATGGATATACAATTGCATGTACTATACTGAAATATGGCCCTCAAACATCTACAAAAAAATTGGTCGGCCTAGAAAATCCACCTAAATGGACACTTGAGTTACACATCACGTTCAATTAAATAGTTTACACTACTACATGTGGGGGTGTTTTAAGACAATTTTACAGTGAATTGTCTTAATTATAGACAAAAATAAAATTGTGTATTGTCTTAAATATTGTCTTTAAGCGGGTGTCTCAAATTTAGTGTCTCAAAATTAATGTCTCAAACAATTGTCTCAAAATTAGTGTCTCAAACAATTGTCTCTATAAAGACAATATAGAACACATATTATTACTGTCTCTATAAAGACAGGTGTTATTGTCTTTTAAGAGACAATTTCATTTGTCTACAATTTGTCTCTGTAGAGACACTTTCATTTTTGTCTTTGTAGAGACAATAACATTTTTATCTTTATGGAAAACAGCTGAGATCAAAAATGTATTTTCTCTATAGAGACTATATATCCATAATTCAAACTATTGTCTCTCTAGAGACGATATGAAAAAATGTTTTAAAAAAATAAACAAATCATTTTAAATGTTATTTTAAGGTGGTTTCAGCATTTCAAGTTCCCAAATAGTGATTTTAATTACCTTGAAACTCTTTTTTTTATAGAAAGAAAGAATAAATTCCATTTTTTTTAAAGATAACAACAGTCATTTTAAATTTAAGTGAATAAAAAAATTCCCAAAACTTAACAATTCTGGAAAGCAACCTTGAAAATAATAAGGCATCACACTTATATTCGCTGAAAACAAATTCATGTCATTGAATTTGAACATGCAAGATCCTCATTTGGAACTTCATTTCATGACTATTATGAGGTAAAAGAAAAATGTACAATATTTCTCCATCTTACAAGAGAGTTTAAACTCTGACATATAAATCGAAAAGGTTGAATCACATTAAATGCTGGAAAAATAAATTCATATCCAGTGGTTAGCTCCACCATTTCAACACCTTTGTATAATTGGAATTGGCTTCCTTGATAATAAAAAATAGAAAAAAAGTATAGGCATTCGAATGTACAATTGATTACCCAATTTACACTTAATTTTAGTGCTGTCATAACATAGATCTGTGTTAAATATTAGCCTCGAATCAGTTAAATATCAGAGATCGGAACTAGCAGCTCCCAAATTGCCACCATATATTTTTTCTGCAAATGAAAGCCTACAACTCCTTAAAATATATATTTACAAGGAAAGCAAGTAAAACAAGAGTAGTTTCATAACTCGCTCCAATTCCTGTTGTTGCTGTGGAGTATGTCTGTGATAATGCTTCCATGCTGACTGTTATCTTAAACATTGTCTTAAAACACCCCCACATGTAGTAGTGACAATTGCTAGGGAGGTCTTGAATTATTAATCCCGATGGCTGCCTCTTGCAATTCACCAGAATTGAGTTCTCCACTAAACTGTCTATTTAAACATCCACGACGGCCCAAACTCTTGCATCAATCTGCTGGCAGAACCTTAAGAAATAGAATTCTCTAACTGGACCAAGCAGTGAGAAAACATCTCCATATGCATATGTTATGACATGACATTCAATATTTCTAATGAGGTTCAATATTTCGATAAATAAATTAGTATAATTCACTTCACAAATATAAAAACAATCCTAGAGACTATTACTAAGCTTTAGAAAAGTAAAAAAAAGATAACACACCAGTTGGAGTTGGCCGTTCATGGTGCCCCCTACACCATCGCATAAGACATCCAAGGTCATGGCTCTGGAAATAATTGATGAGAACATTTTGGAACAACGGTTCTGAGTTGTATACGAAAGTTCGGTTAGTTAATTCAACAATGTGTATAGTAGCAGTAGTTAGAAATTACCAATGAAGTAGGCAAGAAGATGAAATGATGGTTGTTTGCTTACATACTGAATTCATAAATATCTCCACCAGATCCATGCTATTCATAAGCACAGTGCCAACATCTCTGTTTGCCTTAGTTCCGTATCGATTCCTCTTGGACTTACGACTTGGCCTGCAACATCCACTTGGTCTAGGAAATTCAAATTGGGATTTACAGTGGAATGCAGGCTATCAATATTGATGACACCAGCGCTACCAGTTATCAGACTCAGAGAAGCATCGTGTATAGGAGAAAGTGATGCCATTTGTGTGAATGGTTTCCCACACATTTTTTCTACAATCGCAGCAACTCTCTGCACCTAGACAATCGAGAAAAGAAACACACAATTATTTTTGTAAGTCACAATAATATTCTATAACCGACCAACACAGTATAATTATTTTCATAAATTCATGTTTGATAGAATGCTTCAATGAATGTCAATCAAATTGGATCAAATACAAACCAAAAATAAACGAGGGCCTGTGCATGAGAGGCAGTGATTTAAGTGATTTGAGCCCAAAAAATGTCACCAATTTTGGTGGGAAGAAGGCACCGGTCAGACAACAGAGCAGAGATCACAGTCTTGTGGGGGTACTCATTGCTGCAAAATGGCTTGGTATTGCTCACATTCTGATTTATGGAGATGCTAAAGGGATTATTGACTAAGTAAAGAGAAACAATAATTTCAACCTTTCAATTTTAAAAAATTGGTTGGCCCCATTAAAATCTTGGTAAGACACTTTTAGATTGTAAAATTTGATCACTTGTATATAAATAATAGAACTGGACAGCTGATATGCTATCTAAAAAAGAATCAAAAGAAAAATCAACAAAAAGAAGCTAAGTTTTTTCTTGCATCCTTTGTTCATGGGATTCTGTTCAATGCAAGCTCTATCAACTATACTTGATGGAATAGGTGGAAAAAATCACAATGGTCAAAGGATATAGGAAAATATGGCAGGCTTTGACTGGAATAGTTGCTATATACGTTGTATTTTTCTAATATATTTTGACAGTCTACATGATTTCTATATTTTTCTTCAATTTTGTGGTATCCAAACTATGCCTTGTAGGAACTGGAAAAGATGGATTTTACTGACATAAAAAAAGATGTAATAGTCTTTTAGGAATATTTGTGTTCACTATTTTTGTTTGAGAATTTCTTTAGAAAATGAAGGATGACATACCAAAAAAGATAACAAACTTGTGATATATGTACTATCTTTTCTTTTCTTCTTAGAAAAAATCAAACCTTTTCCAAAATGAATGTATGAAACTGTTTAGTTTTAATGAATGTATGAAAATGTTAAATTCCGAAAATGCCCTTCAATATTAATATTTCAAACGTAAATTATGTTTCAATGGTAGTGTAGACAAACCTCAATTCTTAATCTCACGTTCTCAACCCGCAGTTGTCGCTCTTCCAAAGCCATCTCCACGAGAATCGCAGGTCCTCCACAATTGTAAGTTGTAATAGCTAATGTTCGTCTTTGCTTCTTTAAGAGATTGGTTTTCCATTAGAAGCCTTTCGTGCTCCCCCCTCAATCCCGATGGTTGCCTCTTGCAATTCATGAGAATTGAGTTCTCCACTAAACTTTCTGCTTAAACATCCACGACGGCCCAAACTCCTTCATCAATCTGCTGGAAAAACCTTAAGAAATAGAATTCTCTAACTGGACCAAGCGGTGAGAGAACATGGTGCAGCTCCATATGCGTCTATTATGACATGAAATTCAATATTTCTAATGAGGTTCAATATTTCGATAAAGAAATTAGTATAATTCGCTTCACAAATATAAAAACAATCCTAGAGACTATTACTAAGCTTTAGAAAAGTAAAAAAACGATAACACACCAGTTGGAGTTGGCCGTTAATGGTACCCCCTACACCATCGCATAAGACCTCCAAGGTCGTGGCTCTGGAAAAAATTGATGAGAACATTTCGAAACAACGGTTCTGAATTGTATACGAAAGTTCAGTTAGTTAGTTCAACAGTGTGTACAGTAACAATAGTTAGAAATTACCAATGAAGTAGGCAAGAAGATAAAATGGTGGTTGTTTGCTTACATACCGAATTCATAAATATCTCATAGATCAGAACTGGAAACAATCAGATCACAATACTTTAGAAACACGCAAGAATTTAAAGTCCCTACATTTTCCTATGGGATTTGAATATTTACTTTTACAAGTTAACCATGATTCAAACAGTTAGAATTTCACATCTATCCCATTACATAAAGTATCTCTAGAGTGTGGTCAAAGGCTAGAGGAATTATAGAAATGATATATCTCATAACGCACTATGCAGCTTTGACTCCAGTACTGAAATCCAACATATTCAGGATAAGATTTGAATATTTTATTGGTCAAGAATGAAAGACATGTTGTGCAGTCATGAGTAGATAAATCTCTGGTCCACTGGACTAGACCGTAAATAGTTTGAGAAAGAGAATCTAGAGATTTACCCAAAGCAGATCGTTTTGTATTACCTGCTGCTTCAGCTGACAATTTCTTCAAGAGATTCTCAATAGATGAGTGCAAGTCCGTCGGGACAAAGATACCCGTGTCTCCACGAAAGTCCTCTGCGTACATAGACCCCAATTCTGTGTCCAGTTGTCCGATGAAATTATAAATTTCATAATCTAAGAATAAATGAAAAGGCCAAGTACTAGCGCCAACAACATTCCCACAATTTTGTTGAACTGTATTGATTGCATATTGTGAACAAGTGTAGCATTGGTCGACTGTCAAGTCTTCTCTGCATTTGAGGAGACCATATACTGTGTCAAGACTTTGGCCATATACAGAGATGTTAAACCCACTTTGCTTCGTGCCCTGAAGAAGACTATCAAACACCTTTTTTCAGATTGCTCGCAAATGCACTGCCTTCTTTATAAAAAGTGCTACTATTGCAATTAGTTGTCGGTGTCTCTGCCAATACTGCGTTGCAAAAATCTCCATGAAAAGTAAATATCAAGGCCACAACAAGAGCAATTAAGTACATTTTCTTCATAGTTTGGCCGATTAGGAGAGAAAATATTGTAGAATCCTTTCCATGGAACTAATTCATATTTACTAGCACTCTGATCGCCAGTGGACAATTGAGAGAGTCGAGACTGCAATGCATAGAAATTCCAACATGCTCCTAAATTATGTTCTATAATGCGCACATATACGAATGACATATGATAGGTTATCAATGGTTGGTGTATGGTTTGAGACATCGTTATCCATTGACAAGCGTAATCAGAATAATTCAACCTTATTAGAACCATCAATAAACGATGGAGAAAAAGATTTGAATTGCCTTTGTGCAAAATACAACCAATAAATTGTCAAATTCAAGCATATAAGGCTAACATGAATTTCTAGAACCAAAATACAACCACTTAGTTTTCCAAGTCAACCATCTCCAGTCAACATGACAAGCACAGTCGTGCAACGATGCACATCAATCCAGAACTTGTGAATTATGTAGCCCCTGTAACATCCAAGTTTCGTCTATTTCTGGATGGTTAATATCCTACGGAGTCTACAGGACTTGTCCAAGCAGCCTACTATTTCACCAAGATTTTTTTTTTTAAAATATTTGAAATTGAGAGTGTTTGAATAGCGTAAATAGATTAGAGCACCTAAAATTCTTAAATTCGATGAGTTCATTCATGGATGCCACCACAAGTTATTTTGCGTAGGATTTGTCGATTCCTATTGGACTTCCGGCTCGGCCTGCAACATCCACTTGGTCCAGGAAATTCAAATTGGGGTTTACAATGGAATGCAGGCTATCAAGATTGATGCCACCAGCACTACCAGTTATCAGAATCAGAGAAGCATCGTGTACAGGAGAAAGTGATGCCATTTGTGTGAATGGTTTCCCACACATTTTTTCTACAATCACAGCAACTCTCTGAACTTGGACAATCGAGAAAAGAAACGCACAAATATTTTTGTCAGTCACAATAATATTCTATAACCGACCAACACAGTATAATTATTTTCAGAAATTCATGTTTAATCAAATGCTTCAATGAATGTCAATCAAATTGGATCACATACAAACCAAAAATGAACACCACGGTCTTCAATAATATAGTTGGTAGTTACAATGTTGATCTTACGAATATTCCCCATTCAAATTCATTAACAAATCATTTGTTTGTTTCTTTACTTGTTTCCTAGAATTGCATGCAGCAAAATAATAGATTCCTCTTCTTGTTGTGTAAAGGAGCCTCGCTTGATATGAGGATTCAAATAATTCGTCCACCACAAATGACAACTCTTCCCACTGCAACAAAGCCCTTCATACACACGCAAAAAGATATATATGCAAGTCCAACTGAAAAATATATACATTAAAATTAGGGTTTTTAATGAATATATACATTAAAATTAGGGTCTTTGATGAATATATACATTAAAATTAGGATTTTTATGATGGAGGAGCATATATTGGATGGAACATCTGTTATTAATATGCAATGTTTAAAAAAAATGGAAAACATAAATTATATATATATATATATATATATATATATATATATATATATAGACCGGAAAGCTTGGGAAGAGCACACCAACTCCCATGGCCATTCTTTTGAATGTAATTGACCAGAAACTTGTCGTCCTCACGAGTCCAGGGAAATTTCTTTAATACTGTCTTTTTACAGCTAGGATCTTTACTCATACTGGCGACTATGAGCCTGCAGAACCAAGGCTTAATAATCTAACTTTTATTTGTTTATATTCTGAATGCATCACACCCTTCTGCAAAAATTCTCCCTGAAAGCTTCAAAACTCTCATAGCCAAAATTATCTTAAGAACAATAATTTGCTCCAACTTGTTGATCATATGGTCCTGTTTATATAGATAGAAATTAAATATTCTCAGTAGAGCACTTGTACTATATTAATATATGCATATATTGTAGAATCTGAAGCTACTTCAACTTTGGTAGTACATGAATTGCTACTGTAAATGCACCTTTGAATGACTTAAAGGATGACGCAGGAAAATAAATCTGGGTGATGATATTAAATAGCCTACCTGAAAAGCAGTTGAAATGCAAGACCATGGTTATGACTATTAAGGAGCCAATTTATGTTGCAAGGGCTATTTGTTTGTCATCCAGAAATAAACAGTGAAGCTTTAAATGCTACTGATCATGGGCGCAATGTCATAGTTGGGAGAATTTTGTTTTGCTTAATCTATGAGTTTTTGCATTAATAGGATTAATTTCACTCTAGTAGAAACAAAAATAACAGGATTAATTTCACTCTAGTAGAAACAAAAATAATTTTGGTTTAAGAGGATCTTTATTATGGCTGGATTTTTTTTGTCTACTAGGTAATTGGAACTGATGATTTTTCATCAAGAGTGTCTTAACAACACAGTCATCACTGTCAAACCAAACCCCATTTGGAAAGAAAAAAAAAATAATTACTACTGAAAGTAAAGAATAAATGACAAATATACTTTTTAAAAGCCCAGCTTAACTTCAAATCAGAACCCTGAAACAACAAATAAAATATTGAAAACTGAATAAAAAGTAATGTATGAAACGCAAGCTGCACCTAGTCCGGTGGTCCATTATTTCCAATTCCATGGAAAATGCGAGTGGGGTTATAGGCCCTGGATCTTTTAACAAGGCTCTCTTAATAAAAAAAACTTGTGGTGGGCTGTAGCACGAAATGGTTTATGGTCAAGAATTATCCATGACAAATATTTTTTCGGTCTGTCTTTTACCTTTTGGGTTTGTGGTGGAGCTAGAAAAAAGTTACAAATTTCTTCCACTTGAAAGAGCATGATTTTGGTTTAAGCATTATTGTTGGGTCAGCTTCGATTAAATGTAGGTGATGCACCAAATTGGTCTCGATATAATGGTGGGTATGTATGGTAACCATACTTTATCAGAGCAGATTATTAACAAATTACACAATGTGCATATTGTACATATAAATCAGATATGTAAAATGAGCCATCAGAACTTGAATGAGCAAGAATGGTTTTTGAATGGGCAGGAATGATTGACTAGTGAGGAGTTGGGTTTTCATGGCTTCCAAGAGCTGGAATGGAGGGACTATGTATAGAGTCTGAGGCATGTAAGGATCACCCTCAATAATAATGAGGATTATATGAGCTGGGAAGGTTTCCTATGCAAAGGATATCTGGCGGTAAAAAATATCTATGAATTTTTATCTATTGTGGGAGGGGACCTTACTTTTTTTTCTCTACTTTTCTTTCTTTGTAGTATAATGGGTTTTGGAAGTGGAATATGTAGCTTAAATTAAAATGTTTTAGATGGATGTTTTTTCACAATCGCATCCTTACTTGGCATAATCTCCTTAGAAGGGGATTCTCTCATCTAGGCATGTGCATACTATGTTGGGAAAGGGAGGAGGAGATTAATCAGTTATTCTGTATTTGTCATTATTCTCAAGTCATCGCATTATAATATTTAAGAAAAAGGTCCTAGGCACTAGCTGTTAGTATAGATTAAATCTTGGTTAAAAGATAAAAAATTTAGGACCCTTCGCTTTTACATTTTATGGACTTTATGGAGAAGAAACGATGCCCTGATTTTTTAGAAAAGCTATATTAGTCACATGAAGACATCATTAATACCGTTGCTTATTTCAATAAAGTAGGTGTCATTCCTCCAAACAAAGGCTACATAAATTTGGAGTCAGGGAAGTATGGAATTCATACCATGTGGGGTTCTTCTATGGGGCAAGTTCTAGGAGGGCCTGTGCATGAGAGGCAGTGATTTAAGTGATTTGAGCCCAAAAAATGTCACCACTTTTGGTGGGAAGAAGGCACCGGTCAAATCACTGCCTCTCTGCTCACATTCTGATTTATGGAGATGATAAAGGGATTATTGACTAGGTAAAGAGAAACAATAATTTCAACCTTTCAATTTTAAAAAATTGTTTGGCCCTGTTGTGGATGATTTTGTCACCCCCCTAGAGATAGCCTAGAGTTGCTATAGACCAGTGCCTAGGACATCTTAATATAGCAAGGAGCCCTTTATAGTTTGGGTTGTCAGTCCAAGAGATCACTCACTATCTCTTGTTTGAACAAGGAAATTAGTTTTGAATGGGACCAATCTCTCTCAGAAGCTGACACAAAGATAAGAATAATGTAGGAACATCATGTAAAACTTCAGCATGAAAGCATCAGACAGTTAAGAGACCGCTTACTGTAAAGAGGGCCGATTCAAATAATATATCACACAAATAAGATATCAGGAAGTGAGTGCAGTGAGGAAACATAAGAAGATATTAGCTGGCATGAGACTGATACCCAGATACACAACAGAACCATATAAGGGCGCACCAATCTACGAATCCTTATATGACAATGGCGTTTTAAAAGCACCCTCCTCAAGCAACTAATATAGCAGAAAATATGGAAAGAGTGAACATGGAACAGTATATCATGACTAGGCCTATTTAAAGCGCTTGACTAATTCCAGAAAGGGCATCAACGAGGATGAATCCTTAATGCAAACTAGTGAGCCACTCGCATTCTAGAACATGATACAAGAAGATAATGAGCATGAAAGAGATATTGCATTAACACATAAGGAAAATTACATACTGTGAGATATCAGAGATCAGAATCCTCATTACAGTCATAACCCCTCCTCACTGAGACCCTACGGGCTCTGAAGTTTCATACAGAAATATTACAAAAATGTATACAGAAGTCTTCTCGCTGCACAATTTGCTGATAGAAATCCGGAACCCTTACAATGTCTTCTTTTTTCGTCTTTATAGGAATGATGGAGAATTCTAGAGGAGGAGGCAGATAGGAGACATTTAATGACTTATTTTGAATAAGATGGCGGAAAACATTCGTGCCCAACTCTGAATGACTAACTATAAATAACTGTACTAGACAACCTGTCTATGGAAATAAATGCTGGGAGATAAAAATCTCCTTATATACAAGATAGAAATAATAAAATATATACAATATGTTGCCCGCGGTTGAGGGAAAATCTGCTGCCGTAAGAGATTTGAAATAATCTGCATTTCTGTACTATACTCTTGGCCCTTGGCTTTGGATTTGAATCCTAGATCTTTAATGCGGGGCGAATTTATCTGGAGAGTTCTGAGAATCCATATCTATGTCTTCTTTAATGGCGGTCACCTCTCCCACCTACCCTCGGCTTCTTTCTTTAATTTTCACCCACAGGAAATCGTCTTTTATGGGCCCCAAACCTTTCTAACAGTGGCGGCGGATCAAAACGCCCTCCTGCTACATTGAATCCACTGGTTCTCTGCGCGTGGGGCCCTCCCTATGAAACATTCACCGCTCCGTTGATTCGGACTTCGATCGGACGGCCGCCATCGCGCCCGATCGTTAAAACAATAGGCCCCTTTTGTTTTTAGCTTGCGGTCTCCAGCCTCAAGTCATGTGATGACGAGGGGGGGGGCTAAGGCCTTGGGGCTTTGGTCCAATATAATTTAAATAGAGGGTTTTTAACATTTGGACAGTGTATTTCGGAGCGGAAAAGGTGGTGATGAGCACGATATGGAGATTTTGATCGCGAAGGATGTTTGCAGCAAATTTTAATGGGACCGATGGTCAAAATTTAAATGGAGGAGGGAATATGTACAACATCGGCTCCATCTGGGGACGGCATGGTCATCCTCGGACATGTCGAGAACACGCAGACCTCACCCTCCTGTATGTGACTTTTATTCTTCAATCCCCTTGCATTTTCTTCAAAACTCATTAGCACCCATTCCTTATTAAAAGAATGATAAAACAAAAGAAAACTAATGTACAATATAATACACTAGGCTGTCTTTGCCTCCTAGGTCCCATGCTCTGCTTTCATATTCTGTTCTTGTTTTTCCATTGCCAAATTTTCTTTGCTTTCTTACTGTCATCTGCTTTTTCCGAGGCATCTTCGTCATTAGTCTTCTAATGCTGTCAATTTCTGTGCCCAGCCCTTCTTTTATCTGGAACTGACTTTGCTCACTGCCATCTTCATCCTAGGCAGCTTTGATTTTTGCACTTTCCACTGCATCTTCAATATGGCTCTCGTAAGCCTGATCACCTTCTTCTTGTATTTTGAAAGGCAATGGGATCTCTTCTTCTTGTTCTTGGATAGTAGCTTCAAAAAATCTTCCTTCTGCTGACAACATGCTGCTAGAAAAGACCCTTGATCCTTGTTCAAATATTTGCAAGAAATGCACATGAGGATCATGAGATGATACCTAATTAAGAATATCTGGCAGGGAGGCTTTAACCAGGATTTCTTCTTTTTCCACTGGATGGAGAAGGAAATTCTCTTGAGAAATGGTGGCTTCTTGGTTTTCTTCCTTTTCTGAACTGGAGGACTCATCGTATATTGGAGCTAAGTCCTTTTGGAACTCTGGTATATTCTACTCTGCTGTGCTGAGCTCCATGAAAAGATCTATGTTTTCTTGAGCAGGGGCTTGTACCTTTGCTTCCTCTTTTCCAAGAGAAGGCTCGTTATTTTCATCTTGCTCAAGAGCTTCTTCTTTGCTCTCCTCCTCTTCTGAAAAGAAAGACTGCCGATCTCTGCTCTCATGACACTCATCACTGATGCTTTCATAACTTTCCCCATCAGTGTCATAGATAGGCTGGCTGGGTTCACTGCTTCTCTGGAGACAATTATCATCAAATAAATCATAACTAGGAAAGTTGCAGTCATAAGCAATGTCACCAATCAAACCTGTTGGATTCTCAGTAGGTCCTTCTTCATCTAGATCCTTAGAGGAATTTCCTGGATCCAAATTATCAAACTCAAATGACGAATGGGCAAGAGTAGGTGTTCCATAGAAAATTTTTGAGGCAGGCTGCTGATTTGATATTCGGTCGACCCCTTCTTCTGTCCAAGGAGATGATTGTTTTGTATTTCTTTGCGTAGAAGAGCATCAGCTCTCAGTTTCTTGTACTAGCTGATTGGGAGGCAGGATGTTCTCTTGAGCCTCTTCTTTTACATCGGATTCTGCCTCTTCTATGTGGTTTCTTGCTTCCTCGAGGCAGCGCTCCCTATTTTCCATGGCTATCAGATCGTGATACTCTCTGATCAGCATAATACAAGATGTAGGTAAGAAATCAGGTGGTTTCTGATCATTTTCTTCCTCATATTCCATATTTTTTAAAGCATCATACATGTCTTGCTCATTGTCTGCGTCTTGGGCTTGTTCTTGTGATTGCAAGAGTTTGATCTCAGCTTCGTATCTTTCAATCATCACTCTTAGAAGGATTTTCTTAAGCACGGGCGTGCAACTTGGGATGAGAAGAGTGATCCGTGGAAGGTCCTCCCCTTCCATTTTTGCTAAGCCACGTGACATTTCATCTCTGCACTCTGCTATAAAATTCGGATGCATTTTGCAAGCTACTCAGAGTCTTCCACCAGTGGGGTCTTTTAATTATTCAGGAACTGTGGAGTCGCCAGGTGGATGGTTTAAGATCTTACTGTCCACCACAGTGATTTTCCAAATCAAGGCTATTGTTTCTTCCCAGTAGAGTCAGGACTGCAAATAGATTTAACAAATAAAGACCAGTGGAGTCAGGATTTTCTACTGAGATTTCTTGAGAAGAAGAAGGATAATCTTCAACAGAATATTCAGGATTTTCAACACGAGTTGGCTTCTTCTCTTTCCAAACTCTTCTGTGAATGATCTTCTCCGGGTCAGAGACAGGTGTTTTCGGCTATGAGGTATCTGACCTCAAATGGGGCTTCCGGGAAGCCAGTACTTCCAATAAAATTTGTCAAATAAAGACCAGTGGAGTCGCCAAGGTGAGAAATCTGCAACTCTTCACCTCTCTGTGCTCACCTGATTAGAGAGTGAATATGAGATGTTGAACCCAGGGAAACAGATATTCTTGAATTCGGTCCCCGGCAACGGCGCCAGAAAGATGTTGTCGATGATTTTGTCACCCTCCTAGAGACAGCCTAGAGTTGCCATAGACCAGTGCCTAGGACATCTTAATATAGCAAGGAGCCCTTTATAGTTTGGGTTGTCAGTCCAAGAGCTCACTTACTATCTCTTGTTTGAACAAGGAAATTAGTTTTGAATGGGACCAATCTCTCTCGGAAGCTGACACAAAGATAAGAACACAGGAACATCACAAAAAACCGCATGAAAGCACGTACAGTTAAGAGACCGCTTACCGTAAAGAGGGCCGATTCAAATAATACATATCGTTTAAATTAGATACAGACGGAAGTGAGTGATGGAGGAAGATAAGGTTATTATTAATGGGCATGAGTTCGGTACCCGTATACGCACGAACCATATAAGGGCGCACCAATTTACGAATCCTTATATGACAATGGCGTTTTAAAAGCACCCTCCTCAAGCAACTAATATAGCAGAAAATATGGAAAGAGTGAACATGGAATAGTATATCATGACTAGGCCTATTTAAAGCGCTTGACTAATTCCAGAAAGGGCACCACTTAAGATGAATCCTTACTACAAACTAGTGAGCCACTCGCATTCTAGAACATGATACAAGAAGAATGAGCATGAAAGAGATATTGTATTAACACATAAGGAAAATTACATACTGTGAGATATCAGAGATCAGAATCCTCATTACAGTCATAACCCCTCCTCACTGAGACCCTACGGGCTCTGAAGTTTCATACAGAAATATTACAAAAATGTATACAGAAGTCTTCTCGCTGCACAGTTTGCTGATAGAAATCCGGAACCCTTACAATGTCTTCTTTTTTCGTCTTTATAGGAATGATGGAGAATTCTAGAGGAGGAGGCAGATAGGAGACATTTAATGACTTATTTTGAATCAGATGGCGGAAAACATTCGCGCCCAACTCTGAATGACTAACTATAAATAACTGTACTAGACAACCTGTCTATGGAAATAAATGCTGGGAGATAAAAATCTCCTTATATACAGGATAGAAATAATAAAATATATACAATATGTTGCCCGCGGCTGAGGGAAAATCTGCTGCCGTAAGAGATTTGAAATAATCTGCATTTCTGTACTGTACTCTCGGCCCTTGGCTTTGGATTTGAATCCTGGATCTTTAATGCGGGGCGAATTTATCTGGAGGGTTCCGAGAATCCATATCTGTGTCTTCTTTAATGGCGGTCACCTCTCCCACCTACCCTCGGCTTCTTTCTTTAATTTTCACCCACAGGAAATTGTCTTTTATGGGCCCCAAACCTTTCTAACAGCGGCGGAGGATCAAAACGCCCTCCTGCTACATTGAATCCACTGGTTCTCTGCGCGCGGGGCCCTCCCTATGAAACATTCACTGCTCCGTTGATTCGGACTTCGATCGGACGGCCGCCATTGCGCCCGATCGTTAAAACAATAGGGCCCTTTTGTTTTTAGCTTGCGGTCTCCAGCCTCAAGTCATGTGATGACGATGGGGGGGGGTGGGCTAAGGCCTTGGGGCTTTCGTCCAATATAACTTAAATAGAGGGTTTTTAACATTTGGACAGTGTATTTCGGAGCGGAAAAGGTGGTGATAGCACGATATGGAGATTTTGATCGCGAAGGATGTTTGCAGCAAATTTTAATGGGACCGATGGTCAAAATTTAAATGGAGGAGGGAATATGTACAACAGGCCCCATTAAAATCTTGGTAAGACACTTTCAGATTGTAAATTTTGATCACTTATATATAAAGAATAGAACTAGACATCTGATATTCTATCTAAAAAAGAATCAAAAGAAAAATCAACAAAAAGAAGCTAAGTTTTTCTTGCATCCTTTGTTCATGGGATTCTGTTCAATGCAAGCTCTATCAACTATACCTGATGGAATTGGTGGAAAAAATCACAATGGTCATAGGATATTGGAAAAGATGGCAGGAATTGACTGGAATAGTTGCTATATACTCTGTCTTTTTCTAATATATTTTGACAGTCTACAGGATTTCTATATTTTTCTTCAATTTTGTGGTATCCAAACTATGCCTTGTAGGTGTTATCACTCACTAATTTCTCTAGGTTTAAAAGAAATAGTCCGAGGTAACCACAAACCAACTTTTAGGTATAGAATCTAGCCAATCTGTACCCAGAGAGGGCTCTCTCTGTAAAATTTAGCTTTGTTTTAGAAGATGTTAGGCTAGTTATAAAGTCCAGGGGTTTTGTTTGAATTTGGGTGATGGAATTCAATAGCTGAGGGCAAGATTGAGTATTTTAGGCCATTGGGCTATGGAGTCAAAAAGATGGCTTCACTGGATTAAGTTTATCAACAGAAGATGGTTTCACAGGGCAAGATAATCAAACAGGGAAGCAATTATAAACCTTAAAAGAATGAAATGGATTTAAAATGGATGAAAGGCAATTAAGAATCTTTCAACACATTCAAAGAGAGAAATTGAGTGATTATCAATAAAGAGAATTTAAGTATTCTTTACTAAATAATCAAAATGCTTAAACTAGTAAAACAGGAGCAATTAAGAATTCACTGTTTAAAACTAGTTTAGAAGAAAACATTTAGAATAAAAATGATTAAAATCAAATTACACTTAAGTACTTTCTGATTTAATCCTTTTCATTAATCGTTCAGAAATGAAACACAGTGATATAATAAATAGATATAAAAACTTTAAAACACAAGAGAAAGATGACTTATTGATCCGTAGTTTGACACATGAATCCTGTAAAAAGTCTCTAGCATCAATTCATCATCCAGCAAGCCACAAAGAAATTTCTCCAACAACACTTTATTCCAAAAAATTCAATATTACAGCAAAGTATATTAATCCACCCTCAATACTCCAATTGAAGGAGTATTTATACAAATTCTAAACTAAAATATCTTGAAAAAATATCAAGATTGGTTCACAAATCTCTCCAACTATTTTACATAAATAGAACTTAAGTAAAAGACACTCATAATGCATTTATTTGTCACTATTTTTTATGGATAGGTGATGACAAAGATGATAATTCGAATTTGATCCAACTCTTAGTTGATGATGAGGCATCCAAGTCACTAACTGCTTCCCTTCTTTGTGCATTCTGCTCCAACAATTCTGCAAACTTGGGGTCCAATGATATCTTTTTATTTCTCAATCCGTAATAGATATGTAAAACTTGAAAGAGGTTATTGTGGAATAATATGTTGGTGAGATAAACCTCTTTCATTTTCCCACAATTCCTCTCCAGCTGTGCACAATCGTCTCTGTAAAAATATGTGTAAAACAAAGTTTTACAGAGTCTGAAAAATAGTCTGTAAAGATGTGCATATATCTCTGATTATGAAATCACTGTGAAAAACGTGAGATAGGTTTTTGTAGATGGGTTTCTTAGGAATAAAAACCTCCTTAATGTTTGTATGATGTATTTCAGATTGGCCACAATATTCTCTGCAAAATGATGACTTAATTGGAATTTTCTGCAAAAAACGCTTTCCAACATTGTCTAATATTTCCAAAACCATAATAGCTGTTAGAAACGTGAGAGAGGTTTTCGCAGATGGTCCTCTTAAGAACATAAAACTCTTCCATTTTTTCAAAATTCATCTTGGATTGATCACAATATTTTCTACAAAACTATGACTTAAACAGGAAATTTCTGAAGAATGTACCATTTTTTGCTCTAATTTCATCTTTTAACCTTAAACTTCTTTTGACTGTTTTTCACTTTTACTTTGGATAAAATTCATTTTTGCTGGTGAAAGTGTTTTCATATTTGTTTAACCCTTAATATATTCATGTTTATTTTCACTATTTACTGTTTACTTTTACTTTTTACCGCTCTATTTTTTAACTGTCTTCACTTTGTCATGAACTTGTATGTTCTGTTTTGTAACTGTCTTCTCTGCTGTTTATCTTCATGCTAGCTGATTTAATTGACTTGGTCTTCAATCTGATACTCTTTAATCCTGATACTCTTTGACTATTCTTTACTGTGTTCTTTTACCTTCAATGTGTAGTTTTAGGTTTTTACTGTCTGTTTAAACAGTAAATCGTTTAATATCCTGTTTCCTTTGCTTGTCTTTCAACTGTATGTTTTATCTTCCATCTTTGTTTGAATAGATTTGATAACAATCTTGGAGTAAACAAGTCTTATGACTAGTATTAAGACTATTTATCCAAGGATGTGGTCTTCTGATCACCTGTAAAACAAAACAAATTGTTAAGAAAGCATTGGTTTGCAGGGGAGGTCGAAAATGTTTCATTTGATTTTGAGAGGTCTGTGGAGTGAATCTAGAATGATTTTTGGTAGGTAAACCATGCTCGAATTGGTTAACAGAGGCTTTAGGTGGCACAGCTGGGTTACAAAGGGTTTTACTGCACAATCAGGTGAAAATGAACAACACTAGGGTGTTTGTGTTTAAACGGGTAAACGGTTGATATTGGCAGGTAAGCTTTGAATGAACAGTGGACAGATGGCGTTGACTTGAGGATGTGAAGTTTTGTCATTAGTGGGAGGCAGTAAGCGGTACGCGATCGCACCGCTTTTGGGGAAAGGTGGTTTTGGGCGGAGGGCGAGCGATTCCATACGATGAACGATGCGTGGTGCAGTACTGTTCAGAAAACCGCTTGGCCATCGCGCGTTATCATTCGGATGAGGATGGCTAGCGATATTGATATCAACTGTAGATTTGAGATCTGTTGATCGAACGGTGGTCGGGGTTACGAGATGACGGAAAGATAACAAGCGGGCCCAATGTAATTTATTTTGAATTAATCGCATCGGGGGTGATTTGATTGGCGGATTCAAGTTATTAATTAATAATGAGGATTAATTAACCCTTATTGATATGGCGGAGAAATGCGCTCACGATTAATCAAAGATTTGACTAATTAATCATGATTAATACATTAATATGGTTATTTTTCAACCAAAGGGGTGGGATATTATTATTTGGGAATTTTATTATTAAAATAATACGGGAAAAGGGGAATTTACAAGGATTTAAATAATAAAATTAGAATTTAATATGAAAAAATGAAAGAAGCGCTAAGTGTAAACATTAGGTTAATGTTTTTAACTTATGCTTTTATGAGGAGGGTTTTTATATGAAATATTACATGATTTTTCCTAAGTAAAATGGGATTTTACTTAGGAAAAGATTTTTTAGAGGTGAATGAATGTTATGATAAATGATTTTAAGTACTTAGGTTTTTCCAATTATTGGCCCGAGGGTCTGGTCCCTCCAAAAGTCAAGGAAATGCCTTGAGCCCCTCTAATCTTTAAATACCTTAGTACTTAGGGGAAATTAGTGAAATGTTTAGGGAAAAATGAGAGGGGAAGTTAATAATCTGACTTTGTTTTACTTGAAATTCTTCTAGTGTATTGTCTGCCTTTGCACTTGTGATGAAAGTAAAGATTAACACATTTAGAGTCATTATCCATCACATGTAATTCTGCAACATCATCTACCTACCCTACCCACTTTACCCTACCACTTTTCTTTTTTATTAAGGTGCACTTAGACTGGAAAACCCTTATCACATTTTTTCTTTTACATATGAAAATCTATCTAATTCTAACCTTATTATATCCAAGGGCTTATATTAAACTGTTGAGCTCCTTTATTTACTCTACCTAACTACTTATCTGCCAAGTTTAAATAGTTTGGTCAGATTTTATTCACTATCTCTAAAACATGAAATTGAAAGATGAACTAGTCAAGCTTAAACTGTTTGACTATTCATAAATTGTGGCATAAGATACAAGTTGCACACAATTTGATTATTACATCAGAGCAAAAAGTAGTGGCATTTAGACTTGCACACTTTCCTTGGCCTGTCTTTTTGTGGGGTTCAATTTTCTTTCACTTTTTTGGCCATTTTTTTTTTTCACCCTTTGATTTTTCTTTTAGGGTATACCCTCTTTACATTTTTTAAATTTTTTGATTTTTTAAGAATACGGAAAACCTTTGCAACCAAAAAAGGTATGAACATATTGCATAGTTCATCAAGTCAATCATGAAATATGACACCTATTGGTATAGGAGTCTAACAGTAGGAACTGGAAAAGATGGATTTATTTGGGAATGCATAAGATTCAACTTTTTGCTAAGCTGTAGACGTTGATTTTCATCAGGATGTGGGCATTCATTGAAAAACCTGTACACAAAAAATACTAATAAACTTCATCCGGAAAACCAAGTATCTAACTAGAATGTTTTTTTTGCCTTCAAAATCATGAAAATTTCAGTAAAATTTTAAGAAAATTTGGTAAATCTAAGTTATAGTTATCTAGGTACTCTAGAGATTTTTGATAGTTTGAACTTATTTCCACTATCAAAAACATGATTCAAACATTGCTACTACAAAATTTCTTAATTTTTTTAGCCAAATTCCAGCCAATTTTAACAATCAACGCAATTCTTTAGCTTACAACTCCTTAAAAAATATATTTATAAGGAAAGCAAGTAAAACAAGAGTAGTTTCATAACTTACTGCTCCAGTTCATGTTGATGTTGTGGAGTATGTCTGTGATAATGCTTCCATGCTAACTGGTTGAAAGCAAGTAAAACAAGAGTAGTTTCATAACTTACTGCTCCAATTCATGTTGCTGCTTTGGAGTATGTCTGTGATAATGCTTCCATGCTGACTGGTTGGGTATAAAAAATTTGTCTTGGTTTGCCAAAGCTCTGGCTTTAAAAAACCTGTGGAGAAGCCTATTTGGAGAGGACTTTGGAGTTAGATCATATGTATGTTCTGGCAGGAAATATGACTTTGAAATTAAATAAATGGGATCCTTCAAATTTTAGCAAAAAACATAGACAAGTGAGACGGTATGGCTCTAAGTGATTCCAGTTTTTTTATCAAAAAGTAAATTGTTCAGAGAAATATTCCCAGGTTTTATGTATAATGCAAAAAACATTATAGGGTTGTTTTAAAATGAGAATATGATGATCTTGAAACAACATTTCACATCATGATTTTGAATTCCTATAAATTAAACCCTAATCTTGATAGTCAACTATTTTAACTATATGGTAGATAAAACATAAATCTGCACTCGTGATGGTTGGCCTTCCTCTTGGAAACAAAAACAATAAGCATTAAATTCAAAATAGGTATAATCTAAAATATAATTCTTGAAAAAAAAATCTTCAAGTATGAACTATCATAAGTGTACAAAGCCATATAGTTGAGAAGATTGTTGTAGGAGTGTCATTGAAGGCAACTATTGTTACCCCAAAGTCACATCACAATATATTCAATTCATCATCTAGAGTCAAGGCATTGTTTTCTGTGACACTCACAAAAAAATAGTGCTGCAGGAAAACAAAGTACCTTCAAAATTTATTTTGTTCCACAAAATTCAAAAAACAAAGTATCTTCAATTTTTTTTTTGTTGCACACAGAATTAGTTTATGTTTGGACCCTCACAACCTAGTGAACTCCTTAGAAGCTGGAGCGATGCACATTCAAGTTATTAACATTTAACACATATCAATCCTTTTTGTCCTCTTTCTACGAGGTGCTACTATAATTGTGGGTGTGGATTGCTCATCACATTCAACACCCTCCTCATTATTTTTGTCTCCCATTTGATGAAATTCAACAATGGTTTCTTGCCAAGGTTCAGGAATGACAATTGAATGATTGTGTGCAACAAACGATTCATCATGTGCTTGTATCTCCTCCTCATGCTCACTCCCAGACGTTTCACTTTATGATTTAGATTGTTGGGATTCCTATACACAACACAATTTAACTTGTTAAAATAACATTATACCTCCAATTAAATTATTGCATATTTCATAAGATATTATAAACAACTAACCTCAGATTCATAACTAGTAATTAATTTTTCCCTCCGATCTATCATGTGTTGTCGTAGACCTTAGGAACCGTGTAATAAATCATATTTTAATTCTTACTCTGAAGCTCCCTTATGAAATTGGTAAACCTACATTAACAAAGACAATCATATTTATAAGCTATAATGACTAATAAGATTCAACTAACTCAACGCGACCATGGTTATTTTCCCTAAAATAGAAAATATAATAGATGAAAATATTCACTTACGATGCCACCATGAATGCTATTATATCCACCAGAGCCTAATTTATGAGATCCAATACTTGACACCCTAGCTTGGGTTGCTTTCGTTGTATCTCGAAGTCGCCTTTTACCTCCTCTTCGTGCAGATGGAAAATAGTTTGGATTATTGTGCACCTTCCTTTTAAACTTGGCATATTTCATAAGTTCATCCCACGTCACTTGGTCTGTGATCCAAGCTGGACGTGGATACATCAATTTTTTTTGTCAACTTTGACCTTAAATTGTCTCTTTTTGAGTGAATGTATTTACATGCAATATCTAGAATAATTTCTTTATCAAAACCAAGATTTCCAAATTCCATTACAACATCTTTAAATAGTTCTTCTTTTTTAGCATTATTTTTCTTCCTCCAATCCATTTGGATGGTATTTCCAAATAATTGTTCTGCACGACGAAAAATAAAGTGATAAAATTTTAACCTCATTTCATCTTTCAAGACATTTCCTTCTGAAGTGAGCAAGATTGTAACTTCTTGCATTCCTTTTGTAGTTACCGATGATATTGTTGTAGTGTTGGGGGTTGAGGTAGATTCCCTTATAGGTACATTAGGCACTTTCTCACTTATTTACTACATTTACAAAGAAATTGTGGAATTGTTAAAAATACAACCAAAATATGAAACTACTTTCATTTCTAAATTAATTATCCTAAACGTAACAAATGAAATTATAAAAAAATTAAAATAATTTTACCTGCTCATTTGAAGTAGGCTCTGCACTCTCCAGAAATGGCATTTCCCATAACTGAATTTGTTCAACCATTTCTTGTCTGATTTGAACATTTTCAGGAGTATCTGGTAGGAGCCTTAACATTATTGATTGTGAATCTATGAGACTCCTCAAAGAAACTTGTTCCAGTCTTGGCTGGAGAATTCTAACTGAACCCACATTTGATCGATTATTTATTAATTCTGATGTACTCCTAATAGGAGCATGCAGGTGCAATTCAATAGGGATACTAGGAACATCAATATTTGATGTAGAGGGCATGTTATGGTGTTCTGGTCTAGGTGTCGAGGGAATAACATAACCCTCTATACCAACAGATTGTTTACTTGTTGGAGTCACTGATGCAGTGGCATTAGGTTCAGAAAATACTTTGTATTTTAATAGATATAGGGGTCTTGTGTTTTCAAAAGAAGATTGGTTTCTTATGTAATTATTAATGTTTTTGAGTGACATTTAGAATAGGAATTGATTAAATATTGAGAGAAATTGTAAATGTTCCCGAATAATTGGAGAACATGAGAGAAGTAGGATAGTTTAGATTCCATAGGGAATGAGAGATTTGAGAATTGATTGTAAATATTAAGTTAGAATCAGTTTCATGATTTTATGGGATTAAAGAGGATCCTTAGGGATAAAATATAGATTTTAGGACTTTGAGGAATTTGAGGAATTTGTTGAGATGATGGAGGATCTGAACCTAAATTAGTTTAGATTATTCTGTATAAAAATAATAAGCCTCAAAGGCAAAGTAGAGAGTAGTAGAGAGTAGTAGAGGTAGAGTAGGGTTTTTAACAAACAGGGGGTTTTTTTGTTAAGCCTACGGGCAGTTGGAGAAAAGGGCCATTGATTTGAATATCGGGCCTAAAGAAGGAAAGAAAAAACATGAAGGGTTCTGGATTTATGTAAATATTTGTTTATATATAAAGTGATTGTTTTTGAATTATGTGTGCATTGATTGATTTACTTATGTGTGATAAATTCTTTAAGTTTCAATGAGTAGGTGTGTGATAAAACTCTGCAACAGGGTTTGAATGGTGGTTCTACACACCATTGACAAGTTTAATGTAAATTGTTGAGACAGGGTTAATGTCTATATTGTGATTTTGAGCTGAAGCACAATAAGGGTTTGCATATACAGTTGAGAAGATTGGATGAAATTGAATTTTTTAAATTCAATCATCGATCACTAAATGGATCGATGACACAATGATATTTAAATTGATATTATGGAAACACTGTGTAAGTGGGATAGGATCTGGAATCATTTGGGGCTTAATGCATAAAAGGTATATTCAAGCGAGAAATATGTTCCTATCATGAAGACTGATTATTGAAGCTGAGGGTTCATGTATAGGGGTTTATGAAACCTGTGAATTGATAAACAGTGGAGAGATAGGCACATTAAAAGCTCAGGAGGGAGTTATAACGAAACCAGCAGTTTTGGAAAGAGTAAGTAAAGCGGAACCATGAATCAACATGGTATGGAACTGTGAGTCAACGGAGGCAAGTGGAACAGTGAAGATGGGTTTTTGAAAACCATAAATGGTTTTCGCGCTGCTCTTGAGTGGTAAGCAGTAAAGTCTTGAGTGAACACAATATCAATTAGGAAGTGATTGATAGCATCGGAAGTATTTCAAAACCATTTATTTCGCGTAGATTTTAAACGTTAAGTCTTGTGAACCGTTGTTACGCGATAGCCGTCGGATTGGTGGATGTGATGCGTCAACCGTCCGATTGAATGAATGGTGGGCAATGAATAGATATGGTTGATAGCTATGGGCCATATATGATTTGACATACAAGAGCCTCGACATGTGTGAAGTTTATTTACCAGCAGAAAGGGTAAGTTCTAAAAGTTTATGTTAATTTTATAATATAAAGTTTGGTTTGATGAAATTCTGCAAGAACATGCGAAGTCTTGTGGGCCGAGGTTAATATATGTGGGTGTAGAAATTATATAACTTATGTGTTATATGTCCAAGATTCTCCTGATCTCACACTATTTTAACATCATGCAAAATACAGAATCTATTCCACCATTGATCATTTGCGGAAATTAAATCAAGATTGCAATGCACACATGAAACAATAAAAAATTCACACTCAATAACACAGTTGTTTAACGGGAAAGCTTGAAGTTGAAAACCCCAACTATCTGTATATAATATATGTCATAGAGATCATGTAACAATCCTCATACAAAGCTGATCATATCAAGCTCTCAATACAATACAATCGCTACACACTAATCAAGAACAATCAACAAAAATCTGCACTGATTTTTGCCCTCTTGATAGCTTGCCTCTACTGCGCAATCCCTGCTGAAGAATGGCTCTGGATGAGTTCGAATTGCTCCATCCTTGCTCACGCAATCCTCATTGGAATATCCACTAAGTGTTGGATGCAATCAATGCATCGCTATAGTCACACTTTCTCTTTCACCAATCTCTCCACTGAGTCTCCACTAATCTGTTCTGCACTGTAGTTAACTGTTGTCTTTGTCCAGTTAAATAATGAGTTATTATTTAGTGAATTAATTTAACTAATTAATTCACTCAACTCCACTGAAAGTATCAATCAATTAGAAATAGACACAATCAGTTCAACTGAGTTTAACTCCACAAGTGTAGTCAAACTAGAAACCAACTCCACCAATTACTTCTCCAACTCCACCAAACTCTTCCACTTGAGTTCTAACTGAAGTCCACCCAATCCGCTATAAACATTGTCGATCAAAGTAAAATTTAGCTCATTTTAGTGAAGGTTAGTTAGAAGAATTAGCTATTGGTTTCTGTCTTCAACTTCCTCTCAAAATGAATGTGTACGTGCTTTTGAGAGACACACTAAAGGAATAAGGTCCAAATTTTTGATGAAAATGGGCTATGAAAGTAAACGATTAAATGCAAACATGTACAAGGCATAGTTGAGCCAAATGTTGTTGAGGAAAGGCCTAATTATTTGGGTCTTGGTTATGGAAAACATGATGGAGAATGCTCCAAATCCAAGGAGGCACATGAAGCTCTTCCAAGAAGGAATTTCATTTCATGTTCATTACCTCAAGCTTGTGAAATTTGTGTTCATGATGAATGGAAAATTTTGACACCCACTTTGCAAGAAGATGTTAATAATAATGCAGCTAATGAGAATGTAAAAGAAGAGGATGTTGAAAGCTCTAGAGTCATTGAATTCATTGATATTATTCAGAGGAGAGCCACTACCTCATCAAATTCACCTCCTCAAGAAGGCGACAAAGGTGAATGTTCAAGGTATAAATTTGCCTTTAATCAAATTGCTTTTGATTATGATAAACATGGTAAATATTCACATAATATTTGGAAAAGTTTGCATGTTCCTTTTGTGGTTTGAATAATCATAATGTTTATAGATGTTGGAAGAAGATATTCATGCACATGAAACTTTCTAAATAAATGAGGCAAAAATTCAAAGGCCCATTGGACAAGGAAAATGATGTTGAAAATAAGATGCAATTGTTTTGCACTCATTGCCATAAGAAAGGTCACCTTGTAGATAAGTGTTGGACTTTGTATCCAACAAGTCATCCATGACATTTGAAGAAGGCAGAAAGAGATATTGACAAGAATGGAAAAGAGGATTCCATAATCGATGAGGGTCAGGATGATTCACATGATGATGAAGTGCAGCTGAAAGAAGTGCCATTGAAATGGTTTGGTAAGGGATGGTTAGATTTATTATCCAAGTAAGGCCTTGCATGTATTTTGATGTTTCATGAATTTCTTTGCAAATTCAAAGTATGGTGCATGTTGCATGAAGCAAGATGTTGAAAGTAGAGTTATGTTGACACACTTAAATGCAACAAATATGGAAATCTGTACATGAGCTATTATTTGACTTGAGAGTCAGTTGTTTGAAGAGGCATGTTTTGTCGACTTGTGTTTGGTTGATGGTTTTGTACACCAATATGTAAGAGTACATGGAGATATTCACATGATGTGAATTTTTTTTCTTTGAAGGAGAAAAATGATATGTCAATGAGCTATGTTTCTTGCATGATGTGTTTTTCATTTTGATGATTTTCTTTGTGACAAGACGTCACAAGATTTTGGGAAGTTGCACTCTTGAGCGAGAGCCTCATGATTACAACCTAATCATGAGAATCAAATGGGAGTGCATCCTTATTTTGAAAACAAACCTCTAGATAGGATTCTAAGCTACCTAGGAATCAAACCATTATTTTTAAATTTGAAATATCATGGTGTGTTGTTTCAATGCCTAAATCCACAACCCTAACATAAATTTTTTTATTCTTTTTTTGCAGGATTTAGTTGGTTATATTAAAATTCAGTTGAATTTAAAATTCTTGGCTTAGTGGCATGAACCAAACATATTGTGTATTAAATGAGGAATTTCGCTCTCCCAATCATTTCTAAATCACCCATATCACCAAGAAAACATGTTTTAAAAGAACATACTTTGGTATGGGAAAGACCTTAGGTCCTTTGACTGTGCACATGTGGTGTGAAAAATTGAAATTGACAACGCAAAAAAGTGAAATTATGAATGAAACCACGAAAACGAAAAACCCAAAAGTGGTAAATGATTTAAATAGACCTAATTAATTATTTACCAACATAAATTCTTCAACTTTTAGCAACTAAATGATAAGTAAAAAAAAAAAAAAAAATTTAATTATGGTTCGAAAGTTACATAATCTTAAGAAGCATTTTAAATTAATTCTATCTCATAAAAAGTATCCCTCCTAACTTAACAAATACTATCTCTTCTCCTAAGGTTCACGACCTCCCTTCCTTCGCACACAAGACATAAATACAATTAATATTTCAATATGTTAATTCCTATCGAAACAAATGAAAAGTTGTATATAGATGGTTTCAAATATTATAAGAAGGTTTTTGATATGGTTGAGAGAATGTGGAAAATAGAATCCATAAACAAATTATTTGTCAAAACGTATTACTTTCAAAGTATCAACGAGGAATGTACAAGGGTTTTCAATGAATTAACGCTATTTATTTAAATTCCATGATGTATATCTTACTCATAATTTTAACAAATTATTAAATAATGATCTAGATTGGATAATTATATTATTTGTCATATATTTTGATGCTTATAGAGTGAAAAAACTGAAAGAATCAACTTGTAGGGTCATTTTAATGGTGGGTGGAGAATTGGGGTCTAAAAACTTTTGGAGTCATTTTGAGGTATTAAATGACATTTCTGGTGTCAAACGATTATCCCTTGTGAGGAAATATTGACCATTATTCTACACTTAAGGACATATCCAATGGTGCAAGAAAAACATCAAATGAAGTTCATTCAAAATTTATGCCTTTAGTAAGTTGACCTATCATGTTGACCACCATGGTACGAGAGAATGTCATTTTAGCCCCATTACTCATGCATAGCAAGCTCGCTACATGTGGAATTTTAACAAGACTCTAAAAGGTCTAAAATCACAAACCTCGTTAATGGTTGACGGAGTCAAATCTTACACCTAGTTGGCTATCACGCTATGTTAAATACTTGGCCACTAGGAGGAATAAGAGTTCCATTTTGTGTTATCGTATTTTGTTCCATAGTTGAAAATACAACTAGGAGTGTGAAGTTAGAGAGAAAAATGTATGAAGTTAAGTTTTTATAGCAACTTTACACGCCAAAAGTCTTAGCTAACTCTAGAGAGATTACCTCTTTCTTTGTACTTACATATTTTCCATACCAGAAAAGAGAGAGTAGAGCATGTTTACATTTTAGTGTTTTTTTTCTCCCATAAGGATTTCCTAGGGAAAAAGGAGTAGAGCATCATTACTTTTTAGGGTTGCTTGTCTCCCATAAGGATTTCCTAGGAAAATAATTGTGTTGATTGTCTAGATATGTATGTGTGTGTTTCATTATGTTCTCTATTTCTTACATTGTGTTTCATTATGTTTTATATTTCTTACCTTTGATTGTTTTATTCATTTAAATAGAAATTTAGTTATTAAAAGATCTAAAACTTAAATACAAATTAATCTTCATTATATAGATTTCACTTATTTTATCAAATTTTTTGTGAGAAACTATTTCATTATAATAACTATAAAACTTGACTATTAATTAACAAAATTTTGTATTGATAAACATCTACACTTCTCCAACCTAAAAAAATATATATATAACTCTTAGATACATTTAGACATGTGTTTTATTTTGGGCGTTCAAGTCCAGTTTGTAAGCAATAACCTTTAACACTTTGGGAGTTCAAGTCCACTTTGTAAGAAATAACCTAACACTTTGGAAGTTCAAAGCAGGTTTGTTTAAGTAATAACCTACCATTTTGTATTAGGTTATGCTAAATACTTTAGAAAATAGAAGTTTCATTATCACTTGAGGTTATTCATTATTCTAAATACAAATATGAATCCATGACTAATTGTGGCATTATTCTTACTTTTTAGTTTATACATCTAATTTGATATTTTAAAATGCACTATGTCCCATTTTGGTTTTTTCTTTCTTTCAAGATTTTGACCAAACTGAAGAATTAGTGAATGATAGCAGTTGCATATACAAGACATATATTGTAATACTTTTGTTTTGATTCTCATATTTTGTAGAGACAATTCCAGCTGAACTGTGAAAGATCTATGTAATTGTACTTTCTTTTCTAATAAATAAGAAAGACTGTTTTTTCTATTTGAAAAAAAAAACTAACACTTCTTGTATTAGGTTTTATGAAATTATTGAAATAACGAAGCCTATTGCAGCAGCACCGGTTATGTGGAATTTGTATACTAAAAAAACAACTAGAAATAAACCAATAAACAACTAAAAAAACAATTTGAAGCATAAAGACTCAATGCAACTGAATGCAACTAAGATCCCTACTATTAATTAGTAGTTTCAATTGAATTATTAGTTTTCTATGAAGTTCCTTAATGAAGTTAAAATTTAACTGTAAATTAATAGAGCTAACTTACCGTTAACATTAAATGAAATATGGAACTATTAACTATCAATTGAAACTAAACCATGGGGTGGATAACAGAAAAATTTCTATGTTAAGCTAAGTTAACTTCAACAGAAACTACTATACCTCCCAATCAAAAAACAGTCATACAAAAATAGAGCCAGCAAATTACCTATATGTTTAGTTTCAACTCTAATATCACTTTTCGTGGGTACTCTTTTCCTTGCAGGATTTTCCCTTAATGAGATTGACATTACTTCTTATCCAGTATTCTTCTGGTTATTTTCATACATTCATGTCCTACCAGGAGGTCAAGTCTAATGTCATAGTTCTTTTCATACATCATGGATAGCCTCAATAGAGACCATGCTACTAAAAAGCATCAGAGAGACTGAGGTGGTACTAAAGTCAACTAAAAAAATGAAAACCAAAGCATTAAATTGAACGAGTGATATTGCATAATATTAGATTATGCCATATTGTCAAATCTATCCAATAATCTGAAATCTGCACTACGAAAGCCTGTCCCAATGCTATGCCACATAATTACGAGTTGAGTTGAAGAGTTGAAGGTTTCATACATCAGTTAAAAAAAATCAGAGTTTGAGGTTTAGGAGGAGAAGCAATGTAGTGAAGGGGAGCAGTAGTGTAGAGGGAATTCATGGAAAGATAAAGAGTAAACTCATCCTATGTTTTTTTTTCACAAGAGAAAAAACATTGTTTTGATTATATAATATGAATAAAACAGTCCATGAACCAATACATTCTCACATCTGATGATTGGGACCCAATTTTTCCATCCAGAGAAAAAGGTTGTCCCACCCCAGATATTGATAAGTATCCCCATGTCACATACAGAGACAGGACATAAAAACCAGTAATGAACCTCATGATAATGTTGAAATATAAGTAGTATCCAAGTTTTCCCGAGGCATCTAAAACAAGGTGAAATAGCAACAAGTAAAATAGAAAAGCAAAGTATAGTCTATCGACATCCATTTGATATCCAATACATATCAAGTACCCAAAAAAATTGACTTGCAGATCATATCAAGAACCCAAACAACATTGACCAGCATCGCTTAATATGAGAGCAGTGTGATAAGCCGAAAAACATATCGCACGGACAGGAGGAGCAACATACCTGGTATTGCAGTAGACCAACAGTGTCGACGAGAAGAGAAACAACGCGGACGGGAGGAGAAACATCACAGACAAATAGACCTGCAGTAGACCAGCAGCGCGGACGGGAGGAGCGAAAACGTGTGAAAAGACCAGTAGCAACAGTGACAAAAATACGCACGAATAAAGGGATCGGTAAACAAATCAACTTCATGGGAAATTTATTTATAGAAACTAGTTCGACAGAAGTATTTTAAAAGCAAAAGTTCGACTGAACTCAAAGTTCAGCCAAACTTTTGTTGCCGATTTTCCCATCTCCAGCAAAAATTCTGTTTGCTCGCACTGTCAGTGTGCCTTCAATCTAAACGGAATCACGAGTTTGGCCGAACTTTCTAAGAAAGTTCGGCCGAACTATTGCCGAAATTTTTTTTCGGCCCCCGATTCTCACAAAAGTGTAACCCAGCTTCACGTTTCCGCCCCAAGACTATGGATCGATGCTCAAACTTAAACAACGCCCTTAGCGTTTTCCTAACTCTATAGTGTAACCACCATAAACAAACACACAACTCTATGTGATCCCAAAATTCGTTAGCCCTTAGCACTGGGGTTGTAACATACCTCCTCATACATACCCCAAAAAAATATTTATAAAAAAATTTGTAATATGATCTCTATTCCTACCATTAATTTTGCATTATGTGTAAAAATTCCAATAATTAAAGAGAATTAACATGTCCTCTGGGACTATAGTTGGCATATGCCTCTAGAGCTATAGTACTTATCTTTTCTTGACTCCGTTGAGTTATCATTATGCAATATCCCTAAAAGGTTTAATGAAAAACCTTCATCTTGTCCTTTCCTCATATGATACTTTAGTTCACCCTCATCAACATGATATGTCACACACTTCGAACAATATAGTATAATAGTTCACTTTAAAATTTAGTTTTGGTGCATAATTATTTTAAGGGTTTCAACCCTTCTTTGATAGCTAAATTGTGGTTTATAAATTTCCTATTCATTTAAATTGAGTTCCTAGGTCACATAACCTCACCATATGTGTTTCTCCCTACATGCACTCTATGAATGGAGTCATATTCTACTGACATGTATGTGCCCCACTTAGCATATGCCATGTTAGCCCTACTCATGTGACTACACACAACTATTCTGCTCCATGCACTATGAATGATTATGATTTGCAATGATGATCGGCCTATGAGGTTAAATTAGGTTTTTCAAAAGGGTGGAAAACCCTAACCTCGGTCTCATTTGTGAATTTATCCTTTTTTCGGTGGCTAGATGCCACTCTATTTTGATATACCCGTGAGGTATTTTCTTGACGCCATTATCTCGTTCCACAGGTGTTGAATGAATGTATTTTCAAATAGGAAATAGTTCATTTGTTGATGCTTATCAAATTTGTAATTTTAGGGTAAATGTTTATTTTATTTGATTTTTACACTATCAATTTTTTTTGTTTAAATGTTTTCATCATTTAACTATGCAATATTTGCTAAAATTATTGCAGATACTCCAAGGTTTTGGAACAACAAGTGTTCATACCCTTTTTAGTAGTAATGGCCAAAAAGGTACTCATCTTGCTCACTTATTTTTAGTTATATCTATTGAAATTTTATATTCTTTGAATTTCCTATATTTCATACCTTCTTCTGGGTTTTTATAGCTACCCTCTTTCTCTCGGACACACCCTTAAAGGCTATCACAAAAGTATTCTCAACTTTCATGAGGCTATCTAGGGTTTGATATCGACCCTAGATTTTCAATACCCTCTCCTCTATATTTGTTTATGGTAAAGTGCCAAATCATTCTCCTACATTTCTTTTATATTTTATTTAATTGTCTCTTCGTTTTCCTCTAATAGGGTATTTAAGGATTTACTATTTTTCTTACATATAGTATTGTAGGTGACTATTTTGCTTTGAAAATTCATGTATATAATGTTGGAAAATATTGAATAAAAAAATGTAATTTACTATTAAAATCGGTAAAATTTTAGGAATATCATGTATTTAATCATATATATGTAAAATATAGGTGAATATTTTTTTCAAAAAATAACCCATTTGCGAAATTTCGCCCCTAAAATTTTCCATAATAATTTGGATTTCTATATATTTTACAGAGTGACATCACTGAAGGAGAATGTGCTTTAACCCAAGTAAATAATCTCTTTTCACTTTGAAATATAATTTCATTCATTAGATGTCAAATTTATACTTTGGGACTTTGGTTTGTTCTAATTTCATCTCAAGGTATTTTCAAGATTATGCTTGTGACGGGTTTATATGTCTTCAACAATTCTCTTCTACGCGGTAGATTTAAAGGCGTATTTTCTCTTTTCCCAGTACGACGGTTCTTCACACGTATGTCTGACATGCCAAGATTTTTATGGCTACATGACTGCCTAGGAACTTCTTATATTCTATTAAATTCTATTCTATTTATGTCATTTATTGATTTACAACTATACAAAAATACAGGTTGAAAGCCTATTGTTTCAAGGAATTTTTAACGTTCTCAGTTATCTGTCTGTAAAAGTAAGTATATTTTACAATAGCACACATACACTTTACTTCTTGATAGTGTATTGCATGACTATTCTTTCTAGTTAATACTCAGTGGATGTGACTCAATTCATTAACTGGTTTCTAATATAGTTGAGTTATATTAACATGTTGCGACTTAATAAAGTAGACTAAGAATTTCTTAGTCATAACGTGTAATATTTTTTTCTTTATTCTTAACAACCTAACATAACAACCTAACATAGATATGAATAACATAGATATGAATTAATAATTCACATTACCTCTTACAGTACCTCTATATAGCCATTCTTAAAAACCTAACATAGAGATGAATTAATAATTTGCATTACCTCTATATAGCTATTCACGAGAAGTCTAGTTTTTGTGGTGTCTCTCCAAAGTCTTGGACTTAGTCCATATATTTTTCTAGGATATCGTATTTTGGTTAGAATGTCAATATATATAAAACAATTTTAACATTATTTCAAAATTTATATAAACCAATACAAGAAAATTACTATATGTAAGTAAATATATATTTACTATAGCCAATGAACTCACTCAGCCACACCCAAAAAAAAGATCAAATATTTTTAGATTGTATAAATTTGGTGATAGAATTTCAACTTCTCAAGAAATTAAACTAAAATCAAGAGATACAATTCTACTCTACTACTATGCGGAAATGAATTCACAATTTAGAACATGTGCATACATACATTGTAGAAATTCAACCAGTGGATTCAATTTGATCTTGCAATGTACTAAAACAAAATGTTGAATCACTTAAACAAATTTGTGGAAACCAAATTTGATTGCATAATCAAAAACATGAAAGAGAAAGAATTTATCAATCACACAACGCAATATGTATTTGGGGAAAGAAAATGCTCAAAACTATGAAATCAATATATTGCATAAATTCAAGACTATGAAACAATACAATGTTATTTCCCTCATTGAGAAAACCTTTGCACTTTGCTGACTATCTCACTCTGATCTAGGAAAAATCAATCCAATACTTAACCAATTCTCACCCCATGTCTTCCCAACCTTGCTTATGCATTCATGTATGAATTGTGGCCCTATTAATTAGGAAATTCCTTCGAATTGATTACACAATTCATCTAAGGCTTGCTGGTGACCTCATGCATGACCTGTACAATTTTCTAATTATACAACTAATAGTTATCTTCCCTTTAACCCCAATCCCAACTGGGCCTTCCTTAGAGCTAACATGCAACAAATGTTTATAGTGAATTATAAATTAACTGATTGATCACTACTTTTGAATTAAATCATATTTAATTCACTGGACCTCTCACTAGCTCATCTCTCAGTTAGAAATTGTTAAACTGATTTTAACTCAATTACTTAAGTTAACTAATCACAACTCACAAACAACTATAACTAGACCCCCTAAAAATAGGAAAATCCTCCCCAGGACTCCTCTTTGACCCTCAAATCGAATTTTCTAAGATAACTCAGTCTTTCTGACTTAGTTAACTAATACAGGATTTCATGTGATGGAATTAAAATTTCTCTTCCAATTTAATTAAGGGAAAATTAAATCAGAAGCTCCCTTGGGTGCCATTTCTTGCTGCAATTTCAACACTCCCTATCCACAATAAAGGGATTATCTGCTACCCTGATCATGCCTCTTTGGAACTCTAACTTGCCTCTTGATAGTGCCTTTGTGAAGATGTCTACATCCTGCTCCTCCGTCAGAATGAACTCTAATGACATAATCCACCTCTGCAAACAATTTCTAAGATGGTGATACCGAATATAAATATGCTTAGACCTGTCATGAAAAATTGGATTAATTGAGCATTTAATGCAACTCTGGTTATCACAATATATCACTGTTGGATCCATCTGTTGACCAAACAAAGAAAAAAGTATCTTCCTCATCCATATGGCCTCACATGCTACCTGGCTCGCTGCCATGTACTCTGCCTCCACTGAACTGAGTGAAACTAATCTCTGTTTCTTGTTGTACTGGGAAACTGCAGCTGATCCTATGCCAAAGATGCCCCATAATTTTCTCTTCCTGTCGGATGGTCTCCCTACCCAATCTTCATCGGTGAAGCCTTGAAGCTTCACTCCCTCTATCTATTTGTACCATAATCCATATTCTGTAGTGCCTCTGAGGCATCTCAATACAAGTTTTCTCGCTGTCCAAAAGAGCTTGGTAGGCTTAACCATAACTTGACTAAGATGGTTAACTATATAGAATATCCCTAGTCATGTGTTCATTAAATAAATGGGTGAACCCACAAGCTTCCTGTAAATAATAGCATCCACTACTTCGCTTGAAGTAACATCCTCCTTCCTCCAGTTTCCTGCTAGAGGAGTCTCCATGGGTTTGTTGACCTCCATGTGGAACTTCCTTAGAATCGCGTTGGCATACTTTCCCTGAGATACAAATAAATCCTCATCTCTTTGCCATATTTCCAGTCCTAGGAAATAGTGCAAGATCCCCATGTTCTTCATCTCAAATTCTCTTGTAAGGTCCTCTTTGCAAGATTTTATGAGTTACTCATCACGTGTCAATATCATATCATCGACATAAAGTACAATAATAAAAATATTACCATCAACCACAATATGATATAGGTTTGCATCCTCTTCACTCTTGGTGAAGCCCAACCTGGTGAAATAGTTGTCAACCCTCGTGTACCAAGCATGATGTTCTTGCTTCAACTCATATAGTGCTCTCTTGTGTTTGCACACATGCGAATCCTTGTTTAAGGTTTCAAAACCTTCCAGCTACTCAATGTACACTTCTTCCTCAATAACTCCATTGAGAAAGATTGTATTTACATCCATTTGATGTATCTTTCGTCCCAACTACGTTGAGAGTGAAAGAATGGATCTGATAGATGAGTACCTTGTGATTGGTGCAAATTTCTCATCATATTCAATACCCTCACCCTGAGAGAATCCTCTGGCCACAAATTTGACCTATGCTTATCCACAGCCCCATCTGCTTCTTGCTTCACCTTGTAGACCCATCTGGAACCTACAACTGACTTCCCCACTGGTCTTGGGACAAATTCCCATGCACTGTTTCTGATAATGGAGTCATACTCCTCAACCATGGCATCAATCCACACTGGTTGTTACATTGCTTCCTCAAAAGAGGATGGTTCTATATAAATACCTTTGCTCATAAGAGCCATGTATGTAGTGTACCACTCTGGGGACCTTCTCTACCTGCGTTGTGGTGTGGGTGCTCCCACATTCTCTCTCGCATCTAGCAACAAACTGTCAGCCTCTTTGTGTGATTCATTCCATCTCTGGTGGATGGATATGTATGAGTGGTTTCTACCACTCTTTGTTCTTATGCTTATGGCTACTCCACATCTCGAGGTTCATCCTTTGGAGCCAAGAGCTCCTCAACTGCATGCAACTCAAGCTCCCTCTCAAGGGACAATCACATGACTTTCTTTTCATCGAATTTCACATTTCTTCTAACCATTGTCTTCTTGTGTGTTGGAAAGTACACCCAACAGTTGTGAGGTGTATCATTTTACCCCACAAATATCCCCAAATATATTGTGGCTCTAGCTTCTTCCTGGAATCTTTGGTTACATTGCAATAAATAGATGAACCAAAAATTTTAAAATAGGACACATCTAATCTCTTACCTGAAAAAGCCTTCTCTGGTGTACTCATCCCAAGTATCTAATGAGGACTTATGTTCTGCAAAAATACTGTTGTATTGCATGCTTCCACCCACAGATGCAAAGGTAGGCCCTGATCATGAAATATAGCTCATGTTTCTCCCACAATCGTTATGCTCGTTCTTTCTGCAACCCCATTATGCTATGGGTTATGAGGTGCAATCAAATCACTTCAAATTTCTTCTAAGGCACATAATTTCTTGAATTCATTAGAGATATATTCTCCACCATTTTCACTCCTTAGAGCCTTCACCTTCTTCCCTGTGTATTTATTGAAAAGTGCCTGGAACTCACAAAAATTGGAGAACGTCTACTCTTTCTTTTGCATGAAGAAAATCCAGCTCTTTCTTGAAAAATCATCAACAAAAATCACATAATACACATGCTTTTCTATGGAAGTTGTCGAGAATGGTCCACACACATCTGAGTGAAATCTCTCAAGGATCGCCTTAGCTCATATTTCCTTATCATGAAAGGTGGTCTTGGTATACTTTCCCAATGTACACCCTTTGCATGTACACAAGTTCACCCTTTGGAAGTCCTATAGAAATCTATTGCATGATCTTCAAAGCGCTATGATGAAGATGGCACAATCTCCTATGAAATAACTCACCAATGTCTCAGTTCTCCACCTTCTCTTCTTGTGTGGTCAATGCAGCACAATTTTATACATCTAGTTTGTAGAGGTTCTTTACTCGAACCCCAATATCTTTCACCTATCCCGTGGGTTTGTGATGAAGGAACACCTTTCCTTCACTGAAGGTCACATCATAGCCACGATCTTCCAACACAACAACAAAAACAAAATTATTCTTTAAACCAAGAACATAAATGACATCTTTTAATGTGAGGGGTTTACCTTAATCTCTCTAAAAGGTAATTGTACCAACATCGATAGTGCTATACCTCTAGTCATCACCCATCTTGATGTGCATCTGGAGATCCTTCTCCTCCAAGCTACTGAAGAATTATTTGTTTCGGTCATATAGAACGAAGCTCCATTCTCTAAGTACCACACATACCCCATCACCGATGACACCATGCATGCGATGAGAGTGAAGTCCAACTCAAAATTTAAAGAAAGTGCTTCACTTGATGCTCCTCTTGAGGCCTTCTTGTTGCTCTTCTTTTGTGGACAAGTTGTGACATGGTGTCTATGTTCATGATAGTTGAAACATTTTACCTTTGATAAGTCTCACTTCTTTATTTCCTTGTCGAACTCTGATTTAGAATGGGATGCCTTCCATTTTCCTTTCTTCACCTTTCCAACCAAGGAAAAATTGTCCTCATCATCAATATTTGAAGAGGATCCATCTCAGGTGTTCTGCCGAATCTCTTCTTATACAAATTCAGACCATAATTGCTCCTATTTTGGTAGCTTCTCCCTCCCATTTACGGAGTCCTACTAGCTATGCCAGCTCTTAGGAAGGCCTAGAATATCTAGGCTCACCAAATCATCATCAGTCATTGGCAACTGTCACCCCGACACTTCCAAGCTCATCTCAAAATTGAGTGAACTTCATCAAGTATTCTTGACCGTGTCACCCTTCTCCTTATTGATCTTTACGAGCTTGTATTTCAGTGCCAACTTCTTGTGGTCACTGCTATTCTAAAAAATATATGTTAATTCCTTCCACATAGCATATAGAGTTTCCTTTCCATGGAGACTCAAGCCAATATGATCTCGAACTCCCTCTAACAAGATCCTTCTCGCCTTTGCTACATTATTCTTCCATGCATCAAGAAGTTGAGCATCTGTTGTTGCGGGGTGAGGAATATTACTATCTATGAATGAATTCAATATGTTGTCCTCGAGCACTTCCTCCATCCTATCTTTCCATGCTATGTAATTTGAATTTCCCTCGAGTGCATATTCGAGTCTCAAGCCATAGAAATACATCTTGATCTGTTGCTAGTCCTGAAGAATAAATATGCAAATTTGAATCACTTATTCAAAACTAACTCGAATTATTCTCTTCTATTGTAATTCCTGGTGCTCTAATACCATGTAGAAATTATAACCAAAGGGATTCAACCTGATCTTGTAAATTACTAAAATAAAATTCTAAATCCTTCTACAATTTGCGGAAACAAATTTCAATCGCACAATTATATAAAAATTAAGAGAAATAAATTATCATTCACACAACACAAGATGTATTTGGGGAAATAAATTTCTCAAAACCCCGTTATCTATATATTACATTAAGTCAAGACGATGAAACAATACAATGGTATTTCCCTCACTGATAAACCTTTGCACTATGCTGATTCTCACTTTGATCATGCTCAAATGTGGCACTGATATAAGCAATATTGGTCCAACATGTTGAAATTTTCAAAAAGAAACAATGAAATTGGAAACCATAAATGAAATCTAGAAAATGGCACCCAGAAATGGCTACCATGTGAGGCTTTTGATTTAATTTTCCCTTAATTAAATTGAAAAAAAAATGTAATTTCATCTCATGACAACCTGTACTAGTAAACTGAGTCAGGAAGACTTAGTTAGCTTAGGAAATTCGAGTTAGAGGTCTAAGAGGATGCATGCAAAGGGATCTCCTAATTTTTAGGACCCCTGGTTGAGTTATTTGTAAGTTTTAATTAGTTAACTCAATTAATTGAGTTAAAATCAGTTTAACTAGTTCTAACTGAGAGATGAGGTAGTGAGAGGTCCAGTGAATTAAATTAGATTTAATTCACATGCAACGATCAATCAGTTAACTAATACTTTTCTATCAATATTTGTTGCATGTTAGTTCTAAGGAAGGCACATTTGAGACTGAGGTTAAAGGAAAGATAACTATTAGTTGTACTATTAGAAAATTGTACAGGTCATGCTTGAGGTCATCGAGAAGTCCTTGAAGGATTTCATAATCATTATTTGGTAATTTAATAATTAATAGGGGCTTAATTAGCCCAATAATTCAGAAGAAAGGTAGGCCAGACAGAGGCAAGAAAAAGGTTAAATACTTGATTGATTTTTCTTAGATTGCAAGCTAGTTTCGAGCAGGATCGGAGTGAGACAATCAACATAGTGCAGGAATTTCTCGGTGTGAGAAAGCATTTTATTGTTTCATGATAAAGGATTTATGAAATATAGAGATAGAGGGGTTTTGAGCAGTTTCTTTCCCCATATACATCTTGTGTTATGCAATTGATTATTTCTTTCTCTTTCTTAAATGTGATTGTGCGATCGTGTTTTGTTTCTACAAATTGTAGGAAGGATTCAATATCTTGTTTTAGTAAACTACAAGATCAGATCGAATCCCGTTGGTAGATTTTCTACATGGTATCAAAGCACCAGGAATCATAATAGAAGAGAATAAATTGATTTTGTCTTGAACGGGTTCAAATTTGCAGATTTATTCTTCTCTATCCAGTAGTAGATCAAGAAGTCTTTCAATGGCTTGAGAATATAACATGCTCTTGAGGGAAATTCAAATTACATAGCATGGAAGAACAAGATGGAGGCATTTCTAGAGGAAAAAATACTGAAGGAATTCATAGACAGTGATATTCCCAAGCCTGCAGCAGCAAATTCTCAACTTCTTGATGCATGGAAGAAGATGGTAGCAAAGGTGAGCAGGATCTTGTTAGAGGGAGTTTGAGATAATATTGTCTTGAGTCTCCATGGGAAGGTGACTCCATATGCTATGTGGAAGGCCTTGAAAGATTTGTTTCAGAATAATAGGAACCACAGGAAGTTGACGCTAAAAGACAAGTTCATAAAGATCAAGATGGAGGAAGGCGAGATGATACCAACATACTTGATGAAGCTCACTCAATGTTGAGATGAGCTTGGAAGTGTTGGTGTGACAGTAGCCTAGGATGATTTAGTGAGCCTAGCTCTTCTTGGCCTTCCCAAGAGTTGGTATAGTTACCAGGACTCTGTGAATGGGAGGGAGAAGCTACCAAACTGGGAGTGTTTGTGGTCCAACTTGGTAATAGAAGAGATAAGGAAGAGCACCAGAGGTGGGACCTCCAATAAAGAAAAAGAAGAATATTTTTCATTGGTTGGAAAAGGTAAGAAATCCAAGGGAAAGAAGTCCCAAGGTGAAGAGGGCAAGTGAGACTTATCCAAGATTAATTGTTTTCACTGTCACGAGCACGAGAACTATGCCTCAAATTTTCCACAGAAGAAGGCAAGCAAGAAGGAGCCTATAGTTGTAGCGGGTGAAGCACTAGCTTCATAATTTGAACTTGATCTTACTGTCATTGCATGCATGGCCAATACTGTAATGGGATGCATGTGGTATCTCGACAGCGGTGCCTCGTTCTATATGATGGGGAATAGATATCTCTTTAGTGACTTGGGGGGGAAGGACCTCCATCAAAACATAGAGTTTGGAGATGACGGGAGGTATAGCACGACTGACATAGGTACAGTTACCTTTCAGAGGGATTCTGGATACCTTCTCAGACTGATAGATGTTTTTTATGTTCCAGGACTAAAAAAGAATCATGTTTCTGTAGTGGCATTGGAAGACCATGTTTATGATGTCATATTTATAAAAGGAAAGGTCTTTCTTAGACACATCGCCACGAAACGGGTGAAACATATTGGTGTAAGATTCAAGAACTTGTATGCTCTCGAGGTCGAGGATGCATGAAAATATTTGAGAAGCAACAACATGTAGCCTCAGAAGCAGTCTCATAAGGTTGTGGAGAAACAATAATTGGATAAGAAGAAAGGAGACTGAGTGAAAGCATCCACTTAGAAGAGACCTCTAGGAGGGGGGAATTTCGAGCCAAATGTGCAGAGGGAGTACATGCAGCCATACCTCCAGGTGAGAGGTGGGGCGATGTGCAGACATAATCCCAAGAGAATAAATTTGGGTAGGGTCCATTGAGATGGTCTGTCTCATAGATCGAACTTGGCTACGAGGACCCCACAGTACAATGGTAGCAGGAAGGATAATTTAGATTTATGTAGATAGATTCCATTAAGACAAAAATCATAGTGACAGATGTCAGATACTAGAGTGCATATAGGAGTCGGCAGCAGTGCAAAGGGAAAAGATGCATATTTAGGAGCAGCGCAGAGATTTCAGTAGACAATGCAGTAACTAGTATCAGTGAGAGGCTCTAATGACAAATGCATTATATTGATTTATTTTTTTGGAGGCTATTCAGTTTAGGAGTTGCAAGAGTAAACAACACTAGAGAAGTGTTACATGCATACAATTCGAAAGGCACCAGATTGGGATAGATTGAATTCCTTTCTTGTTGAGAGAGAGTGTTGAAATTTGCAACAATAAATAGTGAAATTGGCAACCATAAATCAAACATAGAAAGTTGCAACCAGAAATGGCTACCATATGATGCTTTTGATTTAATTTTCCCTTAATTAAATTGAAAGAAAATTGTAATTTCATCTCATGACAACTTGTATTAGTTAACTGAGACATGAATACTTAGTTAGCTTAGGAAATTCGAGATATAGGTCTAAGAGGATGCATGCAAAGGGATCTCCTACATTTTAGGACCCCTGGTTGAGTTATTTGTGAGTTGTAATTTGTTAACTCAATTAATTGAGTTAAAATCAGTTTAACTAGTTCTAACTAAGAGATGAGCTAGTGAGAGGTACAATGAATTAAATTTAATTTAATTCACATGCAGTGATCAATCAATTAACTAATAATTCACTATAAATAGTTGTTGCGTGTCAGTTCTAAGGAAGGCCCAGTTGAGACTAAGGTTAAAGTGAAGATAACTATTAGTTGTATTATTAGAAAATTGTACAGGTCATGCATGAGGTCATCAGGAAGTCCTTGAAGGATTTAGAAATCATTAATTGGAAATTTCCTAATTAGTAGGGGCTCAATTAGCCCAAGAATGCATAACCAAGGCAGGCCAAATAGAGGCAAGTAAAAGGATAAATACTTTACCGATTTTTCTTAGATTGCAAGCCAGTTTCAAGCAGGATTAGAGTGAGACAATCAACATAGTGCATGAGTTTATCGGTGTGAGAAATAATTGTATTGTTTCATGATATTGGATTTATGTAGTTAGAAATAGAGGGGTTTTGAGCATAATATTTCCCCATATACATCTTTTGTTATGTGATTGATAATTTCTTTCTCTTGCTTATATGTGATAATTTAGTATCTTGTTTTAGTACATTATAAGATCAAATTGAAACCCGTTGGTAGATTTTTTACACAATAGTGCCTCTTCCTAACTAGCCTTTCTTACGCATTCCTGGGCTAATTTAGCCCCTATTAATTAGGAAAATCCCAATTAATGATTGCACAATACCTTCAAGGCTTCCTGATGACATCATGCATGACCTGTACAATTTTCTAATTATACAACTAATATTTATCTTCCCTTTAACCCCAATCTCAGCTGGGCATTCCTTAGAACTGACATGCAATAACTATTTATAATGAATTATAAGTTAACTTATTGACCACTAATTGTGAATTAAATCAGATTTAATTCATCGGACCTATCACTAGCTCATCTCTCAGTTAGAACTAGCTAAGATGATTTTAACTAAATTAATTGAGTTAACTAATTACAACTTACAAATAATTGTAACTGGTCCCCCTAAAATCATGAGAGAACTCTACATGTCTCCTCTCATACCCTCAACTCGAATTTACTAAGCTAACTAAGTCTTCCTGACTCAGATAACTAATACAAGCTGTCATGTGATGGAATTAAAATTTCTCTTCCAATTTAATTAAGGGAAAATTAAATCAAAAGTCCCCTATGGTGCCATTCCTAGGTGTCCTTTTCTCGGTGCCATTTTCAATATTTCTTGTTTCCAATTTCAACATGTTGTTAGGTATATCAAGAGAATTTGATGATTGTTAAAATGGACTCGCTCATATATCTTTTGAGAAATAAAAAATATATAAATATTTAATTTTATTATGGTTTTAAGGTTTGGTGTCATTCATATATATTAGCAATAGTTTTTTTCTTAATTTGTTTTTCTAAAAACTTAGTTTTCATGTGATGGGCCTAAGGGGCTGCTGAAAAAATTAGTTTTCATGTGATGGCCCTAAGGGGCTGCTGGAAAACTTATTTTTCATGTGATGTCCATAAGGGATATGATCCATGGATCCATAGATCCATTAGGTACAACAAATACCATAGAAATAGTCATAGGAACCTCAAGTGGCGATAGAGGGAAACACCTCGAAAGAGAAGAGTCATGGGCCTTTAAATTAGACATAAATTAAGGCCCTTCTAACCTTTATTAGTCACATAAAAGATATATTAAATCTATCCTTATACACTCAATAATTTTTTTTAAGCTTTAATATGTTATTAGAAAGGTTTAGAGATAATTGCATATTTGTTCCTAATATTATTTATTTTTGAAGAATATTGTGAGAATATTGGGCTGATTACGAAGATTTGGAGAAGGAGATAATTTAGGGACTTGCTTCCTACTGGTTGAGGATCAATATTGGATAATAAATGAACAAAATATCATGAAATTATTGAGAAATTATGGAATAATTTTGGAGCTCCGATGATTGAGAAAATCTAGGAATGTGTTCCCTATCATTTAATGTAGATTCCTAGTGTTGGGAACCAGATCCACTATTTGATGGATTTTGGAGGGGAAAGCTTCCTCCTTTCAAGGATAACTCTTCCTCATAATTTTTTATAAGTACCAATTCAAATTGGCCTCTAGGAGTAGGTATTGTTTAGTCTTATTGTGGAGAAAACTTGTTTTCTGGAAGCTCCATTTTTTTTCTTGCAGGGTTGTACTTGGACTGATTCAATTATAATGAAGTTTGATGCCATTTTAGCTTCTAAGGCTTGGTTTCCTCCATAGGAATCTGAGTCTCCTTGGGCTTGGCCATCCCAAGAGCCTCAGAGCCCTCTTGCATAATTTCTTTATGTCCTTTTCACTTCTTATTCACATGCACCTCTCATTTCTGTTTTGCATATTTTTGTATTTAGTATTGTTTATTTTATTGTTGTAGGATTGAGTTAAATGATTGAAATGAGATCTTTTGAAATTTTTTTTACAGATTCAAAAGCATTATTAATCCTTAGAATAACTTTTTAAGGTCATATTAATCATTAAGCTACTTGGATTTGGTTACTAGTTCACGAATATAAGATTTTTGGAAAAGTCTTGTAGCGAAATAGTAGTAAATTTCTGCTATTTTTTAGAATGACTTAATGAGATTCATTTGAGTTGATTCCACTTTGATTAGGTCATAATAATTTTAAAGTTAATAACACGATCTACCCCATTGAATTTTAACTTGATTAGGTTAGGCATTTGATATATTAACTAGATCACTAGTTCTTCAATTTCCATATTTTATAGTAGTAATTTTCTGTTATTTTTTAGCACGTGTGAACAGGGGTATTTTGGAGTGATTCCACATGGAATGGAGAACTAGGAAATCCTACTTACTAACAAATTTTTTTCCCATCCCATTTTCATTTGATTTACTTAGTCATTCGGTGAGTTATTTCCAAAACAAAACTTCTTGTAGCACAAAGATAACTTCATGTAGCACTCTTGTAGCATGTGTAAACTCGACTAGATTTGCTCCTAAATCTTGGTTTTCATCTCATAGGCTTGAATAATGACCCCTAGGATCTAAATCCATGATTTAGGAAGAATAAAAACCACTTAGGACATTCATTTTCACAAAGTATAATAGGCCTTTTTATTTGAATTCATGCTCTTAGGATTTCAATTATAAATTTTTGTTCTTGCCTAGGATGAATTTATTTTCAAAGCAACACTTCCATTTTTGCAATTACTTTAGGATTTGAGTTCATGAAATTCACTCCATTACATCAGATCAACAAAATAAGGACACATTGTATGCTGCACATATAGTGCCGATACCTCTTAAGTTTGTACGATCCTCGGGTAGATAATTAAAGTTGGTATTCTTGGGAGTTACAACATTCTTGTTGCAATACTGAGGCTCATCACTTTTGGCACCGTTCTCGGGGATGTGTCAAAGTATGCTTTCTTTTCTTCCCTAGTTGATTCATTTCTTTTCTTTCTGCAAAAATAAAAATAAAAATTGCATTAGGCATATTTCATTTCAAAACATAAAATTGCATTGCATTAGCATTCTTATTCAAAAAAATATTTAAGAATACTTCTCCAACACCCCCCCACCCATTTAATCACGTGGTGCAGTAAGAACCACATCACTATCCACTTTTGTAGGTAGAAGAATAAGAGATGGCAGAGAAGGTAGAATAAATTGATGGAGATGATGACAATGAAGAAGATCCTCTTGGATTTCCCATTCAGGATGCTAATGTCAGTGTGCATATGAAGATTATCCCTTCATATTTCCTTCCCAAATTCCATGATATGAGGTTAAAGGATCCATAAACATTTCTCTTTGAATTTGAAATACTTTTTATATCTTATGGCTGCTTATCACACACTCAAAAATTGAGATTGTTTCCTGAAACATTGAAGGATAGAGCTCTTAAACGGTTCATGAGTTTAGGTACTAATTCAATAATATCATGGAATGATATGCAAATGATATTTCTAGAAAAATATAAAGATCATGATCTTAAAGAAGAAGTTTTTAGAATGAATCAAGAACAAGATGAGAGCCTTGAAGATCTAATAGAGAGGTTCATGTATAATGTTAAGAGGAAAAAATTATATCATTTAGGATTTGACACACTAAAAACCATCTTACTTAGAACAATTAGGGATGAGTGGATTGATCTCCTTGATCTCATGAGTAAAGGAGATGTATACCAATTGTCATTTGAAGAAATTTGTGAAACATGCAAGTGCATATCAAGATAAAGGGCAAGAGTAAGTAAACCAGCATCAACATTGGTAAGTCAATATGAACTTGGAAATTTTCTTGGTAACTTTAAAACATAAATTCTTAGCAATCTAAGTGAACAAGTAGAAATGTTAAGAATGCAAAATGAGCAAAAAGAAGATGTTGATATTTGTTTTGTCCATGCAGAATCATATTTCCCATCATTACCAAGGTTGAAGGAAGCTTACCATGAGGAAAATGGAGTAATCCAATCACCAAAGAAGCTATGTTATGTAGCTTCAAGAAGACCATGGCAGCCTAGTCAACTTGATATGATGCAAGGACCTACTTCACAATTTCAAGCTTATTCACATCCATCTCAAAGTAATTGTAACACACTCTTCCTTGTAAACCTTGGCCGTCTCAACCCAAAAACAAATCTTGGCAACAAGGTTGGGAAGAACCTTATGGGAGAAAACCACAATATCCTCAATATTTTCCTTAATATTTTCCTCAATATCCTCCATACCCAACTCCATGCTATCCGTACCACCCACCTCCACCACAACCAAAACCTAAACCACATCCATCTCATAGATCCACTCCCACTTAGCTACCTATACCACCATTTCCAAACCTATAAAAATAAGTAACTCAACCATCTTACAATGATGAGTTACTACACATCCAAACATATCCTCTTGATCTAAATGGTAACTATCTTAGCTCAGGAAGAGTGTTTAAAAAAAGTGATTCTATTGATTTCATTGAAGGAAAACATTCATAAAAAGAAGATTCAAATGAGAAGACCAAAGAATCATGGGTTGCACTTGACGAAGAGCAGACATCAGAATCAGATATTGAGAAAGTTTCATCATGTTTACCATCATAGTCTCCATGTGTTCAAGAGAATAATTGGAAAAAAGAGGTAGATTTAAATTTCATGGTAGAAGAAGACATGAAGAATGATCCCAGTGAGTAAGCAAACCAAGGGCATCACAACTATATTGAAATATGGTTCCAAACAGACATTAAGTTGCAGTAACACTCTCTTCTTCAAAAGTACCTGATATCATCTCAGTCAAAGAAGTTGGTCTCTCATATTCAGGTACATGTCAAATCATGTCTTTCAAGCCTACACATGATTCTATTTGTCATCTTGATGTGCACATGGCTCCATTGGAAGTATTCCTATGCTTGAAAGAGATTTTCTTTTTCAAGTAGAATAGGATAGAAAATAAAAATAAAAAAATTAAAAAAGAGAAAAAAAAAAAGAACAAAATCTCAGGTGAAACCCTATTTTGAGGTGCCTGAGATTGGCTCACTAATTGAAAACCTCCATGAGGCGGTCAATGGGTTGGAAAAAAAACTAAAATAGGAGAAAAATAAAATATCCTAGGTGAAAACCTCCTTTGAGGCACCTAGGAAGACCTACTAGTTGAAAACCTCATTAAGGAAACTAGTTGGCCTAAAGAAAAAAAAGAAAAAAGAAAAAATGAAAAAATGAAAAGAAAAAAATTACTCCTTTTATCTCTCTCTAATTAATTCACTTTCTCTCCAACCTTTTCAAGCAACAAAAAAGCAAGTTGGCACCACGAAAAAAAAGTTGGTAAAAAATATAGTCAAAGGAAGTCAAACTTGGACTTTCTCCTCCTTTGCTCAGATGCTCCAAAAGGACCTAGGTCATTCTCTTCCATCACCCTCATCCATTTCCAACATCCACCCATCATTTCCAAGCTTTTCTCATTCATTTTCCTCATTGTCCTAAAATGCTACAGTAAACCTTGTTTTTGCTACAAGAAGTCCTGTTTTTTAGCAGAAAAATGTTTTTATTATATCTGGAAAAATGTCCATCCAATTTCCAAGATGTTTCATGGGGGATGAATATGGATGATGGTAACATGCTCAAGCAATTTCAACAATTTCTGGTGCACAGTTTGTGAGAAATCAACCTCCATCACTTACAACCATTTTTAATTTTTCTCAATATTCGTGAATCCAATGGCCGAGATTTTTTATGGGAAGGTGCATACAAATTATGGTAACATGCTCAAAAATTTTCAGGTCAATCCAGTCTACCATTTGAGAGATATGGCTAAAAAACGTTTGCTACAAGGGGTTGTCCTTAACTGCTACAAGAAATTTTGTAATTGCTACAGGAAGTTACAACAAGCTACATGCAGGTGGATCGAGGAAAAAAAAATCACAAAGGGCCTTGATGTGTAAAAAAATAAATTAGGAGAGTCTTCCCATCATTTCCTTCCACCTTCTCATCACTCATCCATCTCAAGCACAAGGATTTTTCACTCAAACCCTACACTTTGTCACCTCTGTAATAGAATGTTTTCTAGAAAAAAAAACACAGAGTTCCTTCGCTCTTTTTCCAAGGTCACACCACTTCCTCATCATTATATAATCATACTAAGACCACCTCACACTCTCCCTCATCACTCATACATAGCTAGAATCCTAAAACAAGCAAAGAAAGAGGCTGCTATAAGAAAAAGTAACTTCATGTAGCAAGCCATGTGTAAGCACCAGAAAAGCCTTGAAGATGGTTTTGACCAATCATGAAGACCAATAAGACTTGTGAGATGAATATGAAAACAGTAAAGGAACTACAAGGGGGATCCTCCACCATCAAACATAAACGTGAAGACTCAGCAAGGTACTTGCACACACAAAACAAACAAGTCAAGTTAAAAAACCTCAAACAGAAAGAAGACATAACAAAGAATCAAGCAATAATACAAACATAGTGGTGCAACTCTGACTCCAGCTCCAAATCTAGCATGCATTATCCTGCAACAACTCAACCAAGAGGTAAGGCTCAGGAGTGAAACCCTCTAACGTCACCCTTTGAATCTATTCTATGTTAAGAAAACATTAAAAGTGTGAGAAGGAAAGGTTCTTTTATAGCCAAAATCAGTAGCAGAGAAACCTCGACCTTATCTTGTTAGGCGGATAAATCGTTCTTGTGGACAAAAAAAATCTCCCTAGTATCCTACAGATAACTAGAAACAAACAGACAAATGTAAACTACTTTCTCTAGATTATGTTGGATCTAGAATTATCTATAATGAAGGATGTAGGACTTACCTGTAGTCCAGTGCTGATCGTAGTCTTCTTTCCTGTCGCTTTGAATAAGTCTTCTTTCGGGATCTGCAATAAGAAACATGAAAGAATCAGAAGCACCTGCATAATATAGACTAATTCATAAACCATAAATCTATCTTGCTGATCAAGGAATTCAAGAAATAAGCCATTTAAATAAAGAACTCATTGAGAAAACAGGATCCATTTGTATTATCTTTAATGAAAAAGGAGCCCTACAACCATGTTAGCCTTGATGTCATATAGGTCCTTCTAGGGTCTGGAACAAGTGTTTCCTCTACTTTGACAAGCCTTTGCACTCTCTCGACTAACATAGACATGAGTGTGTAATCATTCCCATATAATGATCAGTTAAGAGAGTCTGAGTTTCTCCAGCAATTCTCCTCAAAAAATCTCAAAGCCTAACTCCCCTTGAGGCTGAACTATGGCCTCAATTTATAGCAAAAGAGAAGAGGTTGTAGCTCCAAATAAGAGGGGATAGAATCCTCTTTCAAAGGGATTAAGTTACACATACCAAGGGGTAGGCTCCTTTAATGGAGGGATGAATGTACATGAAAGGAGCGAACTTTTCACCGAATAATTGCTTCCAGAAGCTTCCAGATTCAACCAGCTGGGCTTCCAAATTTTACTTCTGCCTTCACTTTACCTTTTACAGGGAACCACACCTTAAATGAAGAAAAAGTGTGGCTGGCTCTGCATGCTCTAGAAGAAATAGATGCGGCACCACGGGTAATAATAAGATAAAGTGCGATACAAGTATTTTTATGACTTTTATAAGCTTTTCTCTCAATTTCAAGGCTTGGTTTTAGGAACTTGATGTTTGTATACTTCTAAGGGAGTATTGTATGAGTAATGACGAAACCATACAGACAGTAAAACATCATGGTGACAATTTTAGTGTAATAGATTTCCCCTTAAAATGCGAAGTCTGAGACCATTCGAAGTGTGATGTGCTTTATCATTTCGAGGATTACCTTGTGGACACCCCAGTCGGAATCCTGTAAAAACATTCAATGAAAAACACACACACACACACACACACACACACACACACACACATATATATATAATCACTGAGGTAGGCATTCCCATACTTAGATCAAACATTAACTAAAACTTGTTCTGATGTAGAAATGATTTTACTATCACATAAATAATGTAGACACAGTATGGATTCATCCATTTGTTTATGAATAGTCTACTGCATAATGAATAATAAAACTCCTCACAGCTTGGATGGTGGAAACTAGATCCAGGGTCTTGATTTTCGCTACCCGAACTAGTACGATTCTATCCATGCGATTGATTGTGTCAAAGTCGAACACGGTAGAAACCACTTGATTACCAGTCAATGATGTGAACTGTTAACAAGTGTGATAGAAACCACCAACAATGACAATGGCTCTCAAAGTACTCAGTATAATCCATGGAATGCGAATAAATTATCTGAAGTCGAACATTTCATGGAATCGTTTGATCGAAGGTCAATGATGCAACCTGTCGTCGAAGACGAGAAACCTGCCATTAAGGCATGCAGATTCAAAGGTACTGAAGGATTCTAGATCAACTTCCTAGATGATGAGCTGTCGTCGAAAGAAAGTGATTCGTCGTAGGAAATCCCACGACACAAAACCATTAGATCAATTTTTGTAGAAATATTTTTGCAAGGACTGACTCAGGGATGGTCAACGCGAACAGAGACAAATGTTTGCAAATGAACGGTTTATTTGAACTGTCCTCTTGAACACATAACGAAACTGTAGATGGTTTGGTGACAATTGACCTAAGCTAATACCCAAAAACTGGCTGAAGACTTTCAATATGGTTTGATTAATAGGCAAAGGATTTTCCAGGTAGAAGTGTGACAAAAGTGTCGTGTTCAAGAGTGGTAAACTGCTTTTTAAACAAAGTGTGGCAAATGGATTCGTTTTCTCTATTTTCCCCCCACCATTTCTGGCAAGTACCTCTTTATTTTTGACAAACTTGAGGAGGATAACATTTGCTTGTTATATAAGCTCATCCTTCAGATTAGTCCAACTTAGTTTTAAATTGAACCCTAAGAAGGAGTGGTTCATTCCTGTTTATAATCGACAAGTCCTTTACTATTAAATTTTAATGAGTCCAGTATAGGAGAAACTCAGTGTTTTTCAATTTTAGGGAGTCAGAAGAAAAACTTAAGAAAACTCCGTGGGTGTACTTTTTTGTAAATTTAGTCTCTCAAGCCCGAAAAATGATAAAATAATACAGGAGAGAACTCTATTGACCATGATTAGTAAACATATACCTTTTTCATAAATAGTCCATTTCAGTCTGGAAAATGGGTAAAATTATACTGAAAGAACCACTGTTCATTTCCTTTAACGAGTTCGAATAGTCAAGTACTCAACAATATTTTCATCTTTAGAGAGGCTGAAAAGGGCTTAAAAGAGAACTCTGAGGTTTCACTTTTTCTGTAAGTTTTAATGAGTTTGAAAAAGTGATAAAAATGTACTCATAGTTGCGCTTTTTCTGTAAGTTTTAACAAGTTTGAAAAAGTGATAAAAAGTATACATCTTTGTCAAAAGGACCATTTCACCCAAAAAATCCTGTATTCTGCACACAAACTCAAAAATTAAACATACCTGTTTATGATTAATAAAAATAATTCGGAAAACAACTTTTCAAAGTGGAAAATACAAAATTATATTTCATTTATTCAAAAAATATTATAAAAAGGATTTTTTCTAAATCATTTTTACCATTTGATTTCAGAGTAAAAATTGAGAGCTTTTGGTAAAAAACGTTCCGAAGGAGATTACGGAAGATTCGTCTGTCAGAATCGAAAATCTTCAGTTCCAGGTAATCCACATCATCCTTGCCTTCATTTTTGTCTGTTTACTTTCTTAATTTAGGGCTTAAATTGATTTTTAAGGAGGAAAATATGTTTAAAAATTTGCTCACGGGGGTCCGCAGGTAAAACACATGACACCTGCAGACCTCAAAAATTTTGCAAAGGGAAAATTGTGATGGTCTCGCACTTTATGCATAATAAGCGTGTGGTTCCATGCAATGTTTTCATGCAAAAAGTGCGGAGGCGCCATAAGAAAAAATCAAATGAATAATTCTCCCAAAATAAACCAAATTTTCTCACTCAAATCTTTTCTAATTTTTCAATTTGTCCATTACAGGATATCTACAATGCTTGAGTGGAGAGAACGTGAACATGAAGAATTTGATGATGCTGCCATGGTACATCCACCCACATTACGTGTATTGAGGGAATGCGGTTTGTACAAATTTTGGGCCATTCAGGGTATGAGGGCTCAAGTAGACTTACTTACCTGGCTGGTAAACAAATGGGACGTCCAAGAACAATGATTTATAATTGGAGGTCACTGGCTCGAAATTGAGCTGCAAGATATATATTTTCTCACTAGCTTATCAAAGAGAGGCAAGCCAATCTCTTTGTTTGGGGCTAGAGCAGGTGGCCAATATGTCACTAGCCTTCAGCAAGAATTCTACAATGAAGAAGCGGACCCCAAAGATAAATGTATTAACATAAAAACCATTATTCATCCCGAACTCAAAGTGGTTGTGTTTACTGCAACCTAGTTGTGTGGGAGCGCAGCTCCACATGTTTCTACAAGATCCCAAATGCAAACTGCTGTTGATTGCTTTAGAGGCACCATTTTCAATTGGTGCGAGGCAGTGTTGGCCAATGTCAAAGGCAAAATGACTAGAGCAAAAAACTCGAAGTTGAAAAACTTCGGGTATGGAGCAATTGTGATCACATTTGCTCTAGAGAGAATTCCTTCACTTGCCCCACAACTCATATTAGTTGATCATGGTAGAGTTAAGGAGCCTCGGATGGTTCAATGGGTTGCACTGATGGCCCGTCATAGTGAAGGCGGCGAGATTGTTCATTTCACTCCAGCTTATTTCAATTGGTTGGAGAACCAAATCTTCGCGATAGAAGATTTCCCTTATGCTGGGATAGATTTCCGTGACGATCGAGAGATGTCTCTTCCTCCAGGAACACAGTGGGATGACTCAGGTAAGAATCATTTTGACATGTTCTAAATTCTAATTTTTTTTTTTTTTGAATCGTCCAAAACTGATGACAAAAATTTCAAATGCAAATGTGGGTCCACGTCGACCAGCCACTCTCTGTCCTTTTGACAGGAAGCCAAGAGATCTAGTTGCAGCAGCAGCACCACCACAGGATCAGACAATAGAGATCCTTACCGACCTAGAAAACCATCTGGAGCGGTTGACTTTAGATATTCCAGAGACTACCATAGATGACATTCTGCTCCGCTTACAGAGATATGTTATCGGGGTTCCGGGACAGTTCAGGAGATTCCTGAGCAAGGTGGCACGGGCTGCAGTTTTTTATCGTGATCATCACCACAGATAGTGGATGATTGATATTGTAGACTTATATCATTTTTTATATTGCTTTTTTTCTGATCATAAGGAATTTTGAACCTATGATCGAGGACGATGTAATATTTTTTGAAAACACTACTCTTATTCTATGATATTACTACTATTTCCAGTTATTTGTCTAACATGTTATCAAATGTTATTTTGATCTACTATTTTAATTATCGCAAATGTCTGTTTATAACACTAGTAGCTACTGCATCAACTAATGTGTTTAAATTTCTCGGAATATGTTGATACTCAATATAATCAAATTCTCGTTCCAAGAGACGAACTTTCAAAAATAATCTTAACAACACTGGGTTTTTAATTGCGTATACTCTATTCAATTGTAATACAACAAGTTCAGAATCTAACCTAATGATCAAACTTCGAACTCCAAATGAAATGGATTCAGATAATAACTCAATAACTGTGCTATACTCTGCAATATTGTTCGTCGTTTGACCGAGGCTTACCCCATGCATAGATACTAACTCATCAGTGGGTGAGTAAATAACCCAAGCTGCAGAAGAAATGTTCCGTGTACTACGACAAGCACCATCGGCAAAACCAATGTATGTTTGAAGGGACGTCGACATCTGCAAAATCAAGAGTGATCCAGATAAGCAGGGATAGTAGTAAAAGCACACTTAAACTAGGCACGCTCTTCTAATCTACAACACACCAGCTTATGAAAATAACTAATATATAGGGAAGATCTCCACACAAGAATCAAGCATAATATCTCTTCAGATAAAGCCCATTTTTGGGTTTGCCTAAAGAGACCCCGTCAAAGTCAATCAGTTCATAGGTCCCTTTTGCAAGCTATCTCTTGACAATATAAGGACCATGCCACATGGGTTCAAATTTCCTAGCCCCTAGCTTATTGTTAGCTTGATCATAAACCAAGACTAGGTCTCCTTCTGAAAAAATATGAGGTGTAACACTTCTATCATACTGAGCTTTCATTTGTTTTTCATGAGCTTCGGTAGCTAATGTAGTGGTGCGCTGATTCTCATCTAATTGAGATAAGTACAAAAAGCATTTATTCTCTTTAGAAGTGGCCGGTAGTAACTCTATGGCTAGTTGGAGTGACAGTATCTCGCATTCAATCGGTAATATTGCTTCTAAACCGTAAACCAGTTGAAAAGGGGTAAAACTTGTCGACGTTTTTGCTGAGGTTCGATATGCCCAAAGTGCTGAAAAAAGCATGGTATGCCAATTCGATTTATGAATTCTGATGATTCGTTTGATCATGGTGACTAAAAATTTATTGATAGCTTCAACCAGACCATTAGCCTGCGGGTAATATGGTGTAGAACTGTCATGGTGCAGGCCAAGTTGATCAGTTAATTCGGTCATCATGATGTTTCGAAAATGACTCCCATGGTCAGTGATTATTGCTTGGGGTACACCAAAACGAGCAATTACATGATTGAAAACGAAAGTAGTTGTAGTTTTTCCATCTGTCGCAAATGTAGGCATTGCCTCGGCCCATTTGGTAAAATAATCTACTGCGAGAATAATATATCCATGCCCCAAAGCCGAGTGAGGGTTACATGTAATGAAGTCAATGCCCCATTTTGCAAAAGGACCGACAACAATTATAGGGTGAAGAGGATCAGGTGGTGCACGCATCTTTCGATCAAAGATTTGACAGTTGTGGCATTTTCGGATAGCATAAATACAATCTTTAAATAAGTACGACCAAAAATAGCCGGTGCGCAATATCTTTTGGGCTGTGGCATACCCAGACATATGACCGTCACATGCTCTAGAGTGACAGTCATTTAAAACCTTTTCAGCTTCATCAAGAGTGAGACAACGTCGAAAAATAGAGTCCACTCCATGACAATATAGTGTGTCTCCAACAATATGATATTGCTGAGATTGGAAACAGATTTTTCGTCTTTGTGACTGAGATTTCGGGTCGAAAAGTTTGGGTTTGGAGATAAATGATGATATCTCCATACCAAGGATCAATTGTACTGATAATAAACAAATATTCATCCGTGATCGGGTGTTTTGCCACAGTTTCTATGTTAGTACTTGGGAAGTCACACATAAGTTCAGCAAATACCAATGATTTCTTGGATTTGGATTTTTCAAATTCCAAATCAAACTCCTGTAGGATAACAATCCATTTGGAGTATTTGCCCCCTAGCAGTTGTTTAGTCAAAATATACATCATAGGGTTACAATCAGAAATCACTGTTGTTTTACGTAACAGTATGTAATGACAAAATCATTGGACAGCTTGAACTGCTGCCAAGGCCAATTTCTCCACGTGAGTATTTGATTTTGGTTGTATTCAGATTGCGACTGAGATAATAAATCACATGTTCGTTGTGGAATTAATCTTCCTGAACTAAGACCATACTAATCGTAGACTTGGATGCTACTAGGTATAAAAAGTAACCTTGGTTGTAATTGGGAGGATGCAATAACGGTGCATGGGTCAACGCGTGTTTAAGAGAATCAAAATATCGATCAGCGATCTCATCCCAAAAGAAAGGAATATTCTGTTTTAACAACCTGGTAAAACCTTTGGTTAACTTAACATAGTTAGGAATGAATCGACGTAAAAAGTTCGCTTTCCCTTGCAAACTTTGGAGTTGGCGAAGAGTAGAAGGAGGAGATAAATTGATGATAGCCTCAACCTTCGATGGGTCAACACGAATGCCTTCCTTTGAGACAACAAATCCCAAAAATTGTCCAGCTTCAACACAAAAGACACATTTGTGAGGATTCAGATGAATCCTATAATGCCTACATCTCATAAAGATAGCTCATAGATGAGTAAGATGATCTACTTTGCGTGATGAATGAGCAGGTAAATCATCGAGATAGGGTTGCACAATGTGTTTAATGTCATGAAATGCATAAGACATTGCCCTCTGAAAAGTTTCACCAACGTTCTTAAGTCCAAAAGGTAATTTACAGTAAGAAAAATTCCCCCACGGACAAATGAAAGCTTTTTTGGGTTGATCAGCAAGTAGTATGTTGATTTTATTGTAGCACGAAAATCCATCCATAAACGAAAACATTTCACTTCCGGCACAATCGTCAATAATTTGATCGATATAGGGGGTTGGATAATTGTCTTTCGGACAAGATCGATTTATATCCCTATAATTGATACATACTCGTATTATCCCTTGTTTTTTATTAACAGGAACAATATTAGATACCCAATCCGTTAAAGGAATTGGATAAATAAAACCTGCACGAAGTAATTTTTCAACTTCTGCTTTAATAGCGGCAGCTTTTCGCAGATGTATCTGACGTAATCTTTGTCAAACAGGTTTAGCATCTGGGTATGTTTTAATTTCATGAACAGCAATTAATGGATTGATTTCTAGCATTTCTTCATATGACCAGGCAAAAATGTCACAAAATTCTTGAAATAGGGCTTTATATGCCTGGATTTCATCTGGCACACAAGAAGCACCTATATGAATGTTTTCAACAATTCCTGGTTTCACTGAGATGTCAATAGGAGCTGTCGTAGAAATGTTTGCTAAGTTCAATTCAGAATCAGAATTTGTGAGAGGATTCCGGGGTTTGTTGACATAAGCAACGGTAAAAATGGAGAAAAAATCAGTTTCAAAATGATCGAGATCAAGTAAAAACGAAGATCGATGATGTAGATCTTCCCATGGTAATTCATCTATAGACAAAAATTCATGAATATGCTCATCAGTATTGAATACTTGTTGAACAGGATCCATAATTGATGTCGAAACTGAGCTCGATATGGAAAGTGATTCCTCATTGATCACACTCACTAGATCAGGTTTAGTTGAAGGAGTATCGGAAAATGACTGTATGGCCTGATATGCTAATTCAAAAGGACTCAAAGGAATTGCGCCATCGAAAGAATCCAGTTTTGAGTCTGAAGGTACTATCCAAGGATCATCAAAGGAAATAGTACTTGATGTAATCATATTGATGTTAGCAATAGGAGGCGGTACGTTGGGAGCAGGCAGGGAAAAAGTTCCCAGTAAAGCAGAATATTTAATTAAACCTACTCCAACATCTTTATAAGGGATAGTTGATTTTACGACATGTTGGATGCTATCAGTAGTGGCTGGGTCAGATGAATAATATGAGAACTGATCTATTTTAACGATCTTTCCTTTATGAGGAAACATGATGAGACGAAAGATCGATGATACGACAACAGTCATGGCATAAGACCAACAACGACCCAGGAGAAGGTTGTAATCCAGAGGGGCATCAACCACTTCCACATCTAGATTAATGGTTTTTCCTTCGACCTCTATAGGTAGATCCTGTAAAATACCATACGGATGGAATCCTCTTCCATCAAAAGCTTTGAGGATAGTCGGCGATTGGTTAAGTGTCAAAGAAACAAGTGATTTCCAACATTTTAACGACATGATACATGTAGAAGCCCCTTCATCAATAACAGTATGAAAGCAATGTTTGTTTTTGACTAATACAGGAATTTGAAAATCCATTTGATGGGGTAGGTAGGGTGTAAAATTTTCCAAATCGAAGATCATTAGGTTCGAATCCTGAAGATATATGGCTCCTATGGCTGACAATAGTAATTTTTTTTGTGCTGGACATGATTGCAGCACTTCCAAAGCCAAAATTGTTGAAGGGGAAATTGCCAAGTCTTCAACAATATTGTAGTTCTGAGCAGCTCTCGCATGTGGATTGAAAGCTGATTTACGAAGCACACCTTTAGCAAGCGGTTTGATTACTAAGTCAGAATTTGGTTTCTCGATCTGTAGCGGATCAGAAACTGAGGGAGACGAAGTTGATGCTAAATTAGAATTTTCTACTTCTTTACCACCAACAGGATTTCTACTACCATAATCTTGCGATCGCGTCGCAACCATCAATATATCTTCTAGCGTATTCGAGGAAGAGCCAATCATGTTACTATCTTGAGTAGGAAAGGGATCTTTCAAGACAACAGGTATGGGCGAACCCTTAATGAATTTCGATACCTCGGCTCAATGCGGGCACTATTTAGTAAAATGATCCTCATCACAAATTAGACAAGGATAACGAGGTTTTCATTTATCGTCAGTTGGTTCAGTTTTATCGTTTTTATGTTTTGAAGGTGATTTTTTGTTTTTATTCTTACCTTTCTTCTTACCACCAGTTTTAGGTTTGGCTGTAGATGATTCTACAACATGAGTATCGGCGGAAGTTTCAATGGAAGAATCTCCTTTTGGTGAAATTAGGTAAAGTTATAATAGGAGAAGTCGTCTTGGAAGATTTCTTCTTACTCTTGCTAGTGCTAACAAAACCATTTACACCATTAGCGGCATGAGATCCTGAAGGAGTTGTAGTTAACTGACCAGGTCTTGGTAAATCGGGGATTTTGTCATACAGAGTACTTGACTGTGTATATACAAGGTCAAGGTACTGAGCTTGAGCAATGACTTTCTCTTTTGTAACAACGCCTCCTTTGGCCACATCTTCAGTAATTTTGGGCAATAACGATTTGATAAACCATTCAGCCAAAATTTGATCCGGAATAAAGACTTTCACTAAATTTCTCCTACGTCTCCTTTCATGAATGTGATTAGATATGTACATAGACGTAGATTTTTTTAATGAGGTCAACAATTCCATACCATTTTCGTATCTGACAGGCATCTGAAAATGGGTTAAGAAAGCAGTAGCTAGTGCATTAAAATTATTAAATGAGCCTCGTGGTAACTCAATGTACCATTTGGCAGCTAGACCAATGAGAGTTCTCTGAAAAAGACGTAATCAAATCGAATCAAATCATCGATGAGTGAATTGGATGCACACCAGAGGTGATAAGTCATAACATGATTAGATGGATCTTCTCCTGACTTACCTTCAAACTTTGGAATATCACTGGGCAACTTATTAGGCATCGATGGCCAATACGGAAGATAAAAAATGGGATCATTCATAAGGCGCGATAGATCAGGTAAATCTAAAGTTTCTATGAACAGTAACCGACGGCTAGGGTCTTGATAACCTTGTGTGATCAAACCAGTTCTAGGAGGAGGATATCCAGGATATCCTGGAATTGGATGCGCATTGGGAATTGTGAAACCTCCTAGATAACAAGGATTAACCGGGCCATATTGGGGTTGTTGAGGTACTTGATAAGTATACCCAAGATATGAATGATACTGATATGTTGGATTTTGTGTAGCATGTCCAAATTGATACTGCCCCTGGTACGATTGATAAGTAAATTATAGTTGACTAGTGAGAATCATACTTGTACCAGATTATCCTGTAGGTATCTGGACCGTAGTTTAAATTTTAGGTCCTAACTGTGGCACAAATACTTGAGGAATTTGCACTGATACAGGGGTAGTAGAAATAGGAGTTGCAGATACTCCAGAAATAGTGTGGTAGGTTGAACAGAAGTTGTAGCAGCAACAGAAGATTGAGGCGGAGTTCTAGGTGTACTCGGCCCAGGCTGCTAAACAGAACCAGGTGCAGAGACTTGAATGGTAGGCTGGACAGGTTGCTGGATCGGGCCAGAACCTATGGGTTGTCTAGGTTGATTAGGTAACTGCACATTGGGTTGCAAAGTCCATTGAATTTGAGATGGATCCCACACCGTATTAATTCTGGGAAATTGACCCATAGAAGGTTGTGCATATGAAGGACTATAACCAGGTTGAATGTAGGTTTGATAATTAATTGGAAAATTTCCAGCTCCCTGCAATAATGCTTGACCTGAAGGAGGTTGAAAACCTTGAGCTGGGTACTGACCTTGAGGTTGATAGTGGCTTTAAGGCATGTACTAAATTTGAGGTTGATATTGACCCTGAGGTATAAACTGACTCTGGAGTTGATATTGACCTTGAGGTATGTACTGTCCTTGAGGTTGATATTGACCTTGAGGTATGTATTGTCCTTGAGGTTGCTCCCCAGTCGGTAAATATTGTCCTACAGGTTGACCTCCAGGTGGTAAAAACTTACCCTGAGGTTGCCCTTCGAGCGGTAATTGACTACCTTGAGGTTGCCCCCCAGGCGGTAACTGACTTCCTTGAGGTTGCCCCCTAGGCGGTAACTGAATTCCTTGAGGTTGAGGATTTGGAATATTTCCAGACATCATATAAATCTGTTATGTGTTCAACGTTTCAGTATTTGTTCCATTTGTACCAGATGATAACATTTGTTCAATTGGTTGAGGATCTTCTCTTGAGAAGGTGCTAGAGAGCGACTGGTATCCTGGAGGAGTAGACGAACTACCGTATAAAAATGTTTCTGGAGATTTAGAAAACATAGATGACTCACCCGACATAGCTAATGAAGGTTGATAACCTCTTGGTGTAGGGTAAAAAGGAATTCGAGGTGGTGAATAAGTAAAACCTGCGTTTTGTAAAAAAAATGTCAATGATAAATACCAAGCGTCAGTTCTAAAAGGACTGTAGAATATTGATTCACGCTCTCTAAGATTCAAAGTTTCTTGGGTTTCAAGAAGAAAAATGTCTTCGTTTGGACCAACAAGTTCTTCAATACTTATGAGATCAGAAGGCAGATTTTCGGTAATTCGATGTCTTACTCTAGGTGAATCAAGATCACTAGAAGTCAGAGTAAAAAATCCTGAAGATGATTCCAACATAGCAAGTTCAGTTTCTGGCTTAGAAATTTCAGGTTCTTCAACTAATTCACTGGTTGTAGAAGAAATGTCAGTGATTTCAGAAATTGAAATTGGCTCTTGAATATATTCTGCTGTTTGAGGTTGATTTACTTTATAATAATCAGGATGAGTAATTATGGATGATTATCCTAGTTCCGTTGATCTAATTCTACTGATAGTATGTGGTACTAGAGCTTTCAATCCTTCAAGTTGGCTTGGTGTATACTCAGGGGGTTTCCCCTGATGTCTACGCAATTGTCTTGGTAATTCAGCCACGATTAAAAATTATTAATCACACGCAATCAAAGAAAATTTAAATTAAAAATCCTAAAGTCACAAAGGGACAATCAAATAATCAAATGCTTATAAAATCTAGGAGATGAAACCACACACAAACAGTAGATTCCCACACTAAAAACACTAGTTGGTGATGAAATCCAACATCATAGTATTTTAATGTAGAAATGGCGGTTGGAACAGTTACCCTGACAACCTGGTTAATGAAATAGACCGGTGCAAGTTTCTCCACTTAAACCATCTTGAGTGAAGATAACCCCTCCGGAGAGTCCAAGTGAGTCTAGTCGACGTCTGCTCCAGGTACAATGGGATATTTCCTTCACCGTCACCTTAGGAAAAAATCTTAAAGTTTATGGCCACTAAGGTTACCAACAGGAACAAATATACTTGGGGGAATAGTCTATGATCCGATATACGCGCAAGGGCAGAGTAACAAAGCTCAATCCCCTTTAAGGCTCCTTGACATAATCCAGGGTATACCGACAAGTGACCCCAGGATCCTCGATAATGGTCAATCTGAGGTTTACCGTTGTTAATATGTGCACATCTTCTATCGTTCCCAATGAGATAGAATTGATCACCTCACTGGTTCAAATATGATCTTGTGCTTGACTCCTTTAAGAGGAGCTTCCCAGAGCATACAAGCTACTATTGGATTTTTCCTACCGCAAGATTGACTACTTGTTTGTTTTAATTGTCTTGGAGAGTTAATTACTCGCTACTCCAAGACACTAGCCTAAGCTATGTTGGTGGAAAAGAGTCTTAGAAATATAAAAATTACTAGATTGATTTTAATTTAAGCGTTGCTTTTAATAGGTTGTTTCTTAGGACAATAGTTGTGAAAGTGAAACTTTGATGATATGTAGTGACCCAACTCAAAAAACACTAAAAATGCATCTACTATGAGAAACACTTCATTTCCTTTCAATAAATTCTATCTAAAAGAAAGAGTTGAGAGATGCAATCTTTTAAAATAATTCTTTCCTTCAAAACAAGAACATATGAAAAGAAATCTTATCTCATGAGAACCCAAAATGATCAATTCTCAAAAATAAATCCCTTTATTATTCAAGATCGAAACTACAATAAAACATTCTCCAAAAGAAAACTACGATTTCTATAAATAACACTCAAAGCTAATCGAGATCTAAAGATTCTAAGAATTAAATCTGAAATCAAAACTTTAAATATTTTGAGGACATTTTGCTTAGTTTGTAATCTAACTAAGAAATTCTTATGCTGAAATCAGCAAAAAACTCAAAAACATCCAATTATGGTTTTTTTAAGTGAAATTCAAAACTTAATGAAAAAGTTTTTAAATATTTGCAACTGAGAAAATGGGATCTAATTCTCATAAAAAAATTTTTGCTATGAAGTCAAAGACTCAGCAAGAAAACAATGAAATACCAGTGATCTAAGGTATATAGAGGTTTCTAATCTTTGAGTGACACAAAGACAAAGAAAAAATCACTTATAACATGCAGATCTTGTAGAAAATCATTCAAAACTTAAAAATGCTGAAAGAAACTCTCACACAAAGCTTTCTGACAGAAAATACAAGTCTGGGTATATACTGAGAATCTTGCAAGCCAACCCAAGAAAAGAAAATTTTAAGTTTTCCAAAAAATTTCTCAGGGTTTGCAGGTTTTAGTGTAAACAGGTGGGGTGCCGCACTATGTATACAGGAAAAAAGCAGAGCTGACCGCACTGTGCCTCAAGACAAAGTGCGGAGACCAGAAAACTTAAAGAAAAATAAAAAATTCTAGAGCACTTTTCAGGGATTCTACAGGAATAAATTACCCAAGCCAGTATCAATCAATCAAAATCAGAAAAATAGTTTCACAAGTCAAAAATAAAAGAAAACTAAGTTCAAGATCCATTCCCCAGCGGAGTCGCCATTTTGTTAGGCGGATAAATCATTCTTGCGGACAAGACAAATCTCCCAAGTATCCTACGGATAACTAGAAACAAACAGACAAATGTAAACTACTTTCTCTAGATTATGTTGGATCTAGAATTATCTATAATGAAGGATTTAGGACTTACTTATAGTCCAGCGCTGATCGTAGTATTCTTTCCTGTCGCTTTGAATAAGTCTTCTTTCGGGATCTGCAATAAAAAACATGAAATAATCAGAAGCACCTGCATAATATAGACTAATTCATAAACCATAAATCTATCTTGATGATCAAGGAATTCAAGAAATAAGCCATTTAAATAAACAGCTCATTGAGAAAATAGGATCCATTTGTATTATCTTTAATGAAAAAGGAGCCCTACAACCGTGTTTGCCTTGATGTCGTATAGGTCCTTCCGGGGTCCGGAACAAGCGTTTCCTCTACTTTGACAAGCCTTTGCACTCTCTCGACTAACATACACATGAGTATGTAATCATTCCCATATAATGATCAGTTAAGAGAGTCTGAGTTTCTCTAGCAATTCTCCTCAAAAAATCTCAAAGCCTAACTCCCCTTGAGGCTGAACTATGGCCTCAATTTATAGCAAAAGAGAAGAGGTTGCAGCTCCAAATAAGAGGGGATAGAATCCTCTTTCAAAGGGATTAAGTTCCACATACCAAGGGGTAGGCTCCTTTAATGGAGGGATGAATGTACATGAAAGGGGTGAAATTTCCACTGAATAATTGCTTCCAGAAGCTTCCAGATTCAACCAGCTAGGCTTCCAAATTTTACTTCAGCCTTCACTTTACCTTTTACAGGAGTCTGCACCTTTAATGAAGAAAAAGTGCAGACGGTTCCGCATGTTCTAGAACAAACAGATGTGGCACCGCAGGTAATACTAAGAGAAAGTGTGGTACAAGTATTTTTATGACTTTTATAAGCTTTTATCTCAATTTCAAAGCTTGGTTCTAGGAACTTGATGTTTTTAGACTTCTAAGGGAGTATTTTATGAGTAATGATGAACCCATATAGACAGTAAAAAGTCATGGTGACAATTTTTAGTGTAACATATCTAGATGTTAGCTTCAATTTTCCACCAAGACACACACATGTGGGAGAGGAACAAGAAAAAAGTGAAGAGGAATTTAGATAGTGGGTTGTAAGCAGTTAGTTGTGATGGAAGACAAGGAGTGCCAAGGGGTGGCAGATTTAAACTCGGTTAGCACGGAAGAAAAAAAAAAATCTTTGAGTCTGTTTTGCATGCAATGAAAAAAATTGAAAAAAAAAGAGAAAAAATAAAAAAATAAAAAATAAATTGTGGACCCACCACTTCTTGACATGCAAATATTAGCTGCTACAGGAGAAATAGAGGTACTATAGGCACAAAATTTGCTACAGGAAAAACAGATTTACTACAGGATGCTCTGAGTTGCTACAGGATCACATACGAGGTCGTTTTGAGGGTTTCAAAGGATTACAAATGATGGAAAAAGGTAGCGGGAGGTTGTAAAAGGATGTGGAATACCTTGCCAAAATGAAAAATCTTCAAGAACCCACCTTGCACAAGGGAAAAAGGGTAGGCTAATGGTCTCTAGAAACACTGTGATTTTTCTATACACAAACATATTTGGAAAAAAAGTGAAAATGGAATGTGAATACAATACAAGCCAACCGAGTTCACTTTCAAAAAGGAAAGTTTTGTTTTTGTGCTTAACAATCATGAAAAGAACAACTACATTTTTTGTGCTTGACCTTGCAGAACCTACAACCAAGCTTCTTTAGAAAAATGACTAAGGAATGTACAAGAGAGAGGCCACCAGGGCCATGAAGGAGGCACAGTTAGGTCACTAAGTTTCTCAGAGGATGAACAACACTTTAAGTATGGGGGTATGATGGGCCTCTAAATTAGACATAAGTTAAGGCTAGTCTAACCTTTCTTAGGCATATAAAATATATATTAAATATCTCCTTCTACGATTAATAATGCTTTTTTAATCTTTAATATGTTCTTAGGAAGGTTTAGAGATAATTGCATATTTGTGCCTAATATTATTTATTTTTAAATAATATTGTGAGAATATTGGCAAGATTATGAATATTTGGAGAAGGATATCATTTAGAGATTTGCTCCCTACTACTAGAGGATCAATATTGGAGAATAAATGAACAAACATCATGAATTTATTGAGAAAATCTAGAGTAATTATGGAGCTCCGATGATTGAGAAAATCTAGGAATGTGTTCCCTGTCATTTAATGCAAATTCCTAGTGTTGTGATCTAGATCCACTATTTGAGGGATTTTGGAGGGAAAAGCTTCCTCCTTTCAAGGATAATGATTCCTCGTCATTTTGTATAAGTACCAATTCGAATTTGCCTCTATGGTAGGTATTGTTTAGTCTTATTGTGGAGAAACGTTGTTTTTTGGAAGCTCCATTTTCTTTTCTTGCAGGGTTGTACTTGGATTGATTCAATAATGAAGTTTGGTGCCATTTTTAGCTTCTAAGGCTTGGATTCTTCCATAGGACTCTGAGTCTCCTTGGGCTTGGCCATCCCAGAAGCCTCAGAGCCCTCTTGAACAATTTATTATGTTCTTTTCACTTCTTATTCACATGCATCTCTCATTTCCGTTTTGCATATTTCTACATTTAGTATTGTTTTTTTTCTTGTCGTAGGATTGAGTTAAATGACCGAAATGAGTTATTTTGTAGATTTTTTATAGATTCAAAAGAATTATTCATCCTTATACTAAATTTGGAAGGTCATCTTAATCATTAAGCTACTTGGATTTGGTTACTAGTTCACGAATATAAGATTTCTGGAAATGCCTTGTAGCGAAATAGTAGTAAATTTCTACTATTTTTTAGAATGGGTTAATGAGCTTCATTTGAGTTTATTCCACTTGTATTAGGTCATAATAATATTAAAGTTAATAACAAAATTTACCCCATTGCATTTTCACTTGATTAGGTTTTTGTCTCATAGGCTTGAATCATGTCCCCTAGGATGTCAATCCATGATTGAGGAAGAATAAATACCACTTAGGACATTCATTTTCACAAAGTATATTAGGCATTTTTATTTGAATTCATGCTCTTAGGATTTCAATTACAAATTGTTGTTCTTGCCTAGGATGAATTTCTTTTCAAAGAAACACTTCCATTTATGCAATTAGTTTAGGATTTGAGTTCATGACGTTCACTCCATTACATCATATCAACAAAATAAGGACACATTGTATGCTACACTTATAGTGTCGATAACTCTTAAGTTTGTACGAACCCAGGGTTGATAATTAAAGTTGGTAGCCTTGGGAGTTGCAACATTCTTATTGCAATATTGAGGCTCATCAAAGAGTATTTCAAAAGACTGGTACTAATACCAACAAAACATTTAGGAGTAATACCCACTAAAGGAATGCTGCTAGAAGTAGGAAATTGAAAGTTAGGGGTGCAAAGAGATAGTTGGTCCATTGTCACAATTTTCCCTTGGTTAGAAAAACAAATAAGTTGAAAGATCGATGAGACAATGGATTTTATGGAATAAATCCAACTACGCTCCTTCAACGTTACTGGTCAATGTACGAGGGAAGAGCCTGAGCTAGATGTTGTCATCAATTATGGAGTTTGAAACACACCAAAGATGATATGTAGTGACATGTGTCGTTGAATCATCTCCCTACTTGCCTTCAAACCTCGGAATGTCGGCAAGATTTTTGTGTTGGGTCGGAGGCCACAACAAGTTGTGGTTGATGGGGTCATTAGTTAACTTATATATCTAGGATGTTGAGAGTAGCAAAAAATGGAAGTGGAGTAGGTGCCATGGAATCTGACTAGGGAAAACTAGGTTGACCTGAAGGACCAGAAGGTCCAACCATCAATTGGTTTTCAGAAGGGTACATGGGCGCAACTGAATAATAATTCCCTTTTGGTGGATATGGAGTCATCTAAGGTGGTGGGCCATATGTTATGCCCCTAGCTTGAGGGATGTTAGAAGTAAATTGGTTACCCAAGAATAGAGGTAACCTCCAATGGGTATTGCAAGGAGATTCAACGGGCCTAGGATATGGAACATCGCTAAACACATAAAGTAGGTTAGGCATAAGACTACCGACTTTTACTATTATGGTACTAGCATTAATATGATAACCATTAACATGAATATAATCAATTAAAGAAATATCTTGTTGTACCATGGGTTGAGTGGATGAAGGAATGCCCCCACTTATCAGATAAGTACTAGAAACGTTACCCCCACCTTGTGGTAAAGGCTGGATTGAACTTGGAATAAAATTCCATCAGAAAGGATTATTGAAGGTTATCAAACCATTCAAACTGGAAGGAGTGTTAGTCAAATGTCTAGGAGTCAAAACAAAAGGATAAGGGTTGGCAGGAGGCACAAATTGCAACTTAACACCCACAATTAGCATAGCTAAGGTTCATGGGTTATACATAGTTTGGACAGTGGGATAACCGAAAAATGGCGTAGCAATTGAAACAAGTGGGGTATATGATGGTGAACCAAAAGTGTCCACAAAATAACTTTACTCGCTAGCAGTTGTTGGCATATTTGGAGTGGAAACAAAAAAAGAAACTATAGGGAAAGGTGCTACTAGGATCAAAACATGCCCAAGAGGATCTTCCATAAGAGGATTAAAAGCAGGTATTATACCTTCAGTAAAATGGCCTTTGGGAAAAGGTGAATCTGGCTCAGTGTGTAATGATGCAGAATTAGAAACTGGAGACTGACTCCCTTGAGTAAAAGGAGAATTTGAATCACTTAGAAATTCCTCCACAAAAAGTGGAGGTAGACCTTGCAGTCATCAAGATTGACGATGAGATTCAGTGGGTGCCACAGTGAATGATATAGTTTTTTACAAAAAAATTATTAAGTGATGTTCTTATATCTTCTTAGTAACCAAAACAACACACTTCTAGAAAAGCCAAAAATCTCTATGATATCATCAAGCAAGCAAGATTTTCCTAATAGTCATAACTAGTTTGAGTTGAAACCAATATCGAAGGACAATAATAGAAAGTTGTCCAAAATGAGACAATTACAATTACTATTGAGATTTTCCCAAACCTTGGTAAGAAGGGGCCAATTATTCTCATGAAGACAAGTATCCTCCCCAAAAACCAAATATGGAGTAGGTTCGTCTGTCTAGGTATCAGGATATCCCACCCCAGTCACCTTATGTAAGTCCCTAAGAATATGGCCACTAAGTTCACCTCAAATCACAGGCACCACCAGGGGGGAAATGGTCATAGATATTATGTTGTGTGCGTAGGATACCCACCAAAATGAAATTTAAGGTATAATACATTATGTCATAGTTTGATGTTATCTCACATTTAACTCCTTTGTTATAGGATCGGTCCCAGATGATGTGAGTGTAATAGGATTTTCTCTCTTTATTGACACTAGTTTAGTTTTACAACCTTGTGGAGTTGAATTCCGCAACCTAACCCAAGATCCTAACCTAAGCTAATGTGTGTTTTTCTAAAACAACAAGTTATTGATTACTTCTATTAAGCTACTTTTAAAGTAACTTTATTCGTGTCTTCGAAAGGGTGTTGACGTATGAAGTTCGTGAGACCTGACTCAAACCATGCAGAAAGAATGATCTTCAATTAACTTTTGAAAAAGAGTTTCTACATGGAGAGAGTGATAACATCTTTTCTAAAACAAACAATCCTAATGCAAATTCTAATATATCTCAACACATGCATACATTCACAACTCAAAAAAAACAATTGATCATTAAAATGATAGAAACAAACCAAAATAAAATAAAATGTTTTTTTCCTTTTCTTACCAAGTAATGAAATTAAGCTATCTTTTCATGTAAATGGTTAAAACGATTAGAGTTCATACGAAATGGACCTCAATACCATCAAACAAGCAAAAGCCGAAACAATGAAATCCCCACACAGGGTGGAAATCAAAGTTTATTGGTTTCTAGGTTGTAAAATGTGTTAAAATCTAGGGTAAAACTCTATACAAAAAATGAACCTACATTAACATGCAATGGAAGGCACTACTAGGGTGTGTTACTCTGGTTTTTCTCGCATAAAGCAAGATCAAGACCAAAGGAGTGACTCAGACCAGTAATTCTAGTATATAGACACACACATGACAAGAATTCAAAGGTAACAAGAACAAATGGAGGCATAGGTTCAGGATATAGGAGGAAGAATCAAAACTGAGAATGAAAATGATCCCCAGTTTGTAGAAAATCTAACCAAGGGATTCAATCTGATCTTGTAATGTACTGAAACAAAATACTGAATCCTTCTAGAATTTGTGGAAACAAAATTCGATCACACAATCACATAACAAGTAAGAGAAAGAAATTATCAATTTCACAACACAAGATGTATCTGGGGAAAGTAACTGCTCAAAACCCCGCTATTTGTATATTGCATTAAGTCGAGACCATGAAACAATACAATTTTATTACTCCACTGACAAACCTTCGCACTTGGTTGACTGTCTCACTCTGATCTTAGCTTGATCTAAGTAAGTTTGGTCCAATATTTAACCTCTTGCTTTCCTAGGCTTGGCTTGCCTTCCTTACGCATTCTTGGGCTAATTGAGCCTCTGTTAATTAGGAAAATACCAATTAATGATTGTGAAATACATCTAAGGCTTCTCGATGACCTCATGCATGACCTGTACAATTTTCTAATTATATAACTGATAATTATCTTCCCTTTAACCTCTGCCTCAACTAGGCCTTCGTCAGAACTGACATGAAACAAATATTTATAGAAAATTGTCAGTTAACTGATTGAACACTACTTGTGAATTAAATCTGATTTAATTCACTCGACCTTTGACTAGCTCATATCTCAGTTAGAACTAGTTAAACTTATTTTAACTCAATTAATTGAGTTAACTAATTACAACTCACAAACAACTATAAATGGACCCCCTAAAAATAGGAAAGTAATCTACATGCCTCCTCTTTGACCCTGACTCGGTTAACTAATACAAGTTTTCATGTGATGGAATTACAATTTTTACTTCCAATTTAATTAAGGGAAAATTAAATAAGAAGCCTCATGGGTTCCATTTTCAACAGTTCTTGTTGCCAATTTCAACACTACCTCTCAACAAGAAAGGAATTCAATCTATCCCGATCTAGTACCTTTGGAATGTTATGCATGCAAAACTTCTCTAGTGTTGTTTTTTCCTGCAACTTTTGAAACTAAAAAACATCCAAATTCAATCAGTACAATGCATCTGTCATCAGAGTCTTTGACTGCTACTAGTTACTGCACTGTCTACTGAAAATTTTGTGATGTTGCTGACTCTGTATCTGTGCTCACTGCAATGCTGCCAAATTTGATATGTGCTCTAGTATCTGATATCTCTCACTCTAATTTCTGTCTTTTTGACATCTGACTACGTCAATCCTACCGATCCTTCCTGCTACTATGTACTGTGGGCCCCTGTAGCTAGGTCTGATCCATGATACACACCATCTCAATGGATCCTGCCCAAATTTATTCTCTTGGGATTATGTCTTCACATCGTCCCACCTCTCTCCTGTAGGTATGGCTACATGCACTCCCTCTACCCATCTGGCTCAAAATTTTCCCCTTCTGGAGGTCTCTTCTTGAGTGGACACCTCCACTCGATCTACTCTTTGTTTCTCCAATTGTGGTTGGTCCACAACCTTCTAATATTTCTTCTGAGGCTGCAAGTTGAGAGGTAATTTAGGCTCCCTCTCAACCACCAAGTCACTAACCTCTACTTTTCTACTCAAAGATTTGCATGCATATTCGACCTCGAGAGAATACAAGTTCTTGACTCATACACAGATCTGTTTCACCTATCCCATCGCGATGTGTCTAAGGAACACCTTTCCTTTTCTAAATATCACATCATAACCACGATCTTCCAATACTGCTATAGAGACAATATTCTTCTTTATTCTTGGAACATACAAAACATATTTGAGTCTAAGAGGGGAGCTATTATCCCACTGAAAGGTAGCTGTACCTATTCTGGTCATGTTATACCTGTTGTCATATCCAAACTCTATGTTTTGTTGGTGGTCCTTCTCCTCCAAGTCACTGAAGAGATCTCTATTCCCCGTCATATGGAACAAGATAACACTATTGAGATACCACCTGCTTCCCATTACAGTACTGGCCATGCATGCAATGAGAGTAAAATAAAGCTCGAACTATGAAGATAGCACTTCACTCACTCTTACAACTATAGGCTCCTTCTTGCTTGCCTTCTATGGACATTTCGAGGCATAGTGCCTGTGTTCATGATAGTGAAAACACTTGACCTTGGACAGGTCTCTCTTGCCATCTTCACCTTGGGAATTCTTTCCCTTGGCTTTATTTCCTTTTCCGACTAATGCAAAATCTTCTTCTTTGTTTGTGGAAGAGGTTTCGTCTTTGGTGCTCCTCCTTATCTCTTCTTGTACAAATTTGGACCACAATCGCTCCCAGTCTGGTAACTTCTCCCTCCCATTCACAGAGTCGTGGTAGCTATGCTAGCTATTATGAATGACTAAAAGTGTTAGGATCACCAAATCATCATCACCTATTGTCACACCAACACTTCCAAGATCATCTCTACATTGAGTGAACTTCGTCAAGTATTTTAGGATCATGTCACCCTCCTCCAACTTGATCTTTATGTGCTTGTCTTTCAGCACCAGCTTCCTGTGGTCATTTCTATTCTAAAACAAATTTTTTAATGCCTTCCACATATCATATGGAGTCGCCTTTCCATGGATATTTGAGACAATATTATCTAAAACTCCTTTTGAAAAAATCCTTCTCACCTTTGCTACATTATTCTTCCATGCATCAAGATTTTGAGCATTTGTTACTCCGGGCTTGAGAATATCAATATCTATGAATTCCTTCAACCCGTTTTCCTCTAACATTGCCTCCATCCAATCCTTCCATGCTAACTCGTTATCCTCCAACACTGCCTCCATCTTGTCCTTCCATGCTATGTAATTCAAATTTCCCTCTAGTGCATATTAGAGTCTCAATACATTTAAATACATCTTGATCTACTATTGGTCCCGAAGAATAAATCTGCGAATTTGATGTACATGTTAAAAACAAACCCAAATTCTTCTCTTCTATTATGATTCTTGATGCTATCAAAACATGTATAAAATCTAACCAAGGGATTCAATCTGATCTTGTAATGTACTAAAACAAAATACTTAATCCTTCTACAATTTACGGAAACACAATTCGATCGCGTAATCACATAACAAGTAAGAGAAAGAAAATATCAATCACACAACACAAGATGTATTTGGGAAAATAAACTTCTCAAAACCCCACTATATGTATATTGCATTAATTTAATACCATGAAAAAATATAATGATATTCCTCCAATGATAAACCTCTGCACTCTGTTGACTGTCTCACTCTGATCCTGGCTTGATCTAAACAAGTTTGGTCCAATATTTAAGCTTTTTATTTCTTAGGCCTGGCCTACCTTCCTTACGTATTCCTGGGCTAATTAAGCCCCTATTAATTAGGAAAATCTAAATTAATGATTTAGCAATTCATCTAATGCTTCCCGATGACCTCATGCATGACCTATACAATTTTCTAATTATACAACTGATAGTTATCTTCCCTTTAACCCCTATCTCAATTGGGCCTTCCTCAGAAATGACATGCAACAACTATTTATAGCAAATTATATGTTTACTAATTGACCACTATTTGTGAATTAAATCAAATTTAATTCAGTGGACCTCTCACTAGCTCATCTCTTAGTTAGAACTAATTAAACTAATTTTAACTCAATTAATTGAGTTAACTAATTACAACCCAAAAATAACTATATTTGGACCCCCTGAAAATGGGAGAGTACTCTACATGCCTCCTCTTTTACCCTCAACTCAAATTTACCAAGCTAACTAATTATTCCTGACTTAGTTGACTAATATAAGTTGTCATGTGATGGAATTACAATTTTTACTTCTAGTTTAATCAAGGGAAAATTAAATCAGAAGCCTCATGGGTATCATTTTCAACATTTCTTATTTCCAATTTCAACACAGTGGAGCCAACAATTCTATTGTAGGGATTTTTTCCTGGTTAAACAAATAAGAAAACCCTCTCAAGTTTCTTGGAACCTAAGGCAGAAGAATCAAGGGATCTACTCATTGTAGTAGATCCCTTGATCTGTCTACCTTAGGTTCCGGGAAACCTGATAGGGTTTTTTTATTTGTTTAACCGAGCATAAATCCCTATAGAAGGGGATGCTCCCATTGATTTCAGATTTGAGAGTGCCTTAAAATGGATGAACATGGGTTGAAAGTTGATTTTATTAACTCAAAATTTGCTCAGGTTATTCACAAAGGTAGTCATTGAAACCTAGTTTGGTGGGAAGCTCTACCAAAAATTGTTTTGAAGGTTTTTCAGAAGGTAATAAAATCATTTCTAAAGAAGCTCCCATGGATTTTTTTTTTTAATATTTATATTCTAGTGCTTATGATAAACATACAAGGCATTCAAACCTTGATAAAATTTTCAACTAAATCCTAGTCAAGTCCATTATTAAGGTTTGGATTAGGGAGGTCAAGGAGAGATATAAATAAATACCCATAACTTGAAAAAAAAGGTTCTTTATTTCATTTAAAGAATAAATTGACTATGTTGATTGTATCTCTTGAGGCCCTTGGATTTATATAGCACTTTAGTAGTTATGTGTATGTGCATTATAACACTACTACACTAAGGGGTTTTTAAGACAAAATAAATCTTTTGTCTTAAAAAGTCACTTTTTATTTTAGTTATTTTATATTAAAATTTAATATCAATTGAATTGCCTTAAATATAAAATTTAAGACAAAAATAGTGTGAGAAAAAAATAATTTGAGACAAAACTTTATATTTAAGACAAAGACAATTTGAGACAAAAATATTTAAGACAAAAACAATTTGAGACAAAAAAATTTAAGACAAAAAAATGTAAGACAAAAGTATTTTAAGACAAAATTTTATATTTAAGACAAAACGAGTTTGAGACAAAAATATTTTAAGACAAAACTTTATATTTAAGACAAAAGCAGTTTGAGATAAATATATTTTAAGACAAAAGCAATTTGAGACAAAAATATTTTAAGACAAAATTTTAGATTTAAGACAAAAGCATTTTGAGACAAAAATATTTAAGACAAAACTTTATATTTAAGACAATGACGACTTAAGACAATGACAATTAAGATGAAACCCATTTAAGATAGTTAGCAATTAAGACAAAATCATTAGCATTCGGAAGTTTGCATTGAAATATCCATGAGTGGATAGTGGATAAAATTTTATTTTTTATTTTTGAAAATAGATATTCAAACCACATGAAATTTAATCATGTCATATTTATTTCTTTTATATTATATTTTTCTTTTTTCATCAAACCACATTCTAAAAATTTAATAAATAAATAGATAAAAAAATATTATTTTTTGGTTGGCAACTCAAGGGGATTTGAACTTTGAATCTCGTGTTTTAACCATAGGTGCTCCAACACTAATATTCTTGGGCATATTATGTTTTTTCTTGCTAACCGCTCCAAATACAACCTCTAAGAACTAGTAGGGTCCAAGGAAAAGAGCTACAAGTTCCCCAAATCCGATCTACATTTCATGGACAATCACATTTCCCCCAAATGTCCTCCACATATTTGCCTTGGTGTATTGGAGTTTGAAAAATACATAGGATGCCATAAGTAATCCTAATCATAAGACTCAACTTTCCTAATGACTAGGAGGCCTTAAAAATAAAAATAAAAAACATCTTAACTTATGCCTAAAATTACTAAAATTTCCTATCCCAAATATGAAATTAGAAATTCTACAAAATTATAGGGCAACAAGGAAACCAACTTCCTCTTCTATAAATCTCTAAGACCTTATGGAGGACAAATACAAATTTTGAAATAAATTGTTGAAATTATGCTCTTGCATCAATAGCTACCAATGTATCCTTGTAGGCCACCCCCTTTAACAATAGATGTAATACCAATGTCCTTTACCAGCTAGAAGGAACTCCTTACATAATTCTCTCTTAGATCCCCTTAACCCATTGCAATGATTGTCTTTGATGTCTACCTAGTTGCAAGCACATTAAGAAGCAATGTGGCATATTGCTGGTTGAGGATTTCGATAAGTATGTGATTTTTTTGACATCTTGTGACTATCTCATATGTGAATATCTAAAATCTTGGATGCATGTCGCCCTGACACTATAACATGACTTGGTATTGCCTATCATACTGTGTCACTCCCTCCTCGAGACACCTAGAACTCGCTAACACTCCCTGTCACACACTCTTATTCATTCATTTATGAATTTTGACCTAGTGCGCCTCTGTCATGTTTTCCTGGCACTCCCTAACAGTCCGTAGCACACATTGGCACACCTAGGCACTTGGAACAACTTTGTATGCTTCCCTAGCACTCTAACATGCCTTGGCACTTCCTATAATACCGTGTCACTCCCTTCTTAACACACCTAGAACTGGCTTATACTTCATTTCCTTGCATTTTAAACTAGTGCCCCCTTGCGTGTCGCTGACACTTGGCCCTCACACTCCCTAGCATGTGTTCATGCCACACCCTAACACCTGCCACATCTTGGCATGCCTATCATGCCTTGAAACTGCCTAACATGTCTTAGTACTTCTAGGAATTCCCTGACACACCTTGGTATTCCTTAGCTTTCATGTCGTCATAGATAACCTTGCTTTTTTTGTGACTTGGGAACACAACCAAGTCATTGGAAAATCGATGTTGTGCCCAGCCCAAAGTTTCCTTTTGTCTGAAACTACTTTGTCCAACCCTTTATGTAACCATAGGCTTACCTCCTACAAGTCTTATTCTGACCTTCTCCTAACACACTTTATCCTTGAGACACTTGGAATTCATTGACACTACTTGGCACACACTCTTATTCGTTCATTTCCATGCATTTTGACCTAGTTCTCCCTTGCAATGTCCTGGCACTCCCTAACAGTCCTCAACATCCATTGACACTTTATGGCATGTGTTAGCATGCCTTTTCATTCCTTGGCACACATTGACACTCCTTAGTTATCATGCCCTCACAATTACCCTTACTTTTTTGGAACTTGGGAACCCAACCAAGTCTTGCCTTGAATATAACAACTTGACCAAGTTACGGTTACTACAACTAGATTGTGCCTTGTTCACCTAAGAAATGATTATAACCCCTCACCCATTTAACCCCCTAAACCCTAAACCCCTAACCCATTGAACCCCCTAAACCCTTAACCCCTAACCCCTTAAACCCTAATTCCCAACCCCTAACCCATTTAACCCCCTAAACCCCTAAAACCCTAACCCCTAAACCCTAAAATACTTAACTGCTAAATCCCCTAACTCCCTAAACCTCTAAACCCCTAACCCCTAAGCCCCCAATCCCTAATCCCTTAACCACTAACTCATTATTCCTCTAACCCCTAAATGCGCCTAAATCCCCTAACCCCTAACCCCCCAATCCATAACCCCTTAACCACTAACTCATTATTCCCCTAACCCCAATCCCTAATCCCTTAAATACTAATTCATTATGCCCCTAACCCTTAAGCCCCCAATCCCTAACCCCTTAACCACTAACGAGAATATACCACAGTGGGCATGCACAAGAAGATACCACAGTGGGCATGCACAAGAAGAAGAACCAAAGAAATCAAATTCAATAAAGGAAGCACAACCACCACTCCAAAATCGCTTCTCTAAAACACATACAACCGCAATAAATCCCACTGAAGCTTACAAATTTATCAAGCCCTAATTAACTTACTAACAAATTCAACAAGCCAACATGCTACATTTTGTTGAGTCACCCCCAAATCAATTAGTAATTATTGCATGAATGTACATTTGTTTGTAATTTTATTTAAAAGGTTGAAATTCTCTCAAGAGCGTATAGAATATATCCAAGAGTTAAAAAAATGGAAATTTTGCTTACCTCCACAAGGTATCATCACACCCGGATAAGTGAAAATATACAAGTCTAAATATTCTACCTCTAAGTCTCATTGGCATTTCAACATGTCAATAACATACTTGCAACAATGCTTAATGAGTTTTGTCTATTGGCTAAAGAGATGTACATCCATCCATCCAAAAATAAACATCTCAATCAATCCAACACCATAAATTGTGCTAAATAGTTCATCATGTTATTTCAAATATTACAATATGGTCTTATATTAGCTCACATATTCCTTGAATATTTGAAGGCCAAACTACCTTAGCATAGTATACCAGAAATATTTGTACTCTAAAAGACAAAAAAAGACAACAAACTAAAATAGGAACTTTAACTCTAATCCAGACACTTCATTCTTAGCAACATGATATCTAATGAAGATGATACATGGAAAAAAAGGCTTCATATATTGTCTATCACATGTCAAACCGAGTGAACAAACACATGCATAGAACACATCAGAAATAGGGTTCATAGATTGACTTGTATTATATGGTTTCAAACCCTTCTTGTCTCCTTCAGGGGGGTTTTTGGAGGTCTTAAAAAAGACTTCCTTTTGCTAACCAAATGGATTGTTTCTTTAACACATGTATGGAAACGTACTTTCCAAATCATATTGTAATAGATTCATAAGGTGATATTATTGGTATTAACTACACCTTATTTGGAGACATCATTTTTATTGTAGGGGTTGGTACCTTTCAATTGGATGTGGTTGGTGATGTGAAGACTACTCAACCTCTAGTAAAGATTCATACTAACTCTAACAAGCTTATGGATGCTTGTTTACAAAGGGAGACACCTCTAAACTTAACTCATTGGATTCTTTGTTTGTTCATGCTAATTATTGTTCTCAACTTTCCTTCTCCAAGGGGTTGAGACTATTTTCTTCATTTATTTTACATGGCCCGGTGAAAGAAGAAGAATGGAGATTGTCTCCACATCTTTTCCATTTCGCTAAGTTACAAATAAAAAGAGTCAAATTCTATAGCCAATAGACTAATAGCCTCTTGATACACCTTTATTGAGCTATGCATAGCTCTCACCTATCACTTTAGCTTAATGAAATGACATCTAATAGCTCCAAGACACCATTATAAATGGACTAGCTAGTTGTGAAGCTGTTGTTAAATTATCGCCTCCAAATGTTCAATTATCATGAATTTTGGGGGAGGGGGATATTTTGGTGTATTAAATGGGGCAAGGGGACATAAGGGTAGCATGGATGGGTAGATGTGAGAGGTTCTAGCATGGTTTACTGAGATCTATAATCCTAACATTAGAGAATGAGAAGGAGCCTTAGGGCCTTATGACATAGGGGGTAGGGGGCCTATAGGTAAGGCAATGAGAGAATTTTATAGGGGAAACCCCAATAGTTTTGACAAGGGGATTAGGGGCCACATTATCACAACCCATACGCACTTAACCCATAACCACTAAAATATCTATCCCTTTAACCCCAAAGCCACAATCCCTTAACCCCTACGCCCATAACTCATAACAAGTTAACCGCTTGATCCCTTAAACCCAAAGCCACTAACCCCTTAACCCCTAACCCCTAACTTAGAATCCTTGAACCCCATAAACCCTAATCCCATATCCTCTTAAACCTTGACCCTTAACCCATAACCCATAACCCCTAAACTCATTAACCCCTAACCCCTTAACTCGCTGACACCTAAATACCATAACCCTTAGGCACTTAACCCCTAAATCCCCTGACATGTAAGTCCTTAATGGTTAATATTTAACCCCTGAATCCATTAACCACTAAGTCATTAACCTCTGACCCTTAAACCCCCTATACCTCAACCCCCTAACCTCTAAATCCCATAAGCCCTAACCCTTTACCCTTTACCCTTAACCCCTTACTCCTAAACCCTTAAACCCCTTAACTCCTAGAATCCCTTATCCTTTCTCCCAAACCACAGGTGCTCCAACACTAATATTCTTGGGAATATTATGCTTTTTCTTGCTAACCACTCCAAATACAACCTCTAAGAACTAGTAGGGTCCAAGGAAAAGAGCTACAAGTTCCCCAAATTTGATCTACATTTTATGGACAATCACACTTCCCCCAAATGTCCTCCACATATTTTCCTTGGTGTATTGGAGTTTGAAAAATACATAGGATGCCACAAGTAATCCTAATCATAAGACTCAACTTTCATAATGACAAGGAGGCCTTAAAAATCAAACAACATCTTAACTTATGCCTAAAATTACTAAAATTTCCTATCCCAAATATGAAATTAGAAATTCTACAAAATTATAGGGAAACAAGGAAACCAACTTCCTCCTATAAATCTCGAAGACCTTCTGGAGGAAAAATACAAATTTTGAGATACATTGTTGAAATTATGCTCTTGCATCAATAGCTACCAATGTATCCTTGTAGGCCACCCCCTTTAACAATAGTAATACCAATGTCCTTTACCTACAAGAAGCTCCTTACATAATTCTCTCTTAGATCCCCTTAATCCATTGCAATGATTGTCTTTGATTCCTACCTAGTTGTAAGCACATTTGAAGCAATTTAGCATATTCCTGGTTGAGGATTTCGATAAGTATGTGATTTTGTTTACATCTTGTGACTGTCCCGTATGTGAATATATAAAATCATTTTTTTTGTACCAGTTTAAGGACTTATACCATCAGGTGTGTGTGCTAACATGGATGGAACGCTAACTACATGTTGTATATATTGTAATGTATATGAATAATCTCTTTTGGAAGAGGCTCCACTCATGATGCCATTTCGCAAATGCTTGCACTCACCAATTGTGGTCAGATTGGTGAGGTAGATTTTAAGTTCTCTTCCAATTTATAAACACATACAAAAAAGCATTTACGGACCTCTTGCTTTAATGCAATGTATAAAATGTAAATAATTCTCCATGGAAAAAAATTATCGGGGTCCTACAATGGCTACAACGTAAATACTTCTCCAATGACTACAACGTAAATGCTCCCTTGTGTTTCCCTGACAGTCCCTAACACTTCCTAGCACATGTTGGCACACCCTAGCACCTGGCACATCTTGGATGCAAGTTTCCCTGACACTATAACATGACTTAGCACTGCCTATCATACCATGTTACTCCCTCCTCGAGATACCCAAAACTCGCTAACACTCCCTGTCACACATTCTTATTCAATTATTTATGCATTTTGACCTAGTGCTCTGTTATGTTTTCCTGGCACTCCATAACACTCCTTAGCACACATTGGCACACCTTGGCACTTGGACAATCCTTGTATGCTTCCCTAGCACTCTAACATTCCTTGGCACTTCCTAGAATACCATGTCACTCCCTTCTTAGCACACCTGGAACTGGCTGATACTTCATTTCCATGCATTTGAAACTAGTGCTTCCTTGTGTTTCCCTGACACTTGGCCCTCACACTCCCTAGGATGTGTTCATGCCACACCCTGGCACCTGGCACATCTTGGAATTCCTATCATGCCTTGGAACTGTCTAGCATGTGTTAGTACTTCTAGGCATTCCCTGCCACACCTTGGTATTCCTTAGTTTTCATGTCGTCATAGATAGCCTTACTTTTTTTGTGACTTGGGAACCCAACCAAGTCAGTGGAAAATCAATGTTGTGCCCAACCCAAATGTTGTGCCCAACACTTTTTGGCATGTGTTAGCATGCCTTTTCAATCCTTGGCATGCACTGATACTCCTTAGTTATCATGCCCTCACAATTACCCTAATTCCTGACCCCTAACCCATTTAACCCCCTAAACCCCTAAAACCCTAACCCATTTAACCCCCAAAACCCTAACCCCTAAAATCATTAACTGCTAAATCCTTTAACCCCCTAAACCTCTAAACGCTTAACCCATTTAACCCCCTAAACCTATAACCCCTTAACCTCTACCCCTCTAACCCCCCTTCAACCCACCAACAATATGTGGATGACACTCTTCTTATGGGCTCTCCCTCGGTCAAAGAAGCCCTTTCTTGGAAAAACAAAGAAAACACTGAATGGAGGGAATGACTCGAGGCCCCAGAATGGGTCCAAAAAAATCACTCTCAGGATTGGACTAACCTAGCTGATGAGCTAAGGAAAAGGAATATTCAAAGGGACGATCAGCCGGGCAAGCTAAGATGGGGCTCTAATGCGGCTGGCTTTTCAACATAAAAGAAGCCTATGGCCTCTTATCTAACTCCACTCACATCCCCACTCAGGATATATGGTGTTTCCACCCCTTCACGTCGCCGAACTTTTGCCCGTCCCTGAACCTGGACAATCAATGAACTCACGCAGCCATATCGGGTGACATATTTTGGATGATTTACCAGTCAACTAATTTATATCTGGTATAAAAATATAGGTGAAAAACAATATGAAACATTTTATAAAACTTCAAATAAAAATATGGATTGATTAGAAATTTTGGGATGAGGCTAAGGAATGCTGCATAATAAAGACTCTAAGAGTGCATTGGTTGCTCGAATATATGGTAGTTGTTCTTTTCCTTTATTTTTTAAGCATCCTGCAAAGAAAAAGGTTATGAGGAATTATGAGGTGATGTGGATAAATGTGATATATTTATATAACTTAAAGGTATTAATTTATAATAAGTATTAGATCACTCAAATTTTTTATTTATTTTATTATAGGTCTTATTTTATTATATGTTTTATAGTGATAAAATAAAAAAATTATAAAAAATAAATGAATTATATTTTTAATTAAAATTATTAGTATTAGTAAAGGCTCCTTCTAGGTCTCCAGATTGCTCTACCTCTTCAGTGATTGAGAGGTTCCATTGAGCTCGCAGGCTCTGGATGAGAGATTTGTGTAGTGGTCTGACTTGTCCGAGGTCGATTCCTTGAAATTCTCTCTTGCAACCGAGCTCTTCCATCAAGGTCCAGACATGCCAGGGAAGAATCATTTGTTTGTGCGCAAGCTTTGAAACATTATGGAGGAAATTAACTAAGGATGTGATTATGTGAGCAAGGTGCAGATCAATAACTTGTTGTTCGAAATGGTTATTGGTCTACATCGGTTTCCTTGGCTTTCACGGGAGAATTTGTTATCTTTATTTCTCTCTGGTGCTCTTCATTCGGCCTTTGTTAGTCATTGGTAATTTCTCGTGGCGATTGGTAGTCAACCACTCGTTATTTTGGCAAGAAATTGGGAATTTGAAATTGAACTAGTTAGTGATAGAGTATGCAATTGGAAAGACCCAATGATGGACAATACCAGTTTTGAAGGTGGAGCAGTGGGATCCTCAAATTTCCCCCTCTACCTACACTTTCCTATAGTATAAACTCTCACTCTCTTTTGGAGTTGCTCTTCTAGATTTCCCTTACAGTTTTAAAACAATATGAAAGAATTCATAACTTCCAACTTCAGATGAACCATCAAAATAAGGAAATTAAATCCCTTCACAGTCAGTTTGAGAACCTCTCGGCAAGCCCAAGCTCACAATATTAGTCTTTAGATGGAAATCCATCTATAGATCAGGTGGAAGCTATGTTAGTTGACTCCTCATTTGGTGAATGACTAAATTGTGGAAATTTATTTTATTTTACTAAATGTCCCTCACATCAAACCTATGGAAATTTTATAAGCATACAAGTATTATGTTTATTTGTGGTATTATATATTAATTTTTTTGGTTAGAAAAGTAATATTAATATTGAATAAAACGTACTCATGCTATTTTAATTATATGCTTGTGTTTATTTTTTTGAGTGTCCTTTTTTTAAATGTACCCATCATTCGTCATTTTAGTTAGATGTTTATTCCCTGTGTCCACTTTTTATTTACCTCTTATAATTTTCAATTTTTATTTTTATTTCTAAGTGTTTGATGGTTGTATTATTTTTATTTTATTGATAAGAAGTTAATATATAAGAATATAAATTTGGTTTATTGTAGATGATCGTAAAAATGTTATTTCCTTTTCTTTAAATTCAAATTTAATGCAAAATATTTAATTTTGTTATTTTTTTTTAAATATATAAATTTAGATTTTATAAAATAATTATAATTAATAGTGTTAAGAATATATCTCTACATATTTTCTTTTTCATTTGTACATATAAACATATATGGTTGTTTATAATTTGGTGGACAACATGAAATTCGCCACAGGTTTGATGTGAGGGACAGCTTGAATGTTGGAGGGCCAGAGTATCGAGTGCCTCTACGATGGAGGGACAGCCTGAAATTCGCCACAGGAAACGTGACCATTGCTAACCTTCCCTCACAGACCTCGTTTAATAGCTGCTCCAGTCAGGTATTTTTTTTTTAAATTTATCTATAGGAGTTTGTTTTTGTGATTTATAAAATGTATATAAAGTTTTTTCGTGGTAATCACATTTAAGTATATTTTTCTAACGTGTTTCTAAGTATGGTTCAGATTCTTGAATTACATTGGCTAGTAGCTAATGACTAGTTCTAAAAACATCAACAAAATATACTTAGATGTAATTATCACCAATTTTTTTTATATATAAATGATAAATTTTGTTTGAATATAAATTTTAGTAATTGTTCATATTGTAAATAGATTATTAAACTAAAACTTTGTTAAAACTATGTAAAGAGGTTTAAATTTTTAACATTTCGAATAGACACTTTATCCATCTTTATAAATAGGTTTTAGATTTTCTAAATAGACAATAGTCTACCCTAAAAATAAAACATTTAGAACTAGTCTTTATTTAGAACTATAAGTTTTTCTGGAAATTTTCACTTCCCCTTAATGTTCAGTGTTTTCTCCCAAAAGTCTATCTACAATGATGACTTTTTCACTTCCACTCAATGTTCAATGTTTTCTGTGTATAGGGATCCAGTGGTGTGACCATCAGTGGATTTTCATATAAGAACATAATTGGCATATCAACCACACAGGTGGCTATTTCTCTTTCATGCGGGCCTATTGTACCATGCCAGGGAATTGAGTTGCAGAATGTGCAACTCAGCTACAAGATTCATGGAGTATAATCTGCACAGGCTCAGTGTAAAGATGTAAAAGGCATAAAGACTGGTGTGGTGAAACCACAAAGCTGCTTCTAAAAAGGCAGTTTAATATATACAAATTAAGAAGGGAGCACATGTTATGTTGTATTTGATGTACACCATTTTTTCCTTGATCTTCCATACTGTAATTATGTAATGGATTTGACCAACTTTCCTTGAAAGGTCTTCAAGATCATCTCCTCCATATTGTAATTCTATAATGGATTTGACCAACTTGAACAAGAGGATCTGTAGTATCATCACATCCATTCTAGTAATATCAGGAGCCAGGGTCTCTAGGAAAGTGCACCAGAAGGTGCTAACCATAAATAACTTGACATGTTTTCCTTTGAACCAATCAATTAATAGCCAATCCCTTTGTCAAATAAACTTTGATTACATGGTGCTTGTCTTCCCCACCAATAAAATTTGATTACATGGTGTTTTGCTAAATAAACTTTGATTAACTATAAAGGGAATAAGTTGTTTGCATAATACACCATTAACTATAATATCCCCTTCATTTTGTTTTGAATTAACTTTCTCCCACCAAATCATCCCTTGGTTATGTTCTCACAAGACATGATAGGAATCTATATCAATGAAGGAACCTCGCAATTGTCTTATTGATCTAAAATAAGGCTAGAAAGTTATCCCCTCATGATTTTTTTTTTCCATATCATTAATAGTGGTCTTCGAGTCCCCAATCTCTATAAATAAACACACTCCTATTCTTTTGGAAATTTCAAATACCTTACCAAAGCACATATTTCTTTGGGAGAAAATTTAAATGTCAATAGATGTCGACCATAATAAATATACTAGTTGAAACAACCTCAGGTATGTTTGGAATCCAGAACCTAATCCATTACCTTTGTCAACATGAAGTATTCGTGAGGGCGTGTCGATCATTTGTTGATTTCGTCTTTGCCTAAGGAATTTCCTCCTAAACCAATTGGAGAGTAGGCTCCTTGAATCTGGTAGTTGAGCTCTCAAGGTATTTAAGCTTCTTTGCTGCTTTCCTTCCTTGCTTCTGAAACGCTACTGTGTCTATATACTCATTTTGGTTCTTAGCTAATTTTGCATGCTCTACATACTCATGTCATATAGGTATGAAAATTTCACTATTTTCAGATTGTGGTTGTAAATTTTTCACAGAAACTGCCCTCTAATCCCTATATCTTAAGCTACCAAAAGGCATAAATATTGCATTGAAGCACAATTTCAGTGTCGTGTTTTTTGAAAGTCTAGTTCAGTAGGTAGTGAAGCAGTAATGCAATAGGAACAATGTAATGCATTGAACGTAGCAATAAACTTCATCAAACCTCCTGTCCTCTATATTATGGGTTCTGTGAAGCAGGCAGTGGCATAGCATGCCTTGCAATGTTACCCAGCAATGGGATGTCAATATTCTTAGGCCATCAAATCACTTTTATATCCCTGAATCTAATTAGTTATATGGTCCCTTCGCATTATTTTCTCAGTTTAATACCACCAAATGTAGTAATTGGTGGTTCTTAGATTGCCCTTATGCTCGATAAAAGAGTTAGGGTGTACTAAAGCAATGAGTGGATAGTACTGAAGAAGAGTTATGGTGTATTAAACCAATGAGTGTATAATCCACTACTCGAAAGGTTGGTCAACCAACCATTAATAAATAGGTTTATCTATTTCCCAGCAAAAATAGCTTATGATGGAGAAATTTTTGGTAGTGTAGTTTTTGCTGGGGTGATTCTTCCATGTGATATGCAAAATAGGAAATTTTGGGATCAAAATTTAGTTGAGAAGATTATTATATAGTTGGTTGAATTGACCAAGTCATTATGTTCATCATTTATATTTTAAATGTAACACAAGAGCTTGTATAATTTAATAGGTGGGCTGACTATTTTAATAGAAGTTAAGTCTTTCATGGTGCCTAAATTCTTCTTCAGCCCTTGGAGTGACACATTTGGCCTTTCAAGTCCATAATGTTTACAACCTGCTCCATGGATCTTGTGGGCTTATCTTTTGTGTCATTCAATCCCACATTTTCTTTGGAGTGACACATTTGGCCTTTCAAGTCCATAATGTTTACAATCTGCTCCATGGATTTCATAGTTCCTAAATTCTTCTTAAGCCCTTGGAGTGACACATTTGGCCTTTCAAGTCCATAATGTTTACAACTTGCTCCATGGATTTCATGTTGCCTAAATGCCTCTTAAGCCCTTGGATACACTTGTGTGTGTCAAATTTCACCTAAATTTCACCTCTACATCTTGCATGAGGGAGCCAAGAGTATCATGGACTCCTTCCATCACTATATTATAAAGTGCCTCATTGATGGAGGAATGCATGTTTGACATGGACTTTCCCTAGTAAGGCAATATAACAATGAGTAGAAAATTTTGGTATCCATGAAAGGTTGGGAAAGAGTGCATTCCCACTCTAGGATGCAAAGCTTCTGGATAGGGTTAGATTTCAACATTACTTTGGGACTCCCTTCGGAGCTTATCCTATATACATTATTCTACCATTCATCAATCAAATTTATCTGGGCCTCAATGTGCATTCTGTAGTGATCAACTACATTTTGTCATTCCTCCCATACTCCCAAATGCACCTTTACCTTGTTATAGTCTAGGTACCAAAGGGAGCTTAAATCAAGTAGGTAGGCTAATAAAGAATTCGAATAACGAAGAAATGCACTAATTGGTTGAAAACAATTTGAGTCCAACCTCTTAGCTATTGAGGGTGAACAAAAATCCTACACATAGAGCTAACAATCCCCCTTGGGCAGGGAGGACAATTTTAGTCCAACCTCTTAGCTATTGAGGGTGAACAGACATCCTACACATAGAGCTAAAAATCCCCCTTGGGCAGGGAGGATGGCAAGTGTAATGCCTACACTTTACAGCATTGAATTTAATGACTCCAAGTAGGTCCTTGTTTTGAGACCAAGCCTGAGAGACAGTTGGTAACGTAAACCAACTAAAGCCTAAAACCAGAGAGGGCCTCTAAATAGATAGCGAGGAGATGAAAGTGAGCCTCGAAAGAAACAAATATTTTAGAAGATTGAAGCCATAGCTTTATCTCTATTCTAACACCTTATTTACTTGCACTGGGTATGATTCTTCCATCCTGCTACCGTTTTCAATAATGTGATTTCTAGCCTTCATTTCTGGCAGAGGGTGAAACAATTTGTTTCAGATCCTTCTCTTGGGGTTAAGTTCTATCCTTGTCATATCATGAGGGTGCATTCTTGTTAACCTTGTTCAGTCATGCTAGTTTGGAGTGGTGTCCCCACACATATTTTCCCTATTATACCAATGACGGGTGACCACTTTTGGCAGCCACTCGTGCAAGCCTCCTTGTTTATAAGGTTCTTGTTACCCTTGGAAGCTGGCATTAACATCGATATCTATGAGAAAAAAGGTAGCAACACAAACCAAATAAAACTTAATAGAGTTTAACTAGACTCAACAAAACCAACAAGTGCATGATAAGAGTGAAGTTATTTCTTATCTCTGTTCTCAACACCTTATCCACATGCACTTGCTACGATTCTTCCATCTGGTTTCCCTACACCATAATGTGATTTAATAATGGTAGCGGGGAACAAACTACTTCTGATCCTTCTCTTGGGGTTACTATAACCTTCATACCATGAAGGTGCATGATCCTTCCCCTTGATCATGTTGGATTGAGGTCAAGTGACCACATTTATTTACCAGCGTCGACCTATGACAGCTTCCAATGACCACTTGTGCAAGCCTCCCTTCTTTATATTGTTGTCAACAACTTGTTACACGTGGTATTCGGATCGATATTGTTGAGAAATTAGGTTTGTAATAATCATGAATCAATTTTAGCAAACAAGCCTGTAAGATAATGTTTTTGGAAGTTTCGTATCAAGATTTTGGTTTCTTGTTTTTCCATATAATGACTTTCAGTACATCTCTGATCTCTCTCTTTTTCTGATTTAAAACATGCGATTTGAGGGGTATTTGTACATTACAGTTTTTATAAAGAACAAATATACTGGGGTATTTATTTAACTCCTAAAACTTAAGCCATTTGAATAGGGCAAAACATAGCAGGGATGGAACCTGTTACTCTTGATCATCCTCATGAGTGAACCCAATGCCTCATTGGCTTTCTATCCATGATATATTCTGAAGAAGGGATGGCTTCTTGATCATTCTCATCAGTGAACCAATAAATATTTGGCTTGACTGTCCATGATATATACTGAAGAAGGGATGGCTACACTTTGAAATTGCTACAAATTTTTTGGTGTTTTCCAAAGATGTTGTTTTCCTTATTAATAGGATATGATGATTAGGCTGACTATTTAGCATTAATAGGTGGGCTGAATATTTTAATAGAATTTAAGTCTTTGATTAAGGGTGGAACTTGGAAGTGAGATATCTGGATAAAGTTAGTCCTTCACTCAAAACAAAGAGAGATTGTCTGTAAAGGTTGAAGATTCAATTTTATCATGAAGAGGGAATTTAATATATTGATGGATGATGTGGGTGAAAATAATTTCTAGGAAACTAGAAAGTATAAGTGATGGTACTCATGTATCTTGGTAGACATTTTTATTTTTTATATGGACATTAATGATTGGTTGTTCATACATAGAAGGAAAGTACAAAAAGGAAAAAGTAGATGACTCCATGATAAAAGAAGATGATCACAGAAAGAATAATACAACAAAAAATAAAATGATGAAAGAAGATGATGTGAGAGAGAGAATGATGTAGTGGCCAATACAATCGCAAGATGAAAAGAGATGATAGAGAAAATGATGCAACATCATGGGAGAATGGATGATGAAAACATAGAGAAGAAAGAAATATGTGAACATGTAGGTATGAAGAAGAAGAAGAGAAACAAGGTGTGAATAACAATACCATGTAGATGTAGATGCAGTAAATCCATAAAAAAAGAATCCCTAAAATGTTTTATGGTTTATAAATTAATTGGTGTAGCTATGTCTATCATAGGTCTAGGTAGATTAGGAAACTACCCCAAACAACATATTTTGGTGTCTAAGATGTTGTGCTAGCATCGCTATCAAACCTCTGGAAAGAGAACACACTTTTGAAGCCTACATTGAGAAAGGGTTGCCCAGGGAACGAAATGCAACTGAGAAAGAGGTAGAAAGGCTATGCCACATCCTTTAGCAGCAAATAGAAAAAACTCCCATTAAACTAACATCCACCGCAAATATCCAACTGAATATCTATTTTTAAGTACACATATAGAGATATGAAGGACCCTCCACTTCGATTTTCATCTTGCCTTTCTGAACCTTTAATGCTTCTATTGATAACATGTCTGCTACTATGCTGAGCTACCCGTATACGTGTTGGAATGAGATAAATTCAAACTGTTCTCTTTCCTCATTGATATTTAGTGTACCTAGGAGGGTAATACAGGGTACCTAGGGAGGTACCCAAGGGGAATAATAGTAGATGCCTAGGTGCTTAACAGTTTGTATCAGGGCACTTCTTTCAGCCAAAAAAGGGGCAGATTTTTTTATTACTTTGTAGCTTTTCAAAGGAAAAAAAAAGAGGGTTGTGCTTTTGGTGAAAAATTTGGCAAAAACAATTGCATATCTCAATTCCTTTCAAAAAAACTTCTGATTTCAAAAAAAGATAGTCATTTCAATTGGAGTTTGGGAGGTCAAGATATCACTATTCTGAAATCAACTATTTCAGGGCTTTTTCATGATGGCCACAAATAATTTGTTGTTTGCTAGTTTTGAAATGATCATGCATTGCTCCCTCCCTTTAAAATGTGATGGGATAGATGTGAAATTCTAACTGTTTGATTCATGGTTAACTTGTAAAAGTAAATATTCAAATCCCACAGGAAAATGTAGGGACTTTAAATTCTTGTGTGTTTCTAAAGTATCGTGATCTGGTTGTTTCCAGTTCTGATCTATGAGACTTAACTGGACTTAACATATTTCAAATCCAAGGTAAACATTGGACACTAGTTTTCACACTTTTTCTTTGTGCCTTGTTAATGGCCTCTGTTTTTTTGCTTCGGAAAAGAGTTCATGGTAATGACTTTTATTACTGCTAGTTCTATGAAAAACCATTCCTAGTGGTAATGGAATGTGATTCATTTCAATCACTTCTCTTGTTACATGTAGGCTATTACTATGTGGACTGAATATTTCTCGTGTAAAATTGGTTATCAGACTAATAAGAGTTTTTTATAATCAAAAGATATATATCATATGATATGAATATGGATATATGCGAGACTAATGGTAGTTTTTTAAAATAAAAATAGATATATCATATGATATGAATATGGATATATGTGATGGAACCAGTGATTGTGAGACCATTGGAGAAGTTAAGCTTAACAAATAACTAGCTTTTCAAGTCAATGGGGTCCTATATATGTCTACCATTCTACCAAAATTCAACAATTGACCTATGCAATCCAGGCCGGTCCATTTACTGCGCATTGGAAAACCACTTATTTTGAGCCAACAGATGATGATGCTAAGTTTCCTTGGCTTCAATGGAAAACAAACTAGTTACAAGAATGATTGCCACTTCTTTACCAAGTCCTTCAAAGAATGATTGTTGTAAGTGTCTGCTTTTACTTTTGCTATGTCATTGGTAAATAATTTTTTCCTGAAATTACAATGTATTTTTTCCAAGAATAAAAACATATTGACATTAAACTAGAAATCAAATATACAATAGCTTGTCTTTGTTCAACGCTCTCAAACAAAAAAAATTGTTCCATAGCCTACATATCTACCTAATACTATATATTATCCATTCATTAACAACATCTTCCAGCAAGGTCTAAATACTATCACTACAAAAACATATAATAGAATCTGAAGAAAGTGAAATAATCAAGTAACATCCACCGCAACTACCCAACTGAATATCTATTTTTAACTACATATATAGAGATATGTAGGACCCTCCACTTCGATTTTCATCTTTCCTTTCTGAATCTTTAATGCTTCTATAGATAACATGTATGCTACTATGTTGAGCTACCTGTATACGTGTTGGAATGAGCTAAATTCAAACTGCGCTCTTTCCTCATTGATTTATAGTGTAACTAGGAGGGTAATACAGGGGGTAATACAGGGTACCTAGGGAGGTACCCAAGGGGAATAATAGTAGATGCCTAGGTGCTTAACAAATTGTATCAGGGCACTTCTTTTAGCACCAAAATTGCACCTTCATTATCGAAATTTTCACCTTCACTGATGATTGCAGTTACAGTGCACCTTACAACCTTCAGCTGTATGCCATTGCAGGGTGTTAAGTTGTCAACCCACTTTTCCAAAGAGTATACGTGTCGCCTCCATGAGTGAGGGAGTGGATCACATATGAAATGCATTATACCATAGAACAATAGGTTGATCTTGGCATAAACCCACACTCTCAGATCTGTGCTAAACTCCATTAATGTAGATATAAAGCTCAAGGCTATAGGAATGAGCAAATTTACCTTCGTTGCCTTCTTTGTTTGTAGAAACAAGGCCACCAAATTTAATATTTTCACAATGTTCTCCTCCGAGACTAATAAGTTCACTGGTAAGAGCCAATAATTATTTAGACACCTGCTAACATGTTGATTGTTGAGAATGACATCATCCAAGACTCCTGATGAATGTACAAGCTTAATGTGTATATGAAAAATGGGAAGAATAAAAAGAAAATTCAATTGAGAATAGTTGTGAAAAAGAAATATTATGTATCAAGAAGTTGGAGATTCAAATCCCCTGATTTACCTAGTATCCCTGATTTACCTACAACTACAAAAAGGGCATAACTCAGACATCCCTGATTTACCTAAGGGCATAGCATCTAGAGATTATAATGGTTTTCTCAAAAGAATTTTGATTTTTCCTCCTGCTTCTGGTTGGCGTGAACAATAAATGATGTGTTGTTAGGTTTAGTGCTGCTCTTCTTAACACAGAGGGGACCTACTTTCTTTGCATGGCCAAAATATTCTGTATATGCCTCCTGAGGATATAAATCCTTGCAGCTTCCTTCTCCTGCGCTTGCAGTATTAGTAATGTTCCTATTTATATGATGATTTCCCATTAGATTCTTCAGGTCCACATGTTGATCTTTGGGAGGACTGCTCTTCAAATTCTTGAAATGATCACCCAGATTCATAACATGGTCACCCATTAGGGTGCTTAGATTCACATGGTGATTTCCCTCTTCATTTTTCTGGGATTTGCTTGAACTTGGCTGACTGTTTTCCAATTCAGAATTGTCTAGTTCTCTTATAGACGTGACGCATACAGTGAAGAAGGAATCCATCGAATCCCTAGCTTCCATGCTGCAATGGTCACTTTCGTAACCAGACTCTTGGTTTTCATCGACGCCTTCCGAAACCTTTTCTAAACCCTACTTTTCCTCATATATTATTAATTACAACCGTCCTTGTGTAAGTTTGCATACAAATAACTATAAGAGATGGTATATTGGTTTATATATACATATATATAACAATCACAAATAGTTAATTCAGAAGTTCTTAATTTAGGAATTAAGGACTGTGCAGGATGAGACCAAAAAATTATGAATTATTGGAATTTTGCTCAAATTCTTTTGAGAAAACCATTATAATCTCTAGATGCTATGCCCTTAGGTAAATCAGGGATGTAAGTTATGCCCTTTTTGTAGCTGTAGGTAAATCAGGGGATTTGAATCTCCAACTTCTTGATACATAATAATTTCTATTTTTATGTTTAATTTCTATTTTTATTGCACTTTGAAGATGCACATTATACAATAAAAATTTGATGGGTTAAATTTTATAAAGCATAATAATTGATTTATTCTGAATTGATTTCTTTCTTGTATTTCCATTCATATTTGAAAGAAAATGCATTTTTCATATACACATTAAGCTTGTACATTCATCAGGAATCTGCCATCATCATGACAGATTCATGACACCGCCCGTCATGATTCCTGCCCAGAATCCTTTGTTACCCTCCACAAACAGCGTCTCCGGTGTCAGGGCAATGGCGGTACGGGCATTGTCGGCTTCCTCCAATGAATTTTCTTTTTATTCTGACAATATGAATTTTTTTAATGGCCTTTGTTAATGGCCTCTGTTTTTTTAATGGCCTTTGTGAATGGCCTCTATTTTCTTTGTGCTTTGTTAAGTTTCACCTGTCCAACTCTGATCAGGGACTCTTTGCTACCAAGGCTTCCTTTACATTTTTTTTCAATTGGTCTAGCTGAGAAAGATAGTGAAGAAAAAGTGAGAGTTTTCATTATAAAAAATCTCACAGGCTTTAGAGTAGGGATATCTGGGTGAATGCTTGTATGGGAATATGTGAGAGACATCTTGGGCGTGAACTTGTGACCGTACGTTCTTACGAAAGTGTTCATGTCTTATGTACGGTTAAAGAGTATATTTTATCAATAATGTTTGTTGAAGATTTCTGCAATCTTGTTCACTACCATGCTTCCTAGTTTCTATAATTGTTGTTGCAATGCTTGTTATGATAATTTTAATTTAACATAAAACCAGATCAGTGCTATAAATTATTGTTTTGCATAGTAAAAACTATTGTTCTTATAGGTCAATCTATAGCTTTTATAGGTAAATATATTGTTATTTTGAGAAGAGGATTCCCTGTACTAGAAATGAACATGTTGTCATAGAGTTATCAGTTTGCTGTTGATAGACTTAGTTGGTTTGGGCTTTGCTTTTACACCGATAGGGATTGGCATGTCAGTACAGTCCTTGAGTCCATAATAGTTGGACTCATAACGCACGATAACTCATCCATACCATATCTATCAAGTAGATTTCATGGGAACATCAAGCACAAATTGTTCCTTTTGATGATAGGCATGCTAGACATGATGGTGGCATGCAACAACTCAGATCACTAAACCAGGGACAAATTTCATGTGTCCCTTCCTCAACTACCTGATATAAGTAGGCATGGACCACAGTATGGGATTTTAAATATTAGCATTGCATCAGCCTATAAACTTTGACAAATGGCTTAACACTAAAACAAGTGCTAACCAAAGCGATTGTTTTCATGGGATTTATTCTAGTATTGCCAAACTACTGGAGATCTAATTTCTATAAAGAAACCAGAAGCTACTTAAAGGGATTTGGTGGAGACAAATTGATATAGGCAAACACCTTATTATGGGAAGAAGTGAGGCTCCAAGTTGTTGTTGGCAGAAACATAGGATTTGGTCCCGATATTCCTTGATGGTACATTATCATCTTCATTTCATTTTGAGGTCAACTGAGGAAACAAGAAGAAGATTGTGAGTAGTATGGCCATTAAATTTGCACAAAACATATAATTATGACTGCAAATAACCCTTGTATGGATACGGCATGCAATTGATATCATTTATTAGTTGTTTCCATGAATGCCTTACAAAGACAACAAGTAATTATTCCATCTATTTTCTAGATTTCCTTGGGCTTTCGGAGAAGGTAATACTTATAAATAATAATTTTTCCCTCAAATCATACTCCCCTTTTGGCATTGTCATCGACTGGGGTAAGTTTTTTATAGTTTTTTATTTGTATGTGCATGTCTTTCAGTTCTGTTGGTAGTATTTTCTTCCTCCAACGAGTTTGGGTTTTATTTGGGGAAATCCTGGGCTATCATTGGTTGTTGGGCTCTAGTCTTCTCTCATTCTAGTGGTCTAGTGATTTTCTATGCTCATCACAATCCAAGGGGAGTACTCTTCTATAAACCATGTCATCCATCCATGTAACCACTATCAATATGCCACTTCTATGACCAACAAATCAATGTGCCACTTCTATGACCAACAAGTCAAATCATGAGTCATCTAGACTTGGTCAAGCAACAAAGTATTGTCTTCTACATCAATTGATTCCCCCCCACACAGATTAAAGACATAATCTGTCATCAACTTTCTTCCATCAATGTCTGTAACCCAATCAACATCATTATAGCTGCTTTTTGTCTGATAATTTTCAGTTTTGGTGCAGAAAAATTGATATAGGCTTGTTCTCCTTCTTTCAAAATTGTTTGAGGGCAATGCTTTGATAATTATAATTATGCATATCTCTAGTCATTAGAATGTCATAGTAATAATGCAACTCACCTAGATCCTTCATCTCAAAACAAAATAACATTTGATTTTTGGTTGTTGGAAAACTTTATGTTGTTCTCTATGAATATTAGGCCATCAAATCACAATGTGACTACAATAATTTGATTTGTATAAGCCTAATGAGGTGACTTAGAAATGCCTTCGCTCTCATCACGAGTCCCATTTCCCATTGAAGAGCACTTATTATTCATTGTTTGCCTGCATTTTGTGAATTTACAATTAGAAAAAAAATAGTAAAAGTTTTTTTGGTATACACGTTGTCATATATTTCAACAGTTATTTATGTAATGATCCTAACTAACGTCCACACATTTTTCTTTGCAGATTTCTATTACATTTGGTATATATGCAAATGGCAGACCAGGTATTTATTCTGTTTTTGGTATTTGTAGTATTTATGTTGTTGATTTAGTTAGAGACTGGTTTTATTTTTAGAAATAACTCTAAAACGATACTTCAAAAGTTTGTTTGTGACTAGTTAGAGGCTTGTTGGAACACTTTGAGAGACTTTCCTCAAAGTGTTGGACAGATTTTCAGTGCTCACTCAACACTAAAAAATTAAATATTCATAGATTCACTCCCTAGGTTTATTCATTGGTCATGTTATCTTGAAAAAGAATTAATAATCAAGTTAAAAGTTGCAGTCTTATCGAGCATAGTACATGGTGCATTCAGGAAAAGAGCACATCATCATCTGAATATTCAGATGAACGGGCAAAAAGACCTGTTCCAGGGACAGATGAATACTTCAATGAAATGATATATTGCAGTTGCAAAATGTGCCAAAATAGGAAACTAAAGAAGCGAAGGCTAGTTGGTATCCATAGATTAGACCATGGAGTTTATATAGAAGAGGTATACTATAATTAACAAATTGTTTTTCTTATAATAAATAAATATGCACATTATTTAATACATTATTATTGATCATTTGAATTGATTTTTTTTTGATGAAAAGTCACTTCCGGTTCCCAATATTCCCGAAGAACCTATGGATTATATTGATAGTAGCCACTCTCAAGATGAAGGACAAAAAACATTTATGGATGAAACCACTTCACAGATAAATGAAGCTGATGTCAATGAATATATCCAGGACTTCTACACATCTTTTGAAGAAGTTATTGATTCACCCCTCGCTCAATTGACTAGGACGCCTCTTTTTGCGAATGTTGAATCTTCTATATTGGCGACACTTATGTTGTTGTTGAACTTGAAGGTTACAAATGGATTGACAAACACATGCTTTACTGATATATTAAGGTTGGTTTTGATATTCCTATAAATTAATGCTCTAGATGTCTTAAAAGTTTTGAATATTGTGTATACTTATAAAAATAATTTGTTGCGATATGCAGACTTTTGGCAAACAAAATAATTCCAAAGGACAATAAGTTGCCTCATTCTCATAGAGAAGTATCTTCAATAATGAAAGACATTGGAATGGAGTACAAGACATATTATGCATGTCCAAATGACCATATATTTTACTATGGAGAGAATGCAAATTTACAACAATGCCTAGTGTGTCACACAAATAGATATCGTCAAGATCAAGTATCCAAGAAGGTTCCTTATAAAGTACTACGACACATTCCACTAAAGCCAAGGTTTGAGAGAATGTTCAAGTGCAAGGAGTTGGAAAATATATATGGATTATCATGCACAAGGGAGAAGCCAAGATGGTGTCATGCGTATGGTTGTGGATAGTAAATATTGGAAAGATATTGAGGAAAAATGGCCACATTTAAGAAATGAGCCAAGGAATGCAATAATTTCTCTAGCAATGGATGGTGTCAATCCTTTTGGAGATCTTAGAACAACGTATTCTGTTTGGCTAGTGTTAATTATAAACAACAATCTTCCCCCTTGGATGGCAATGAAAAAGGAACATGCAATGTTAAATCTTATCATACCAGGTACTAGAACATATGAATGCAATGCTCTCTGGAATTTTATATAAAAATATTTCAATTCAGTTAATCCTAATAAAGAACACTTTATTTACTTAGGAAAATATCAGGTAAAGGATATGGGTGTATACATGGAGCCCCTCATTGACGAGCTTCGTGAATTATGGGATGGTGTAAATATGTATGATGTATCAAGACCTGTCAATGATAGAAACTTCCTCTTTCATGCAATTCTTATCTGGACAATTCATGATGCCCCAGGGCTCTCTATTTGTTGTGGTAATATTTGTTGTTGTAATGTATTATAAATTACATTTATAATTATTGTCTTCATTTTAGTATTTATTAAATTTGGTTTCTAATTTTATTTTAGGGCTACAAACAAAGGGGAAGCATGGCTATCCATCATGTGGGCCAAAATTGTTGCATAGGCAATCAAAGGATCTCAATAAAACTGTATATGATGAGTATAGACAATTCTTACCACAAAATCATCGCTATCGAGTGTGTGATAAACATAAGTTCAATGGAAAGGAAGTTGAAATGAGGAAGCCAATAAAGATGAACCCTGCTAGGTGGAAATCAATGTATGAAAAAAAATAAGGGACAGGTTTTCCCCTAGGTATGAAAATACTCTCTATTTTCTATATGAGAACTTGCCAATAGCCCACCTATTGGATACTATGCACATCGGGAAAAATGTGGCAGAGTGCTTGTGGAAACATCTAAATGGAACTAACCTTGAAGCACAAATAAAGTTAAGAAAGGACCTTTGAGTTGCCAATATCATGCCAAACATGTGGTTGCATGAAGACAACTCATATGTTCATGCTCCATGGACTTTTACATCAAATGAGAAATAAAACATCATTTCTACTATGAAAAACATAAGATTTCCTTCTGGCTTTGGTGCAACATTAAAAAACTTATTCACAAGAGATGGATAAGAGTTATCAGGCCTAAAAACACATGATTGGCACAATTGGATAAAGGTAACGTTGTCACATGTTAGATTTGTTGGAACTTAATTAGAAAATTGTATATCCTAGTGATAATAGAAGTTCATGCATATTTGAACATGGTTATTTGTTAATGGTCATGCTAGTATTGTGATAATATCATCTCATGCATATTTGAAGTTCATGCATATTTTAACATGGTTATTTGTTAATGGTCATGCAGTATGTGTTTCCTGCAGCAATACCAAGTACTTTTGACCATGATGTCACTTTGACTATTTACAAATTATGCAAATATCTGAGGTATTTTCAATCAATCATGCATACTCTTCCATGAATCTTATCATTTGAAGTGCATCATTGGTTATGCCTTTATATGAGTTATTACTTTTAGTTTACAAGAAATCACAAGACCTTATTGTAATACATGGTAATACTTGCAGGTGGGTCTCATCTAAAGAGATACATCAGGATGAATTGAAGTATTGGAAGAGGAATGTTTCACTTTTGATGTGTGATATTCAAATGTGCTTCCCTCCAAGCTTCTTTAATTATCAAGAGCACTACCTTGTACACCTAGTAGAAGAGATTGAACAATGTGGTCTTATTCATATTCGAACAATGTGGCTCGTGGAGAGATATATGAAGGTCTTAAAACAATTTGTGAGGCAAAAGGCTCGACCAGAAGGGTCCATAGTTGAGGGGTACATGGTTTTTCAGGCAATGGTTCATTTGAGTGAGTACTTACCTCAATTTCATATTGAAGCTCTGCGATTATGGAATTATAACCAATCTCAATCATTTGAAGGAGAAAAATTAGAGGGTGAAGGGACTTCAAAGAGGATAAAAGGTAAACAAAATGTTAGTAGTAGTTATTTTTATCTTAAATTTTATAATACATGGCTATAAATAATTATTAATTCATTGAACAAATATATTTTTCATTGTAGATGCTAAGGAGTGGGAGGCATTACATTTGTATGTTGCATACAATTTTGACTTTATGTTGGAATGGATGGAGAAGTACACTGAACAAAAGAAATTAGAAGATGAAAATGCATGGACCAATATATATAATAGACATGGTGAAAACACTAATCAAGGATTTTCTGCAAGCCATAAAAGAAAGTGGCCAGATAGATGCTCATGGAATTGGCAAAAGACCAATATTGAAAATGAGGAAACAAAAGGGAAGGATAGAGTGACACAACAACAATTGAATTTCATTAAAGGATCTATAAATGGGGAGGTGATATATATTAATATGTTGCATATATTTAATAAATTTTCTGTTAACTTTTATATCCTTGAATCTAATTAGTTAATATTTTTATGAATTTAGGTAAGATATTACAAAAGAATGTGGAATTTTGGTCATCATTATCGCATCAGAAAAGTTGATGAAAAGAGACAAACTTATGATTGTGGAGTTTCAACATCATTTGAGGTGGAATGTCGTTCACATGCAAATGATAGAAAACCAATCACAAGCACACTTCGCTACTATGGAGTGTTGGAGGATATTATAGAGCTTGATTTTATGTCTTTCAAGAAAGTTATTTTTCGTGTTGAATGGTACAAGCTTATCGAAGTGGGAGAAGAAAACACTATCTTGCTCCATAATAATGGATTCCATATGATCAATACATCTAGGTTTGAAGCCACTTCTGAACCTTATGTGTTTCCAAGTCAATGTGACCAAATTTTTCTCATTCCAAATTTAGAACAACCTAGTTGGTCATTTGTGATTGATTATGATCCAAGGGGACGAAGAGTAAAATTTGTTCTAGATGTAGAGGACCATGATTTACTTGAAGATGCAGAAGCTCCCCCAGAAGACATAGATGGCCAAGATGGAGATGATGTTATTGTCAATGATGCATATGACCAGGACGAAGATCATGACGAGTTTACTGAAGTGTCTGAAGGACATGACCAACCACATGGACATCAAGTGCATGAAGATGATGAATTTATTGATTTTAATTTACCTGTAGTTGAAGGTGGTGAAGACTATGAAAATGATGGTATTAATTTATTTGTCGATTTAGGGTCCATTAATGATGGGGTATTTATGCCATGAGATGAGGAAATTTCATGTGAGGATGACATTTTTTGATCACTATGTTTATTTTAAGATATTTGTAAGGATTCACTACAGTTAAGTATTGAGTTTCTAATTGTAATGGACATTAAGTAATTTGAATGTTTAAGGTTTTAATTGAAAAACACATATATATTTGGTGGAGGCACCTAATCTACTACACTTCAATTTCTTAATTGAATTTTTGAAAACCTTTACTTTATGCCATCTCACCTAGGAAAGATAAACATAATACTATAAACCTAAAAAAACTTTGCATATTGAGTATTGTTTATGTTTTTTTTATGTATTGAAACATATTGAAATTTTTTTATGTTATTTTTCATGTGCTAGTGAATTTTAATTTTGTTATTAATGTCACTAGCATATGTTCTCAAATCAATATTTTCTTATTTTTATGTTATTATGTTTCTTTTTAAGAATTTTACTTCTGAACTTGGGGATTCAATGGTCTTAACCGCTTTTATGGAAATGTTAACAAATGCACAAGGGAAAGACATTGCTATGATGGTGCATGAGGTAAGCTTGAATATCATATTTTATAAGTTCAATTATCTTATGTTCTTTATTATATTATGCTAATTTATATTTTTGGAATGCATGCAATTTATAAATTCATTCCAACCCCTATCACACCTTTCAATACATCTAAGCTTATGCTAGTGGTAAAGCTTGATCAATATTTTTGTGCATTAAATTAACTTATTTCACTTTATATATTTATTAATATTTATGTTTTTGTTAAGCATGCATTTTGTTGGCATGCAGGATTCATTTATGTTAGTCAATACATCAAATGTTGCCATGCAGGTATCGTTTATGCCCCCTAATACATCTAATGTTATGCAAAATGTAAGGTTCAACAATCTATTTGCGTGAGTTTGATTATGTTATTTGTTTCTATACTTTTACTTCAGCTATGAGCTCTTGCTTCAATTTGTATGTTTACCATGATGCCTTCTTACTAACATGCATTCAACCATGGCAAATGTCTTTCATATTTTAATTTTTTCTTGCTATTCATCTATATTATCCTTGAGTATGAAACCCATGCTTCAAACATTAAAAAAATGATTTTATTTTTCCTTCTTTACATAAATTACATAAAGTCATGATTACATATGTCATTATGAAGACCAAACCTAGTTTACATATTTCAAATTTATTCATCTTTTATTCCATCTTATTATTTATATTTGTGCCTTGCAGGATGTTTCTAGGGTGACTGATGCAGCCGAAGGCTACAAAACCCACATTCTCCATATAAAATTTCATGTCACATTCATTTTCCAAAATGAATTCCCAAATTGGGGCAACCTCTAATGCGGAAGCTCCTTATTTAATCTTCAAAGAAGATTTCTTCACTTTTAATCCATGGTTATAAAACCCCCCAATACAAACTTCATATGCGGAAGTTTTGTCCTTTTCATACCCTATGGTTATAAACCATAATAAGATTCACACCTTGACAATTTCTTTTATTTAAATATACCCCTTTATCAAAGGTTTTCTCCTTTCATTTATTCACAAGCGGAAACCATTTTCCTTTCTTATTTCCATATAAAAATACCCACTTTAATATTTCATGTTTTCGACTTGACTTTGGTTCAAAACCCAAATAATAGAATTATTAATTTGGAATTAATATTCCTTTCTCACACTATGGTTTAAAAACCCCAACCTACCAATCCTGAATCATATCTGCTTATGATTTCAATTCTAAAGTTTAAAACCTTATAAACCATATATCGTATCATATATCTTTCAAAGCTTAACTTTGAATTAAAAACCCAACCATATCAATAATTCAAACCTTTTGAACCGCGGCATACCCAGCTCACTCATTTGACATACATTATCAAATTTGGATAAAATCAAGTCCCCACATATATTAACCTCGGCCTACAAGACTTTGCATATTCTTGTGGAATTTCATCAAACCAAAATTTATGTTATAAAATTAACATAAACTTTTAGAACTTACCCTTTCCGCTGGTAAATAAAATTCACACATGTCGAGGCTCTTGTATGTCAAATTATATATGTCCCACAACTATCAACCATATCTATTCATCACCCACCATTCATTCAATCGGATGGCTGATGCATCACATCCACCAATCCGACGGCTATCGCGTAACAACGGTTCACAAGACTTAACGTTTCAAATCTACATGAAAGAAATGGTTTTGAAATACCGTCGATGCTATGTGTCGCTACCTAAGTGATATCGCGTTCGCTCAAGACTTTACTGCTTAGCACTCAAGAGTAGTGTGAAAACCATTTATGGTTTTCAAAAACCCATCTTCACTGTTCCACTTGCCTCCGTTGACTCACAGTTCCATACCATGTTGATTCATGGTTACGATTTACTTACTCTTTCCAAAACTGTTGGTTTCGTTATAACTCCCACCTGAGCTTTTAATGTGCCTATCTCTCCACCGTTTATCAATTCACGGGTTTCATAAACCCCTATACATGAACCCTCAGCTTCAATAATCAGTCTTCATGATAGGAACATATTTCTCGCTTGAATACACCTTTTATGCATTAAGCCCCAAATGATTCCAAATCTTATCCCGCTTACACAGTGTTTCTAGAATATCAATTTAAATATCATTGTGTCATCGATCCATTCAGTGATCGATGACTGAATTTAACAAATGCAATTTCATCCAATCTTCTCAATTGTATATGCAAACCCTTATTGTGCTTCAGCTCAAAATCACAATATTGACATTAACCCTGTCTCGACAATTTACATTAAACTTGTCAATGGTGTGCAGAACCACCATTCAAACCCTGTTGCAAAGTTTTATCACACACCTATTCATTTAAACTCAAAGCATTTCTCACACATAATTAAATCAATCAATGCACACATAATTCAAAAATAATCACTTTATATATAAACAAATATTTACATAAATCCATAACCCTTCATGTTCTGTCTTTCCTTCTTTAGGCCTGATATTCAAATCAATGGCCCTTTTGTCCAACTGCCCATAGGCTTAACAAACAAACCCCCTGTTTGTTAAAAACCCTACTCTACCTCTACTACTCTCTACTACTCTCTACTTTGCCTTTGAGGCTTATTATCTTTATACAGAATAATCTAAACTAATTTAGGTTCAGATCCTCCATCATCTCAACAAATTCCTCAAAATCCTCAAAGCCCTAAAATCTATCCTTTATCCCTAAGGATCCTCTTTAATCCCATAAAATCATGAAACTGATTCTAACTTAAGATTTACAATCAATTCTCAAATCTCTCATTCCCTATGGAATCTAAACTATCCTACTTCTCTCATGTTCTCCAATTATTCAGGAACATTTACAGTTTCTCTCAATATTTAATCAATTCCTATCATAAATGTCACTCAAAAACATTAATAATTACATAAGAAACCAATCTTCTTTTGAAAACACAAGACCCCTATATCTATTAAAAAACAAAGGATTTTCTGAACCTAATGCCCCTGCATTAGACTCCCAAGGTTAAAAATAATCATGATCTCCTAATCATGTGCTTTTAATCTTTGTCTTCCCGGATCCCACACTTTGTTCTGTAATTTTTCATCTATATCTGCTGTTGTTTGTTGTTTTTCTCCGGGTCTCCACACTTTATGCTGCCTTGCTCCACTGGCTGTACTTTCACAGTTTGTTACTATCTTCCTTTTGCTGCTGCTGCTTCTCTTATTTCTTGCTGATGTCTTCTTCTGACACACTTTCATCATTATCCTTCTTATCAATTCAATTTCTCTGTCTAATAAATCTTCTGTATACTGATTACTTTCTCTCGATTGCTGATCCTTTATTCTTACTGCCAACCTGTCATCCTTACCCTCTTATTTTCTACAATTATCAACTTCTTCTAGATTGTCACTTATGACAATTTCTTTGTCTTCTCCCTTCAGCAATTCATTGGACTGATACATAGTATGCCCTTTACTGCTATCTTCATTTCTTTGCTTTAATTTGTTGCTGTTGTCCTCTAAATTTTGCATCTCTTCATTCTGCATTTCCCAATATTGAAATTGAGATTTCTCTTCCTGTATTGAATCCTGATTCTTCAACATAATTTCCAGCAATTTAATTTCTTTATTCCATGGATTAAGTATTTCCACAGAATTTTCTTCCTCCTCTTTTATTTGACTGTCCAACTGTGTCAAATTTTCTCCAGCATCTGCAGTAAAACTTGCATTCACAAAAAAATTATTAAAATAAAAACCATAAGGCTTCAGTGCCTTTCTTTCCTCTGCTAGCATTTCAATTTGTTTCTCTGAATTTTCCTCCTTTATCAGCACATTAGTATGCTGATTCATTCTCTTTAAAGAATTCTCTCAAGAATTCTCTAGACTATTAATAAGTCTCTCTTTCACACCATCTGCTCTCATGATGTCTCTCTGTTCTTGTTCACTGTGGTGAACTCTGCCTTCTACAATCTCTCTATCATACTCTGATTTTTCCAGCGAATATTCCAGCAATGCAATTTCTTTTTGGCATTCCTTAAGTACTTCATCATCACTTACAATTCCTACATTTTTACAGAAATTTTCAGTTTGAAAATTACAAGATTCAACAGTCTCAACTGTTGCTTCACATATCAGTTCTTCAGACTGAATCTCATCTTCTTCTTTCACAAGAAATTATTTTTGTGCTGTAACATCTTCAAATATAAATGCATCACTTCTTCCCTCATTCAAGAGACATTCTTCATCATTACTTTTTGCTTCAGAGTATTTATCTTCTGAAAGATACTCTCCCATACTTTTGACAGCTTCAAAAGATTTCTCATCCTCCTCTGCAAAACTTGTAATCACATCACAATTATTAGATTAAAAAATACAAGGCTTTACATCCTCCTGTTTATCTGAACTTGCCCAATGGTTAATGAAATCATCAATAATTCCCTCTTCAGCAAGGTAAAATTATTGTTGTCTTAAATCTTCATTATGATTCATAGGATCTTTCACAGATATCCATTCTTCATCTGTGCCCATAACTTCACTCTGTTCTGCTTCACAAATGGAAACTTCCATTTTCAACTCAGCTTCTTTGAGTTCTTCACATCCCAATTGTACACTCATCACCTGTTCAAGTTTTCTTAACTCTTCTGCTAACTGCATATTCATTTGTTGTTCTCTCTTCTGTTGTAGCCTCTGCCACTTCACTTTCTTCTTCATGTGCCAACCAATTCTCTGGTTTTCTTCTATCATCATTTTCAATTTATTAAATTTTTCTCTTATCTCAGCTAACTCTTTGTCATATTCTTCATCAGTCAACTGCTTCCTTATGCCATTTGCCTTGGCATCTTCTTTCTCCTTTCTTCTGTTTCTCATGAGTTGTACTAAAGCCTCTGTAATAACAAGTGCCCCTTGTTACAACTTACCTAACCAATCATTTTCTCTGGATTTGGTATTTTGGAAAACATTGGTTCTCTATCTTCGAGAACCTCTTGAGCATTCCTCTTTGCTCCTTCTAGACTTCAACTCATATGCAACTTCTAAGAACAAAATTTTCCTATTTATCCAACCTATGTTGGAATTCTTCAAGGTTCTACCACATTCTCTTCCACTTAGAATCCTTTACTGGATTCCTTCATCACTGCTCTTAAAGTTGTGATCTTATTTTGCAGATATTTCCTTCAATTGCCTGTAACCTAAATTCTGCAAACATAATATTCAAACCAGAGTTAAAATAACATTTATCAACTCACCTTCAAGATCTCTGTGTGATATTGTTTCATCTCTCACTTGCACTGTATCTCTATGTGCTGCAATCTATTAGTTTCAAAATCTGATTTATTTTTATTTTCTCCATCACACATGCATTCATTTTAATTTCAATTAAAAAAAACTTGAACCTTCAAAAGATCTATTTCATGCTTTGATACCACGGCTGCAAAACCCACATTCTCCATATAAAATTTCATGTCACATTCATTTTCCAAAATGAATTCCCAAATTGGGACAACCTCCAATGTAGAAGCTCCTTATTTAATCTTCAAAGAAGATTTCTTCACTTTTAGTCCATGGTTATAAAACCCCCCAATACAAACTTCATATGTGGAAGTTGTGTCCTTTTCATACCCTATGGTTATAAACCATAATAAAATTCACACCTTGATAATTTCTTTTATTTAAATAAACCCCTTTATCAAAGGTTTTCTCATTTCATTTATTCACAAGCAGAAACCATTTTCCTTTCTTATTTCCATATAAAAATACCCACTTTAATATTTCATTTTTCTGACTTGACTTTGGTTCAAAACCAAAATAATAGAATTATTAATTTGGAATTAATATTCCTTTCTCACACTATGGTTTGAAAACCCCAACCTACCAATCCTGAATCATATCCGCTTATGATTTCAATTCTAAATTTTAAAACCTTATAAACCATATAGCATATCATATATCTTTCAAAGCTTAACTTTGAATTAAAAACCCAACCATATCTATAATTCAAACCTTTTGAACAGCGGCATACCCAACTCACTCATTTGACATACCTTATCAACTTTGGATAAAATCAAGTCCCCACTGTTGAGATTCAACAAGATGATGAGCTTAGTGAAAAGAGTCGCCTTCACTAAGTGGGCTCTGTAGGCTATTTTTGGCGCAAAGTCTATTTTTAGACTATGTCTATTTTTAGACATGTCGATCATATTCTATGAGTTGCAGGATGCTAGTTTTGGATGGTTGGTCAAGTTTGAAAAATAGATGGACTTCTATTTTTAGACATTTTGGGCAAAGTCTGTTTTTAGACTGCCAGTCTAAAAATAGACATGTCGGATATTATTAGCTCTTAATAATATTTGGACTCTAAATATTATCTTATTCTCTTGGAGAACTGACATTCAGTTAACAGATTGTTCAGATTAGCTAGCTGAAGGAATTATGCAATTCCTAGAGCTATTGGTGGTTCATGCATGGAGGACTTCAGTTAGAACTTAAGTGGCAGAGTTTGGTGGAGTTGGAGAAGTAGTTGGTGGATTTGGTTTCTAGTTTAACTACACTTGTGGAGTTAAACTCAGTTGAACCGATTGTGTCTATTTCTAACTGATTGATACTTTCAGTGGAGTTGAGTGAATTAATTAGTTAAATTAATTCACTAAATAATAACTCATTATTTAACTGGACAGAGACAACAGTTAACTACAGTGTAGAACATATCAGTGGAGACTCAGTGGAGAGATTGGTGAAAGAGCAAGTGTGACTATCAGTTGTGACTATAGTGATGCATTGATTGCATCCAACACTCAGTGGAGATGAAAATGAGGATTGTGTGAGAAATACTGGAGCAATTCGAACTCATCTAGAGCCATTCTTCAGCAGGGATTGCGTAGTAGAGGCAGGCTATCAAGAGGGAAAAAATCAGTGCAGATTTTTGCTGATTGTTCTTGATTAGTGTGTAGCGATTGTATTGTACTGAGAGCTTGATATGATCAGATTTGTATGAGGATTGTTACATGATCTTTATGACATATATTATATACAGATAGTTGGGGTTTTTAGCTTCAGGCTTTCCCGTTAAACAACTATGTTAATGTGTGTGAATTTTTTATTGTTTCATGTGTGCATTGCAATCTTGATTTAATTTCTGCAAATGATCAATGGTGGAATAGATTCTGTATTTTGCATGAAGTTAAAATAGTGTGAGATCAGGAGAATCTTGGACATATAACACATAAGTTATATAATTTCTACACCCACATATATTAACCTCGGCCCACAAGACTTCGCATATTCTTGTGGAATTTCATCAAACCAAACTTTATATTATAAAATTAACATAAAATTTTAGAACTTACCCTTTCCGCTGGTAAATAAACTTCACACATGTCGAGGCTCTTGTATGTCAAATCATATATGGCCCACAGCTATCAACCATATCTATTCATCGCCCACCATTCATTCAATCGAACGGCTGACGCATCACATCTACCAATCCGACGGCTATCGCGTAACAACGGTTCACAAGACTTAACGTTTCAAATCTACGTGAAAGAAATGGTTTTGAAATACCGCCGATGCTATCAATCGCTACCTAAGTGATATTGCGTTTGCTCAAGACTTTACTGCTTACCACTCAAGAGCAGCGTGAAAACCATTTATGGTTTTCAAAAACCCATCTTCACTGTTCCACTTGCCTCCGTTGACTCACAGTTCCATACCATGTTGATTCATGGTTCCTCTTTACTTACTCTTTCCAAAACTGTTGGTTTCGTTATAACTCCCTCCTGAGCTTTTAATGCGCCTATCTCTCCACCATTTATCAATTCACAGGTTTCATAAACCCCTATACATGAACCCTCAGCTTCAATAATCAGTCTTCATGATAGGAACACATTTCTCACCTGAATACACCTTTTATGCATTAAGCCCCAAATGATTCCAGATCCTATCCCGCTTACACAGTGTTTCCAGAATATCAATTTAAATATCATTGTGTCATCGATCCATTCAGTGATCGATGACTGAATTTAACAAATGCAATTTCATCCAATCTTCTCAACTGTATATGCAAACCCTTATTGTGCTTCAGCTCAAAATCACAATATTGACATTAACCCTGTCTCAACAATTTACATTAAACTTGTCAATGGTGTGCAGAACCACCATTCAAACCCTGTTGCAGAGTTTTATCACACACCTGCTCATTGAAACTCAAAGCATTTCTCACACATAATTAAATCAATCAATGCACACATAATTCAGAAACAATCACTTTATATATAAACAAATATTTACATAAATCCAGAACCCTTCATGTTCTGTCTTTCCTTCTTTTGGCCTGATATTCAAATCAATGGCCCTTTTCTCCAACTGCCCGTAGGCTTAACAAACAAACCCCCTGTTTGTTAAAAACCCTACTCTACCTCTACTACTGTCTACTACTCTCTACTTTGCCTTTGAGGCTTATTATTTTTATACAGAATAATCTGAACTAATTTAGGTTCAGATCCTCCATCATCTCAACAAATTCCTCAAAATCCTCAAAGTCCTAAAATATTTATTTTATCCCTAAGGATCCTCTTTAATCCCATAAAATCATGAAACTGATTCTAACTTAAGATTTACAATCAATTCTCAAATCTCTCATTCCCTATGGAATCTAAACTATCCTACTTCTCTCATGTTCTCCAATTATTCGGGAACATTTACAATTTCTCTCAATATTTAATCAAATCCTATTCTAAATGTCACTCAAAAACATTAATAATTGCATAAGAAACCATTCTTCTTTTGAAAAAAAAAGACCCCTATATCTATTAAAATACAAAGTATTTTCTGAACCTAATGCCCCTGCATCAGTGACTCCAACAAGTAAACAATCTGTTGGTATAGAGGGTTATGTTATTCCCTCGACACCTAGACCAGAACCCCATAACATGCACTCTACATCAAATATTGATGTTCCTAGTATCCCTGTTGAATTTCACCTGCATGCTCCTGTTAGGAGTACATCAGAATTAATAAATAATCGATCAAATGTGGGTTCAGTTAGGATTCTCCCGCCAAGACTGGAACAAGTTTCTTTGAGGAGTCTCATAGATTCACAGTCAATAATGTTAAGGCTCCTACCAGATACTCCTGAAAATGTTCAAATCAGACAAGAATTGGATGAACAAATTCAGTTATGGGAAATGCCATTTTTGGAGAGTGCAGAGCCTACTTCAAATGAGTAGGTAAAATTATTTTAATTTTTTTATAATTTCATTTGTTACGTTTAGGATAATTAATTTAGAAATGAAAGTAGTTTCATATTTTGGTTGTATTTTTAACAGTTCCACAATTTCTTTGTAAATGTAGGAAATAAGTGAGAAAGTGCCTAATGTACCTATAAGGGAATCTACCTCAACCCCCAACACTACAACAATATCATCGGTAACTACAAAAGGAATGCAAGAAGTTACAATCTTGCTCACTTCAGAAGGAAATGTCTTGAAGGATGAAATGGGGTTAAAATTTTATCACTTTATTTTTCGTCGTGCAGAACAATTATTTGGCAATACCATCCAAATGGATTGGAGGAAGAAAACTAATGCTAAAAAAGAAGAACTATTTAAAGATGTTGTAATAGAATTTGGAAATCCTGGTTTTGATAAAGAAATTATTCTAGATATTGCATGTAAATACATTCACTCAAAAAGGGACAATTAAGGTCAAAGTTGACAAAAAAATTGATGTATCCCCGTCTAGCTTGGATCATAGACCAAGTGACGTGGGATGAACTTATGAAAGATGCCAAGTTTAAAAGGAAGGGGCACAATAATCCAAACTATATGCCATCTGCACGAAGAGGAGGTAAAAGGCGACTTCAAGATACAACGAAAGCAACCCAAGCTAGGGTGTCAAGTGTTGGATCTCATAAATTAGGCTCTGGTGGATATAATAGCATTCGTGGTGGCATGGTAAGTGAATATTTTCATCTATTATATTTTCTATTTTAGGAAAAATAACCATGGTCACGTTGAGTTAGTTGTATCTTATTAGTCATTATATTTTATAAATATGATTGTCTTTGTTAATGTAGGTTTACCAATTTCATAAGGAAGCTTCAGAGGAAGAATTAAAATATGCTTTATTACATGGTTCCTAAGGTCTACGACAACACATGATAGATCGAGGGGAAAAATTAATTACTGGTTATGAATCTGAGGTTAGTTGTTTATAATATCTTATGAAATATGCAATAATTTAATTGGAGGTATAATGTTATTTTAACAAGTTAAATTGTGTTATGTATAGGAATCCCGACAATCTAAATCATCAGGTGAAACATCTGGGAGTGAGCACGAGCAGGAGATACAAGCACATGATGAATCGTTTGTTGCACACAATCATTCAATTGTCATTCGTGAACCTTGGCAAGAAACCATTGTTTAATTTTAGCAAATGGGAGACAAAAATAATCAGGAGGGTGTTGAATGTGATGAGCAATCCACACCCACAATTATAGTAGCGCCTCGTAGAAAGAGGACAAAAAGGATTGATATGTGTTAAATGTTAATAACTTGAATGTGCATCGCTCTAGCTTCTAAGGAGTTCACTAGGTTGTGAGGGTCCAAACATAAACTAATTCTGTGTGGAACAAAACAAATTTTGAAGATACTTTGTTTTTTGAATTTTGTGGAACAAAACAAATTTTGAAGGTACTTTGTTTTCCTGCAGCACTATTTTTATGTGAGTGTCATAGAAAACAATGCCTTGACTCTAGATGATGAATTGAATATATTGTGATGTGACTTTGGGGTAACAATAGTTGCCTTCAATGACACTCCTACAACAATCTTCTCGACTATATGGCTTTGTACACTTATGATAGTTCATACTTGAAGATTTTTTTGTCAAGAATTATATTTTAGATCATACCTATTTTGAATTTAATGCTTATTGTTTGTGTTTCCAAGAGGAAGGCCAACCATCATGAGTGCAGATTTATGTTTTATCTACCATATAGTTAAAATAGTTGACTATCAAGATTAGGGTTTACTTTATAGGAATTCAAAATCATGATGTGAAATGTTGTTTCAAGATCATCATCTTCTCATTTTAAAACAACCCTATAATGTTTTTGGCATTATACATAAAACCTGGGAAATATTTCTCTGAACAATTTACTTTTTGATAAAAAAACTGGAATCACTTAGCCATACCGTCTCACTTGTCTATGTTTTTTGCTAAAATTTGAAGGATCCCATTTATTTAATTTCAAAGTCATATTTCCTGCCAGAAGATACATATGATCTGACTCCAAAGTCCTCTCCAAATAGGCTTCTCGACAGGTTTTTTAAAGCCAGAGATTTGGCAAACCAGGACAATTTTTTTATACCCAACCAGTCAACATGGAAGCATTATCACAGACATACTCCACAACAGCAACATGAATTGGAGCGGTAAGTAATGAAACTACTCTTGTTTTACTTGCTTTCAACTACTCAGCATGGAAGCATTATCACAAACATACTTCATAGCATCAACATGAATTGGAGCGGTAAGTTATGAAACTACTCTTGTTTTACTTGCTTTCCTTATAAATATATTTTTTAAGGAGTTGTAGGCTGAAGAATTGCGTTGATTGTTAAAATTGGCTGGAATTTGGCTAAAAAAATTAATAAATTTTGTAGTAGCAATGTTTGAATCATGTTTTTGATAGTGGAAATAAGTTCAAACTATCAAAAATCTCTAGAGTACCTATATAAATATAACTTAGATTTACCAAATTTTCATGATTTTGAAGGCAAAAAAACATTCTAGTTAGATACTTGGTTTTCCGGATGAAGTTTATTAGTATTTGTTGCGTACAGGTTTTTCAATGAATACCCGCATCCTGATGAAAATCAACGTCTACAGCTTAGCAAAAATTTGAATCTTACGCCTACCCAAATAAATTTTTGGTTTCAAAATCATCACTCACATATTAAGGTATGCATTTTTTTAGGGTTAAAACACTCTGCACAAAGTCATCAAGAAATTATTTTCTTTTACTTCAGTTCACTCATACACATCACTTATGATACTCTTGGATTGGTTAGGCTAAACAAGAGCATCACGATAACATAACTTTGAGGGGGAAGCACAAAATACTTATAATGGAAAACCGATCTCTTAAAGAAGCAATGACAAACAACAGCTGTTACAACTTACAATTGTGGAGGACCTGCGATTCTCGTGGAGATGCCTTTGGAAGAGCGACAACTGTGGGTTGAGAATGTGAGATTAAGAATTGAGGTTTGTCTAACCTACCATTCAAACATAATTTACATTTGAAATATTAATATTGTAGGGAATTTTCAGAATTTAACGGTTTCATACATTCATTAAAACTAAGTAGCTTCATACATTCATTTTGGAAACGGTTTGATTTTTTTTAGAAGAAAAGATAAGCTAGTACATATATCACAGATTTGTTATCTTTTCTGTTATGTCATCCTTCATTTTCTAAATAAATTCTCAAACAAAAACAGTGAACACAAACGTTGCTAAAATACTATTACATCTTTTTTTATGTCAGTAAATTCCATCTTTTCTAGTTCCTACAAGGCATAGTTTGGATACCACAGAATTGAAGAAAAATATAGAAATCCTGTAGACTGTCAAAATATATTAGAAAAGGACAACATATATAGCAACTATTCCAGTCAAATCCTGCCATCTTTTCCTATATCCTCTGACCATTGTGATTTTTTCCACCAATTCCATCAAGTATAGTTGATAGAGCTTGCATTGAACAGAATCCCATGAACAAAGGATGCAAGAAAAACTTAGCTTCTTTTTGTTGATTTTTATTTTGATTTTTTTTTAGATAGAATATCAGCTGTCCAGTTCTATTCTTTATATATAAGTGATCAAAATTTACAATTTGAAAGTGTCCTACCAAGATTTTAATGGGGCCAACCAATTTTTTAAAATTGAAAGGTTGAAATTATTGTTTCTCTTTACCTAGTCAATAATCCCTTTATCATCTCCATAAATCATAATGTGAGCAATACCAAGCCATTTTGCAGCAATGAGTACCCCCACAAGACCATGATCTCTGCTCTGTTGTTTGACCAGTGCCTTCTTCCCACCAAAAGTGGTGACATTTTTTGGGCTCAAATCACTTAAATCACTGCCTCTCATGCACAGGCCCTCCTAGAACTTGCCCCATAGAAGAACCCCACATGGTATGTATTCCATACCTCCCTGACTCTGAAGCTATGTAGCCTTTGTTTGGAGGAATGACACCTACTTTATTGAACTAAGCAACGGTATTAATGATGTCTTCATGTGACTAATATATCTTTTCTAAAAAATCAGGGCATCGTGTCTTCTCCATAAAGTCCATAAAATGTAAAAGCGAAGGGTCTTAAATTTTTTATCTTTTAACCAAGCTTTAATCTATACTAACAGCTAGTTCCTAGGACCTTTTTCTTCAATATTATAATGCGATGGCCTCAGAATAATGACAAATACAGAATAACTGATTAATCTCCTCCTCCCTTGCCTAACATAGTATGCACATGCCTGGACGAGAGAATCCCCTTCTAAGGAGATTATGCCAAGTAAGGATGTGATTGTGAAAAAACATCCATCTAAAACATTTTAATTTAAGCTACATCTTCCACTTCCAAAACCCATTATACTACAAAGAAACAAAAGTAGAGAAAAAAAAGTAAGGTCCCCTCCCACAATAGATAAAAATTCATAGATATTTTTTACCACCGGATATCCTTTGCATAGGAAACCTTCCCAGCTCATATAATCCTCATTATTGTTGAGGGTGATCCTTACATGCCTTAGACTCTATACATAGTCCCTCCATTCCAGCTCTTGGAAGCCATGAAAACCCAACTCCTCACTAGTCAATCATTCCTGCCCATTCAAAAACCATTCTTGCTCATTCAAGTTCTGATGGCTCATTTTACATATCTTATTTATATGTACAATATGCATATTGTGTAATTTGTTAATAATCTGCTCCGATAATGTATGGTTACCATACATACCCACCATTTTATCAAGACCAATTTGGTGCATCACCTACATTTAATCGAAGCTGAACCAACAATAATGCTTAAACCAAGAGCATCCTCTTTCAAGTGGAAGAAATCTGTAACTTTTTTCTAGCTCGACCACAAACCCAAAATGTAAAAGACAGACCGAACAAATATTTGTCATGGATAATGCTTGACCATAAACCATTTTGTGCTACAACCCACCACAAGTTTTTTTTTATTAAGAGAGCCTTGTTAAAAGATCCAGGGTCTATAACCCCACCCGCATTTCCCATAGAACTGGAAATAATGGACCATCGGACTAGGTGCAATTTGCGTTTCATACATTACTTTTTATTCAATTTTCAATATTTTATTTGTTGTTTCAGGGTTTTGATTTGAAGTTAAGTTGGGCTTTTAAAAAGTATATTTGTCATTTAGTCTTTACTTTCAGTAGTAATTATTTTTTTTCTTGCCAATTGGGGTTTGGTTTGACAGTGATGACTGTGTTGTTAAGACACTCTTGATGAAAAATCATCAGTTCCAATTACCTAGTAGACAAAAAAAAATCCAGCCATAATAAAGATCCTCATAAACCAAAATTATTTGTGTTTCTACTAGAGTGAAATTAATCCTGTTATTTGTGTTTCTACTAGAGTGAAATTAATCCTATTAATGTGAAAAATAAGAGATTATGCAAAAAAACTTCTCCCAACTATGACATTGCCCCCATGATCAGTGGCATTTAAAGCTTCACTGTTTATTTCTGGATGGAAAACAAACAACCCTTGCAACATAAATTGGCTCCTTAACAGTCATAACCATGGTCTTGCATTTCAACTGCTTTTCAGGTAGGCTATTTAATATCATCGCCCGGATTTATTTTCCTACGTCATCCTTTAAGTCATTCAAAGGCGCGTTTACAACAGCAATTCATGTACTGCCAAAGTTGAAGTAGCTTCAGATTCTACAATATATGCATATCTTAATATAGTACAAGTGCTCTACTGAGAATATTTAATGTCTATCTATATAAATAGGACCATATGATCAACAAGTTGGAGAAAATTATTGTTTTTGGCTGTGAGAGTTTTGAAGCTTTCAGGGAGAATTTTTGCTGAAGGGTGTGACGCATTCAGAATATAAACAAATAAAAGTTAGATTATTAAGCCTTGGTTCTACAGGCTCTCAGTCGCTAGTATGAGTAAATATCCCAGCTATAAAAAGACAATATTAAAGAAAGTTCCCTAGACTCGCGAGGACGACAAGGTTTTGGTCAATTACATTCAAAAGAATGGCCATGGGAGTTGGCGTGCTCTTCCCAAGCTTGCCGGTCTATAACACACACACACACACACACACACACACACACATATAATTTATGTTTTCCATTTTTTTTAAACATTGCAAATGAATAACAGATGTTCCATCCAATAGATGCTCCTCCATCATAAAAATCCTAATTTTAATGTATATATTCATCAAAGACCCTAATTTTAATGTATATATTCATTAAAAACCCTAATTTTAATGTATATATTTTTCAGTTGGACTTGCATATATATCTATTTGTGTGTATATGAAGGGCTTCATTGTAGTGGGAAGAGTTGTTGTTTGTGGTGGACGAATTATTTGAATCCTCATATCAAGCGAGGCTCCTTTACACAACAACAAGAGGAATCTATTATTCTGTTGCATGCAATTCTAGGAAACAAGTAAAGAAATAGACAAACAATTTATTAATAAATTTGAATGGGGAATATTCGTAAGATCAACATTGTAACTACTAACTATATTATTGAAGACTGTGGTGTTCATTTTTGGTTTGTATGTGATCCAATTTGATTGACATTCATTGAAGCATTTGATTAAACATGAATTTCTGAAAATAATTATACTGTGTTGGTCAGTTATAGAATATTATTGTGACTGAAAAAAATAATTGTGCGTTTCTTTTCTTGATTGTCCAGGTGCAAAGAGTTACTGCGATTGTAAAAAAAATGTGTGGGAAACCATTCACACAAATGGCATCACTTTATCCTGTACACAATGCTTCTCCGAGTCTGATAACTGGTAGCGCTGGTGTCATCAATCTTGATAGCCTGCATTCCATTGTAAATCCCAATTTGAATTTCCTGGACCAAGTGGATGTTGCAGGCCGAGCCGGAAGTCCAAGAGGAATCAACAAATCCTACGCAAAAGAACTTGTCGTGGAATCCATGAATGAACTCATCAAATTTAAGAATTTTAGGTGCTCTAATCTATTTACACTATTCAAACACTCTCAATTTCAAATCTTTTGAAAAAAAAAAAAATCTTGGTGAAATAGTAGGCTGCTTGGACAAGTCCTATAGACTACGTAGGATATTAACCATCCATAAATAGACGGAACTTGGATGTTATAGGGGCTACATAATTGAAAAGTTCTGGATTGATGTGCATCGTTGCACGACTGTGCTTGTCATGTTGACTGGAGATGGTTGACTTGGAAAACTAAGTGGTTGTATTTTGGTTCTAGAAATTCGTGTTAGCCTTATATGCTTGAATTTTGCACAAAGGAAATTCAAATCTTTTTCTCCATCGTTTATTGATGGTTCTAATAAGGTTGAATTATTCTGATTATGCTTGTTAGTGGATAACGATGTCTCAAACCATACACCAACCATTGATAACCTATCATATGTCATTCATATATGTGCGCATTAGAGAACATAATTTAGGAGCATGTTGGAATTTCTATGCATTGCAGTCTCGACTCTCTCAATTGTCCACTGGCGATCAGAGTGCTAGTAAATATGAATTAGTTCCATGGAAAGGATTTTGCAATATTGTCTCTCCTAATCGGTCAAACTATGAAGCAAATGTACTTAATTTCTCTTGTTGCGGCCTTGATATTTACTTTTCATGGAGATTTTTGCAACGCAGTATTGGCAGAGACACCAAAAACTAATTGCAACAGCAACACTTTTTATAAAGAAGGCAATGCGTTTGTGAGCAATCTGAAAAAGGTGTTTGATAGTCTTCTTCAGGGCACGAAGAAAAGTGGGTTTAACATCTCTGTATATGGCCAAAGTCTTGACACAGTATATGGCCACCTCCAATGCAGGGAAGACCTGACAATCGACCAATGCTACACTTGTTCACAATATGCAATCAATACAGTTCAACAAAATTGTGGGAATGTTGTTGGCACTAGTACTTGGCCTTTTCATTGCTTCTTACGTTATGAAATTTATAATTTCATCGGACAACTGGACACAGATTTGGGGTCTATGTATGAAAAGGAATTCCGTGGAGACACGGGTATCTTTGTCCCGACTCACTTGCACTCATCTATTGAGAATCTCTTGAAGAAATTATCCGCTGAAGCAGCAGGTAATACAAAATGATTTGCTTTGGGTAAATCTCTAGATTCTCTTTCTCAAACTATTTACAGTCTGGCCTAGTGCACCAAATATTTATCTACTCATGACTGCACAACATGTCTGTCATTATCGACCAATAAAATATTCAAATCTTATCCTGAATATGCTGGATTTCAGTACTGGAGTCAAAGCTGCATAGTGCGTTATGAGATATATCCTTTCTATAATTCCTCTAGCCTTTGACCACACTCTAGAGATACTTTATGTAATGGGATAGATGTGAAATTCTAACTGTTTGAATCTAAAAGTAAATATTCAAATCCCATAGGAAATTGTAGGGACTTTAAATTCTTATGTGTTTCTAAAGTATTGTGATCTGATTGTTTCTAGTTCTGATCTATGAGATATTTATGAATTCGATATGTAAGCAAGCAACCACCATTTCATCTTCTTGCCTACTTCATTGGTAATTTCTAACTACTGTTACTGTACACACTGTTGAACTAACTAACTAAAATTTTGTATACAATTCAAAACCATTGTTCCGAAATGTTCTCATCAATTGTTTCTAGAGCCACGACCTTGGAGGTTTTATGCGATGGTGTAAGGGGTACCATGAACGGCCAACTCCAACTAGTGTGTTATCTTTTTTTTACTTTTCTAAAGCTTAGTAATAGTCTCTAGGATTGTTTTTATATTTGTGAAGTGAATTATACTAATTTCTTTATCGAAATATTGAACCTCATTAGAAATATTGAATTTCATGTCATAACAGATGCATATGGAGTTGTGCCATGTTTTCTCACCGCTTGGTCCAGTTAGAGAACTCTATTTCTTAAGGTTATGCCAGCAGATTGATGCAGGAGTTTGGGCCGTCATGGATGTTTAAGCAGATAGTTTAGTGGAGAACTCAATTCCTGTGAATTGCAAGAGGCAACCATCAAGATTGAGGAGGGAACACAAAATATTTCTAATGGAAAACCAATCTCTTAAAGAAGCAAAGACGAACAGTAGCTATTACAACTTACAATTGTGGAGGACCTGCGATTCTCATGGAGATGCCTTTGGAAGAGCGACAAATGTGGGTTGAGAACATGAGATTAAGAATTGAGGTTTGTCTACACTACCATTCAAACATAATTTACATTCGAAATATTAATATTGAAGGGCATTTTCAGAATTTAACGGTTTCATACATTCATTAAAACTAAACAGTTTCATACATTCATTTTGGTAAAGGTTTGATTTTTTCTAAGAAGAAAAGATAAGATAGTACATATATCACAGATTTTTTATCTTTTCTATTATGTCATCCTTCATTTTCTAAAGAAATTCTCAATCAAAAATAGTGAACAAAAATATTGCTAAAAGACTATTACATCTTTGTTTATGTCAGTAAAATCCATCTTTTCCAGTTCCTACAAGGCATAGTTTGGATACCACAAAATTGAAGAAAAATATAGAAATCCTGTAGACTGTCAAAATATATTAGAAAAAGACAGCATATATAGCAACTATTCCAGTCAAATCCTGCCATATTTTCCTATATCCTTTGACCATTGTGATTTTTTCCACCTATTCCATTAAGTATAGTTGATAGAGCTTACATTGAACAGAATCCCATGAACAAAGGATGCAAGAAAAACTTAGCTTATTTTTGTTGATTTTTCTTTTAATTCTTTTTTAGATAGCATATCAGTTGTCCAGTTCTATTCTTTATATACAAGTGATCAAAATTTACAATCTAAAAGTGTCTTACCAAGATTTTAATGGGGCCAACCAATTTTTTAAAATTGAAAGGTTGAAATTATTGTTTCTCTTTACCTAGTCAATAATCCCTTTAGAATCTCTATAAATCAGAATGTGAGTAATACCAAGCCATTTTGCAGCAATGAGTGCCCCCACAAGACTGTGATCTCTGCTCTGTTGTTTGACCGGTGCCTTCTTCCCACCAAAAGTGGTGACATTTTTTGGGCTCAAATCACTTAAATCACTGCCTCTCATGCACAGGCCCTCCTTTATTTTTGGTTTGTATGTGATCCAATTTGATTGACATTCATTGAAGCATTCTATCAAACATTAATTTATGAAAATAATTATACTGTGTTGGTTGGTTATAGAATATTATTGTGACTGAAAAAAATAATTGTGTGTTTCTTTTCTCGATTGTCCAGGTGCAAAGAGTTGCTACGATTGTAGAAAAAATGTGTGGGAAACCATTCACACAAATGGCATCACTTTCTCTTGTACACAATGCTTCTCCGAGTCTGATAACTGGTAGCATTGGTGTCATCAATCTTGATAGCCTGCATTCCACTATAAATCCCAATTTGAATTTCCTGGACCAAGTGGATGTTGCAGGGCAAGCCGGAAGTCCAAGAAGAATCGATATCGAACTGAGGCAAACAGAGATGTTGGCACTGTGCTTATGAATAGCATGGATCTGGTGGAGATATTTATGATTTTGGTATGTAAGCAAACAACCACCATTTCATCTTCTTGCCTACTTCATTGGTAATTTCTAACTACTGCTACTATACACATTGTTGAACTAACTAACTGAACTTTCATATACAATTCAGAACCGTTGTTTCAAAATGTTCTCATGTATTGTTTCCAGAGCCACAACCTTGGAGGTCTTATGCGATGGTGTAAGGGGTACCATGAACAACCAACTCCAACTGGTGTGTTATCTTTTTTTTACTTTTCTAAAGCTTAGTAATAGTCTCTAGGATTGTTTTTATATTTGTGAAGTGAATTATACTAATTTCTTTATCGAAATATTGAACCTCATTAGAAATATTGAATGTCATGTCATAACATATGCATATGGAGTTGCGCCATGTTCTCTCACTTCTTGGTCCAGTTAGAGAATTCTATTTCTTAAGGTTCTGCTAGCAGATTGATGCAGGAGTTTGGGCCGTCGTGGATGTTTAAATAGACAGTTTAGTGGAGAACTTAATTCCGGTGAATTGCAAGAGGCAGCCATCGAGATTAATAATTCAAGACCTCCCTAGCAATTGTCACTACTACATGTGGGGGTGTTTTAAGACAATGTTTAAGACAACAGCCAGCATGGAAGCATTATCACAGACATACTCCATAGCAGCAACAGGAATTGGAGCGAGTTATGAAACTACTCTTGTTTTACTTACTTTCCTTATAAATATATTTTTGAGTTGAAGGCTTTCATTTGTAGCAAAACTCTATGGTGGAAATTTGGGAGCTGCTAGTTCTGATCTCTGATATTTAACTGATTCGAGGCTTATATTTAACACAGATCTATGTTATGACAACACTGAAAATAAGTGTAAATTGGGCGATCAATTGTACATTCGAATGCATATACATTTTTTCTATTTTTTGTTATCAAGGAAGCCAATTCCAATTATAATGGTGGAGCTAACCATTGGATATGAATTTATTTTTCCAGCATTTAATGTGATTCAACCTTTTCGATTTATATTTCAGAGATTAAACTCTCTTGTAAGATGGAGAAATATTGTACATTTTTCTTTTACCTCATAATAGTCATGAAATGAAGTTCCAAATGAGGATCTTGCATGTTCAAATTCAATGACATGAATTTATTTTCAGTGAATATAAGTGTGATGCCTTATTATTTTCAAGGTTGCTTTCCAGAATTGTTAAGTTTTGGGAAATTGTTTATTCACTTAGATTTAAAATGATTGTTGTTATCTTTAAAAAAAAATGGAATTTATTCTTTCTTTCCATAAAAAAACAGAGTTTTAAGGTAATTAAAATCACTATTTAGGAACTTGAAATGTTGAAACCACCTTAAAATAACATTTAAAATGATTTATTTATTTATTTTTTAAATATTTTTTCATATCGTCTCTAGAAAGACAATAGTTTGAATTATGGACATATAGTCTCTATAAAGACAATACATTTTTTTATCTTAGCTGTTGTCCATAAAGATACAAATGTTATTGTCTCTACAAAGACAAAAATGAAAGTGTCTCTACAGAGACAAGTTGTAGACAAATGAAATTGTCTCTAGAGAGACAAATGAAATTGTCTCTTAAAAGAAAATAACGCCTATGTCTTTATAGAGACAATAATAATGTGTTCTATATTGTCTTTATAGAGACAATTGTTTGAGACACTAATTTTGAGACATTAATTTTGAGACACTAAATTTGAGACACCTGCTTAAAGACAATATTTAAGACAATACACAATTTTATTTTTGTCTGTAAAATTGTCTTAAAACACCCCCACATGTAGTAGTGTAAACTATTTAATTGAACGTGATGTGTAACTCAAGTGTCCATTTAGGTGGATTTTCTAGGCTGACCAATTTTGTTCTAGATGTTTGAGGGCCATATTTCATTATAGTACATGCAATTGTATATCCATAAGCATGGAAAATTTTGGGGGCTAATATTCGCAAGTGGGCTAATTTTCTATGTTTTTTTGCAAAAAAAAAAAGATTCGTTAATTTCCATTTTATCTAAAATGGTTTTGCCCAAATTTTATAATATAAAATATTTTACCATAAAAATCGTTAAAATTTTAGGTAGAGAATATACAAAGTTATTATAAATATGAATATTTTTACATAAGTATCACCAAACATTTTACAAATTGCATATCATGGACTAGTGAGATTCGCTAAGGATTCTAAACTTTAAGATGAATTTTTGTTCTTAAAATTTTCCCTATCCATGAGCCAACTTGAATTTTTAACCCCAAGCCCCCAAAGAAGAGATAATCTCAAGTTTATTCTATCAAAATGCTTGAAATAAAGTTTTTGTATCTATATTAACCTTTAAAGTGTGAAAAGCAGCTTGTGAGGTATATTAACCTTTGAAACAACTATGGATTACAAAGTCCTACCAATGGTTAAATTTAATTCACATCCCACTTAAGAAAATGATTTTCATCAACTTCAATCCTGGCATGATCTACACCTCCATTTTTGAATTATTTGATGGATTTAGTTGTTGAGGAAGTTTTGAAGTTCCCAAAGGTCCATATGCCTAACTATTTGGTGCACACTACTTTTGGTATGTCTAATGGATGAAGGAATGCAATATTTGATAAAATAATAGAGAAACTCAACAATATGATTACCAAGATGAAGGGAAAGTGACTTCATATGGACTATTTATTGAATTTGTCCATAAAGTTTCAAAACATGAAGTAAAGGGAAATGACGATACATAAGTACAATGAAGAAGTGTATAGGTTGTTCATAAGATATGAATATAGTGATGGGGCTTATTATATTGTTGTTAGGTATATCAATGGCATTTGATGGTTACTAAAATGAACTCACTCATATATCATTTGAACAACAAAAAGAATAGAAATAGTTAATTTTATTAGGGTTTCAATGGTTTTGTGTTGTTCATGTTTATTACCAATAGTTGTTTTCTTAACTTTCTTTTCTAAAAACTTAGTTTTCATGTGGTGGGCCTAAGGGGCTGCTAGAAAACATAGTTTTCATGTGATGGTTGTAAGGGGTTTCTCCCACTTGTTCTTAGACTTGAGAGTGCCTTAAAATGGATGAAAATGGGTTGAAAGTTGATTTTACTAACTCAACATTTGCTCAAGTTATTCACAAAGGTAGCCATTGCAACCTAATGTGGTGGGGAGCTCTACCAAAAATGTATTTGAAGGTTTTTCAAAAGGTAATAAATCCCTTTCTAAAGAATCTCCTTTGGAAAAATAAATAAAAAAATTATAGTCTAGTGCTTATGATAAACACACAAGGCATTCAAACCTTGAGAAATTTGTCAACTAAATCCCAGTCAAGTCTATTATTAAGATTTGGGTTAGATAGGTCATGGATAGATATAGATAACTACCCATAACTTGAAAAAAAAAAGTTCTTTATTTCTCTTAAAGAAAAAAATGATGATGTTGACATTTTCTCTTGAGGTCCTTGGATTTACATGGAACCTTAGTAGTTATGTCTATATGCACTATATATGTGTAACTTTTGTGTCCATCTAGGTGGAGTTTCTAGGCTTACAATTGTTTTTCTAAATGTTTGAGGGCCATATTTCAATATAGTACATGTAATTTTATATCCATGATCCAACTTGCATTTTTAACCTCGAGCCCTAAAGAAGAGATTATCTCAAGTTTATTCTATCAAATTGGTTGAAAGAAATTGTTTGTAGAATCTTTTGGGAGTCTTCTCTATTTAGTCTAGCTAGATGATAAATTGATGAATCTACGATTCCTGACCTATTAAGGACATCCTTGTCTCGAGAGGTAACAAAAATCAAGTTGTCTGGGTGAAGGGCATACTTGATCGGCAACAGCGCATCAAGTTGATCCACATGATCAACTTCATCTAATATTATGGCCGCCAGAGCATGACAAGATGGGAGATGTTGTTGAGACTCTCGATTCTGATACTGGGGCTATGTTTGAAGTCCTTAATGACGTTACCTTGCAAATATTTTAGAACGCGTTCTCTCAAATTAAAAAAAAAGGAAGATTCTTTGAAATTTTATTTCTTACAATATTCTTTCGCCAGCGTTGTTTTCCCAAGTCCAACCCCACCCAGAATTCCCACAACCTTAGCCTCCACAGGCTCCTCCTCTTGCTGCGATATCACCGCCTTTTTAAAATCTTCTAATTTTTTGGCCAACCCAATATAATATTCTTCCACAGGTGCCCTCTGGATGATTTTGGATCGTTTTGAACCATCTTCGCTTAGAACACTTTCCACTGCTCTTTGCACTGCGAAGTTTTGCACGCATTAGGGGAATTTTGAGGTCTAAAATGGGCCTCCTAAGAAAAACGTACAACCAAAATAAACTCTATAAGAACCACTAGGATTCAATATGATGATGTCAACCATAGGGGATGATTCACCATTTTTAAATTAAAAAGGTAAAAATATTAAAAAATAATAAAATAATCAAACTACTTTTTCAACTCGTATTTTTAACTTATCTCCCAAAGTTTTTACTCAAATTTTGAGCGGGAGTACTTGTTGGATCCAAATTTTAATTCCTCATCCAAGGAGTACCCATGTTGCATACTTTAGATGAACCCTAATATGTGAAAAATGAGAAATACATGAAAAAACGTGATTGCAATAACGTTTTTCATGTATTTCTCATTTTTCGTGTAGTAGGGTCCATCGAAAGTATGCAACATGGGTACTCCTTGGATGAGGAATTAGATTTTTCATTCGACGAGTACTCCCGCTTTAAATTTGAGTAAAAACTTTGGGAGATAAGTTGAAAATACAAGTTGAAAAAATAGTTTTTTCTTTTTTCCCTCTAAAGTTGATGATGTCATCAAATCTTGTTTTATTATTTCCACTATTATTTTATAATTTCCTTAGGAGGCCCATTTTAGACCTCAAAATTACCCTAATGATGAGTTCCGATTCTGGAATATATTTCAACATGCTTCGCACAATCTTATTCATGAGCTCCTCCCTGTTCCTGAATATTTAGTTAAGATCAGTAAAGTAATTTAATAAGTAGTGAGAAACACCTACTTGAGTGACATGTAGCTATTATTCCAACAAATTGAAAACTAACACTTACAAGGATGGGAAAGGTCTAAGCTATCCAACTGATATGAAGTAAAGTAAACTATCCATCCAATTGCAGATTCAACTATCCAACTGGTATGAAGTAAAGTAAACTATGCATCCAATTTGCATAAAAATTAATGATTAATTTTGCTCCATGCTTATTAGATACCTGGAATTTGCAATAACTGGGAAAAGATGATAAGAATTCTTACTTGGTCAGCATCAAATCATCTTATTTTGGGACCTAGTCAAGGGCATCTGTCCATCTATTAATATTCTTTATGTCATGTAGTTGTTTCTCTAGGTGGCAGAGCAAGGTTTTGATGTAATGGTGTCCAAGAAGATCGGAACAAGAGCTCCTTGTCGCCCCTAAATATTCAAGCAGCGTAAAATAAGCAGTGAGAAACACTTTTATATATCTAAGTCAGGAGGGTGATAAACCCCTGCCAATCTATCAAATTGAAAACGATTAACATAAATGTTTTTTCACGATGGGATTACATGATTGGCGAAATTATAAAAAAATAGATTTTGAATCATTTACTCAGGCCCCGGATTTAAACTTCCGTGTCATTATTGTTTTTAAAAATGTATTTGGCGTTGAATAAAAATAAATGTAAATATTTTTAAGTTAGTTATAAATTTTTGACTTGTTGCAATGTAGGTTTAATGCAGAGGAAGCCAATGAAATGTAAATATTTAAGTTACTCATCATAAATTCTTTATTTATAAAAGTGCACGATTAATGTAGAGGAAGTCAATTGCAATTACCACAATTTAAAAATTTGCAATTGCTTTTTCAGATTTTGTTGAATAACTCTAATTAGTTTTTTTTTTTTTGCGTTGTGTTTTTATTTTTAAATAATGCAAAGAAATCTTTACAAAATAAGTTGTTATTCATCTCAATTTTGTTAATAAATCATTTTATTTGCAATTGTTTTTCAGTGTTGGTTTTATATTGCATGTATATATTGCAAATTTGTTATTCATCTCAAGCTCACTTATAAATACTTTTTTAAATACTTTTTTTTTCATTTTTCTTTATTGTTATTTTTTTCTATGTATATATTATGAATATTTTTTTTTTCTATATATATTATTATTTTGTATATGTTGTGATTTGAAATTTTTTATTTTTTATTTTTAGTTTAATAAATTTTCATTATATTATTAAAGAGAAATTGAGTACAAAATTTATCTCAACAAACTTTTTTCACTCATTTGAACACACTTTTTGAGTTAAGAGCCTTAAGGAAAACATAAACACATGGTGCCAACCTTTATTTCCGATTAGCCTATTAGATATACCATACATAAAAAAATTAAACATAAACTAGAGCATGAATCAACATATTAAGGAGGCGAGTTGGGAGGAAAGACAAGAGGGGCGACAAAGTAGTGTGCATTTTCATGCATGTGGGAGTCTGTGTGTTTCACCCTTGCTTTGAGAATGCGAAGGTGGTCGTTGGTGCGCCAATGTTGTCGTCAAAGGTTATCCAAGTTGTCCAAGATTTCATTCTGAACATGTTGAAAATCATTGATGTAGGCTACTAGTTTATTTCAATCCTCATGGCGTTGTTCATGCATGATGTCAATATTCATTTGAATATTGTGTAGTTGGGATGCTAGAGAGTCCAAGGTAGTTGACGCAATCACATGGTTCGGGGAGCGGGCAGGGTAAATTGCAGCATCCTCCGTCGTTTCCTTGTTGGCTGCATTCTTCGAGGATAAGTGGCTTCCCTTGTTATGCCTTTTCCACTCTTCCTAAGAAAAAGATGATCACCCCCGTCGAGGATGACCGCTCTATCGTGGCATGGAGGTGGACCAAGGAAAACTGAAGGCAGCCGAGGCAGGACTACCATGCCCACAAGAGCCTAAATGAAAACTTGCATGGGGCCTATAGAAAGACCTCCCCTTCGACAAGAAACACCAATTGGTACATAAGTGCACAAGATAAATGAACTAATAAAATGAATTACCAGACACAAAGATGTCGTGACTGGAAATGCTACGCCAATTCTTTCATCGTTCGTCAACACCACCCCAAATTGTTCCCACGTAGAATGCACCTCTCCAGACTAGGAACGAGTCGACCACTAAGCCACGTAGAGTGAGGGTGAGAACCAACACTATACAAATGGCTCCATCACGGAGAGAGCCAACCCAGAGAAATCTCCATTGAATCTTCAGCCTAGAACAAAACCATCTGCGGGGCCAGTAGCATTTAGGACAAAGAAGACTAACCAACACAAAATTATATTGAGTGTTGAGGCAAGACCCCTCCCCTGTTGACAACAAAAATTAATCGACAAACAGACTAGAGTACCCAAAATGAAGGCTTGACGCCTTGGGCACCTCCGACGTGTCGGGATCCCATGGACAATCCTTGTCCAAGACTTCCCCTTGTTCTAAATTATCCCATTCTCTACATTCCCGCTTTCCCGATGTCATGATCTCAGAAGGGAAGTCTAGAGCATAAACCCAAATCCCTCTGCAACCTCCCACTTCATCACTTGAAACATGACACTGAAAAAATTCCTATGTCGAGGCGGGAATATATCGCCACCGCGAGTGAGAGTGTCGCCCGTCTGCGGGCAGTTACTGCCTACCTTGCTCATTATGGCACATTCAATGGGTTCGTGGAGGCCAAGCAGGCTCCATACTACCAAGTGTTATGCCAAGTGACCACCCCCATTGGGGAGCTATGATTTGAAACTTAAAATTACGAAATATAACTAAATTTTTTATGATTTGAAAATTAAAATAAATACATTTTATATTAATTATGTTATTAGGTAGTTTTAATATGTTTTAATGTTTTTTAATTTGAAAAATAAAATTAAGAAACATAATTGATAATTTTGTGATTTGAAAATTAAAATTAATAAACATAATTAATATTTTTTTTGTAAAAGTTAAGGGTGAAAGTTTTGGATCCATTCCAATTTGAATCAAGTAATATGGAGGCATTAGTAGCACTTTTACTACTATTTTGAATGCATGGGAATCACATATGACAAAAACCCTTTTATCAAGCACTTAATGATGACCACTTCCCACTGAGTAGATGATGATCAAGTGCATTGTTAATGCACTCTTATATGTTAATTCACTGGTTCAATTCTCATCGCCCAATTCGGGTGTTGTTCTTAGACATGACCATGATGTAGCGTCATTAATGTTGAACTTACAAAAAAAATTGGTAAAAAATATAAATAATTTTGACATAAATCTCAAATTTCGATTTTCTGTGATAGGGTGGGTTCACAAGGGAGGGGTGAGCCTACCACTCTATTGACGACATGAAAATTAATGGTCAAGGGGCACGGTTTGTCCTCAACATGAAAGAGCATGTCGTAACACCTCCACCACCACATTTACACACTTTTACAAGCCCTCGAGGTAAATGTGAAGCGAAGTGCCACTATGACATGACCTGACCTCCTATTTCAAGTTAAGGAAGTGGGGCCTACAACTAAGAGTAATTAACCACAAATTGACATCATACAGGGACTACATATCACACTGTAGTTGAAGAAACACCCCAGGTGGTCAATCCCTAAACTAGAACTTTGCTGCATTGACCTAGACTCCCAACTGCACCCATGACATTACTTCCATGTGGTTATGAGCCTCCAATCACACTCACAAACCTTGTTCCATGTGGTTGTGACCCAACTTTCCCATTTTAGAGGGTGTGGTCCCATGATTTGAGCCACAATTCCAAGCCAACCTCCACACCACTACCCAAAACTTCCCGAGACTTCTTAGAATGATAAATTACATAATGACAAGGCTAAACATACAAACTTGAGTCAGAAACTTGACCTAGAATGACCAAAACATACTATGAATTTCATCAAACACATGGTAAACATGTATGTTACAAGTCATGAATGCATATATGAGTGTGAATCTTTGTTCTTTAGCTAGAAACCACTAAGAATGTATAAGGCCCTCTCAATTAGTTGCAACCACACTTGTTATCCCATGCATTCATTAACCATTCATTAACTTACCAAAGCATAATAAGCGGCATAGTCGGAGTACATCATAAACCATGCTTATATCCAACAAATAACCAGAATATTAACCATGACAAAATATCCATCAAAGTCATACAATAACAAGTATAAATTCTCATAGAGTACAATAGAAGAATAAATCTTATTAGTATATGAAAAATCCAACCAAGTCAGGGACTTCCACGTACTACCACCTGACCATAGATTAAGTTGACCCAAATATTTCTTTTATCCAATCACCCTTGTGCCATATTCCAAGCATGAATGTGAGATATCATGGGATAAACCAAGGGAATCTAGAGGTTAAACCACCTCCACCCTCAAACTACCACAATCTCACCAATACCAGTCAAGAGATCCCAAAACCTAAACAAGCTCGGATGCCTCAAAATTCCTTCACCATACCTTGAGGAATTTACCTATATCCACCCACCTGTTGAGGGCTTCCTAAAGAAATCCATCTCTACCCCAAATCCTTGTGAATTTCCTAAGACCACCTCACCTAGTTCAAAAACCTTTCGACAATCCAAATATCAACCAAGGAATGAATCCCATAACACCATGGCTATCCAGGAAATGACAAGGCAAGGTTGAAACCACTGTCATAACAGACAAAACCCATGTCAATGACAACAAATGAACCAAAAAAACCAATGCATGTATCATACATTCACATAAAAAATAGGAAATTACACATGTAACCTATTATCTACAAAATAATCTCGTTGAAATTGTCGATCCAACCTTTTCCTTGCTTGTACTTTGACTTCTTTCTCCAATCCAAGTGATTTCCCAAGTGCTCTAAGAATACTCCAAGATTTCTCTAAGTGTGCAAGAGTATGAGAGAATGAGAGAATAGAAGAGAGCTCCAAAATTGAACTGACAAAAGGTTGTGAACTAATCCTCAAAATCCTTTTTATCATTGAGGCCTCTATTTTCTTCATTTTCCTTCATTTTTCCTTCAAGTTCCCTCTCATGAAAATTTGTGTCTCTTCACCTTACTTTTCTCCTATTTTCCTTTATTTTCATAAATAATTTCCAATTAATTCCTCTTTGCCTTTGCCAATTTATTTAACCATAAATAAACCAAAAGTGATGCCCACTATAGTGCTTTTCCCAACATTCATCTTGGAATACGTGTCCCATGACCTTGGTATTATTTTTCCTTTATTAACCTTTATTACATGAATTTTTAACCTAGGAATGTTACAAACCCATCCCCCTTGGGGGAACACCGTCCTTGATGTTCTAAGACACCTATGACCAGCAAACCACTGAAAACAAAACATATTGCCTATTGATATTTATAACACAACGCGATGCAATATTTACAATGAAAAAATACTACAAACCATGACCAACATGACAATCATGACAATCAAACTGCTTATTGGAGCTTTATAACACAACTCATCATGGTATTTACAATAACATCAATATACATATACATATACCAAAAACTCATTTGCTTGACCCAACAAATAATGAAGGATACAAATCCCACGTATGATTCACCATCTCCCATGTAGCTTCATCACACCCAAAGTGCTTCCATTGCACTTTAAATTGTGTGATTTCTAAGTTATGGAGCATGAGTTGTTTCCACTATAATATGAATTGTGGTTCTCGCTAGAATTTTCCCTCTGGCTCCACCTGCAATACATACTAGTCAATCACATGATCAACATCCTAGACATACCTCTTAAGGAATGAAACATGGAAAACATCATGGACTTTCACTGTCGGAGGTAGTGCAATTATGTAGGCCATTGGTATAATTCTCTCAAGGATCTCAAAAGACCCGCAATATCGAGGTACCAGCATGGCACATGATCCAATCCTCAAGGAACTCCTCTTTGGATTGATGTGCAAGTACACATGATCCCCAACCTGAAGCTCCTTAAATACCCTGTGCTAATTTTCATAAATCTTTTTCCTGACTTTTTTTGCCTTCAAATTCCTTTTAATAACCTGCATTTCCTGTTCCATCTCTACCAACATGTATCGTCCAATCAACACCTTATTCACTAGATCACTGTAGTTGATAGGAGTATTACAAATCTGCCCATAAAGCACCTCAAACAAAATCATCTTCAAGGACTCTTGATATCCATTATTATAAGAAAAATATACTAGTGGAGGATACTCTTCCCACCTCTTTTGCCGATGCATGACATACATCCTCAACATGTACTCAAGAATCTTGTCAACCTTCTATGTATTTCCATCTATCTATGGATGATAAGTTGTATTGAAAGCCAAATTTGTCCCCAAACTTGCAAACAATTATTTCCAAAACCCAGAAGTGAACTTGGCATCTCTGTCGGATACAATATTCTTAGGAACGCCATGTAACCTCACTATCTCCCTGATGAAAATCTGAGCTACCTCACTAGCTAAATTTGTATATTTTAACTGCAATTAAGTTTGTTACCTTACTTAACTTATCAACCAAAACCATAATAGAATCATGTTGTCTCAATGTCCTCGGCAAACCTGTAATGAAGTCCATGGAAATGACCTTCCATTTCCACTCTGGAATTAGAATCAATTTTAGTAACCCACCTAGATGCTTACTCTCTACTTTTACCTAGTGACAATCCAAACATCTCGCAACAAACTCATTCACCTCTTTCTTCAATTTCAACAAATGATAGAATATCTTAATTTCTATCAATGTATTTTGATATCCTGGGTGACCTAAATATGGTTTAACATGAAACTCCCTCAATACAAGCTTCTTGGAATAAATTTCATATGGTACATAAATCTTGTTCCTGAATCTATTCAAGCCATCTACTATGAGATGATACTCCTCAACCCTACACTAGTAAATTTGGCCCAATTTCCGACAGCCACTTCATCGCTTTTCCGACACATAGTCGTCACAAGAGCGATAGTCTGAGGTCGGACAGAAAGTGGTTAGCCATTACGTCATAATTCTGACACTTCAAAAAAGCATCGAAAGAGCGACACTTCTTCCGACATTTCCAGGCATCCGTCGCTCTTCCGACATTATGCCAACCGTCGCTATTCCGACGTTTTATAAGCGTCGGTCGTCCGACGTTAACAAACTGTTGGTCTTCCGATGATACCGAACTGTCAGTCTTCCAACGTGTTTCAATTTTCAAACTAACATCGCAATTCTAACGTTATGTTACAACATCGCAATACCGACAAACATTTAAAAATTTTAAAAAAAATGAAACGTCGCAATACCGACGAAAAGGGGAAATCGTTCAAAGCGTCGAAATACTGATGCTTATGAAGAAATGTTGCAATACCGAAGAAAAGGGGAAATCATTCAAAACATCGTAAGATCGACGCCTATGAAGAAACATCGCAATACCAACGAAAAAGGGAAATGCTCAAAGTGTCGAAAGACTGACGGTTATGAAGCGTTGCAATACCGACAACTGTTTAAATTTTTTTTTTTTTAAATAAAACTTTAAACTGGACGCTCTTCCAGTTTAGTGAAGGTGTCGACCATCAGAGCTCTTCTTCCGAGTTACTTGAAGTTCGTGTTAGAACTAGTAATGCCATCGATTCTTCCTGAGCGAAGGTGTTGTCCATCCCTGTTGCTTGATTGATTTTTCATCATTCGTACACAAGGTACTTGGCCCTTGCTAGAAAAATCCTTGATTTCATGGTGTTTTGTCATACTAAATCCTTGATTTCATGGGGATTTGACAAACTTTGTCCATCTATTTGGTTTGTTCATCCTTTTGTTGGTTTATCCATCTGTTTCTATGGAAATTTTCGTTTGTCCATTTTTCTGATGACTGTTTACCCCCAGCAGTCTCACATGACTATTTACCCCATGCGGAAAAACCCATTTTGATGATTGTTTACCCCCAGTAGTCTCGTACAGTTATGTACCATAGTCTTTAAGTCCTATATGTGCTTCACATAGTGATCTATACGGATGATGTATGTATTTACTATTTTACCTCTTCTATAAAAGATGTGAGTTTGCAATTGAAAAAAAAAATTTACTTTACCGTCTAGAGGTTATGGTTCAGGGATGGTAGGAGTTTCTCTTTTTTTGGAAGAGGAAGAGACATGATGGATGGAGAGCCAGTGATTCTATACTAGTAATGATTCTTTAACAGAAGAGAGTCTATGTAATAGCAACAGACAATTCTATCCTTTGAGACTAAAGATACAATAGAAGAATGCACTCTGTTTTTTAGTGCCTACTGTGTAATTTTGTTGGGAACACTGTATACCTTATTTTGCTGTGGATTATCTCCCCCAAGAGTGTTTTTTCCATGTAAATCATTGTGTTATTGTATACGTATATGTCCTCTGTTTTCTTTTCTCTCTCATTTTGCAAATTTCTTTCATTGCAATTCAAGATTAGAGGGAGGAAATTACACATACAGTGAATTATGTATAGACATGAGTGATAAAGCACCAATCATGAAATCATGACTTCTAAATAGAGAAAGCCATATTTCCATCATTGTAATTCAGATTGTAGACACCCTGAATATCTTTGTAGTTTTTGAACTTTTGATTGGCCTGGTAAACTCCAAGTGCCCAAATATTCAAGCAACCACCTCAATGTGTATTGCAAAAAGTTACAGCAGGCAATACTAGTAGGTTTTGTAGGCTTCGTACAGCTGAAAGGGGAATATCATGTGACTGGCTCATAGCTCTTTCATGGCTGAGTAACTCGTTGTTAGATGGTAAACAAGATGCATGTGCTTCAACAATCCTTATTCCTACTACTCTTTCATCACAGGGATTCAAGAAGAGAATCAAAATATATTATTTGGTCATTAAGGGTGGACTATGCTTCTAAAATGTCGAAGTGAGCACATCAAAGCTACTGGATCAATTGCATTAGAAAAAAGAGAGTCTCCTCTGTATAGGAATGTTTTGTGGATCTCAATTCCAGGGCCTAGTGTGCTAGAGGAATTGCGAAAGTTTTAATTAACACTTGAAAGAAATCTATTGATATATTGGCCAAAAAAAATTTCTAAAACTATCCAGATACTTTTTTCCTTACAAGAAGCATCATAAGATAAGTAGGAAAGAAAGCAGTGAACTTGAATCACCGATAATTTTGGAGGACATTCTTAGTTGAAAGCTTGCAACATTTTGAGGCACCTCCATCAATCGCTCTGACATGAGCCCCTAAAATCGTAAATGGAAACTTTCAAGTTTTCCAAATACTTTATTATTTTAACATTTATTGAAATTGATGTGCTCTAGCAAAGAATTTCAAGTCTATTCCTGTCGTTTATACGTTAACATAAACAACTACAAATACACAACTTAACTTTCTCTGACACTAATAGAAAAAGAAAATAAACTTACAGGAATGTAAGTAGTGTATGTTACAACATTCTATTTCAACCTTCAGGTATGGATTATGAGATTAGCACATCCATTTTATTTTATGATTTTCTCCTGCAAAATTAACAAAAGAAAAATGAAGCAGTGTATGCTGCAATATTCCATTTCAACCTTCAGGATATGGAGGATGATTTCACGAGGAAAAGGCAATGGCCTTGTAATTTAAGTGGGCCATATTACAACAATGTTTCTCGTAAATGAGAGAATAGCAATGAGTAACCTCTCTCAATTGAGTTGTGACTTGTTTTTTGTAGGTATGGGCTCTAAAATCCAAACCTTGCAAACAAGGAGAGAATGAATCACCATGGTGTCAAGAAACCAGAAATTAGCCTGATTATCCTAAAACTGAAGTTGGAAACATCGTCTCTCCAAGGTTGTTAATGTTGCAATCCTCTGTTCAACATTGATACAAATGTAGAAAACAAGTTAAAAGATGAACCAAATAATAGCATTCAAAAGAAAGACTAGGATGTCACCATTTCTACCTGCTATCCTTGAAAAGAAGGTGAGATTATTTACATGCTTTTGTGTTTGAAAGGTGGACTTGAAGACCATGTTCATCCCAGAATGAGCTCAAAATGTACTTTTGTTTTTGGATTCGTGAAATAGAAGGACAGTGTTGTCAAAAAATAGTGAAATGGAGATCCCATAGAGGGCCTCCACCTTTACCACCCATGGATTTTGAAATAAGAAACTCTCATCCATAAATATGAAGTCCAAAGAATGTGAGGCAGTCGACACCCTTGCTTGAATACTATGTTAATGTATATAATAGACCCCAAAGATGATCATTTGAATCTCATATAGGGTCATAATTATAGAGATCGCCGAGCATAGGAGAGGTATACCTTTAGCCTCTCAAATAGTAGGTTTCTTCCAACTATCTAAAAGGCTTAACAGGTGTCCATGGATCAACAATATACTTACTTTTTCTTCCTTGATAGCATTTGGGAGGATTGAAAAATAGTCAAAAGTGTGGTGATTCCATTTGCAATGACTAAACCTTAAACCTACAATTTCTTCCTCTCTACCCATATGGAGATGAATTTGTCTGCTCTGCTGGCAAAGAGTTTGAACATGGTGTATCCCAGCATGAAAGTCTCACAATTAATTGATTCATTTTGATCATCATATTTATAAAGATGATTGATTTAAGAAACTTCACTGGGGGTAAGGCCAGAAGAGACTATCTAAAGCAAAAGGTCTGCAATATGAATAGGTAAGATGGTCAAAGTATTTTTAAGGAATTTGTCTCTCAAGTTTTCTAGCTTCTAAGCCTTATTAGAATGGAATTTGAAAATTGCTCTCATGATCATGCAATCAATGTAACAACAACCATACAATCTGGGATTGATGATGAAAGGTGGTTGGTTGCAGATGTCATATAATAAGGTGACATTATTTTGAGTGAGTTGTTAGAATCAGTAATGGTGCAAGCAGGCACTTTAGTAAGAATATTTTGTACAAGAATTTAGTGTAGACACTATTTTGTTGAAGAATCACTTTTCATTTGTAGAGGAGGTATTACCGTATTAGTGTTTTCCTCAGTATGCTTCAATAACAAAATTTGTGACATTTTATTGTCCTGAATTTGAAAAGGAGCCCAAAAAATTACCACAACCAGGCAACTAAACACTCGTGTTTCCTACAACTTGAACCACAAACTAGCAAAATTGAATCTGATGGGCTAATATTTGATCAGATTATTGTAGCATATTAAACAATTAAACTTTTTTTGCAGTAGGACATGACTCTCTATACCTAGCTCAAACCACATTAGAAAAATTCATCATGGTTGTACGCAGAGCATAAATATTTCAAGTCACAAGAATCCAATGTGAAAAAGCAAAAATGAAAAATCATGCACACAAATCAACTCAATTAATATGTGACGGCTGTTGCATAGGAAACATTTCCAAGGATTCCATCTTTGAATGGAAATATGTCTGAACACTATTTCTGGAAATATTTTTTGTCAAAATTTCTATATTCATCTATTGTGAGTGTTTTTTGTATCCTATCCAAGCTTTATCTTGTCTCCACATAAAATAACAACTTTTTGACACTTATGAATAATAAATTATAACATTCAACCTTGCAAATTTTCTCAATCATAGAAGGAATTTAATATAAAATAGTAATGGGGAAATTATGTCTTGACTTGATAAAAAACCGCCTTTATAAAGGGGCTTTTCAAAATTCAGAATGCAATCATTAAAGTCAAACATTGATAACGAGGCAAAGTTAGATTCCAGTATCTCTAAAGTAGTTCATATAGACTATTGATGCAAAAATTTATGAGCATATACCTGAGAAATCAATCGTGCAAGCAGTGAGCATCACAAATCCCTGCCCCCTGCACCATCAACTTGCCTATAGGTTTCAATTATACGAGTGAATGCCTCCTTGCTTAATAGAGTTTGTTGTTCCTCGGTCAGTGATACAAACTGTGGCACTATTGGCATTTCTGGGGATTGATCGTCCGCAGATTGAGTCATTTCTGGATCAGAGGAGATGATTGTTTCATGATCAGAGGACATGATTGTATCTGGGTCAGAGTTTACTTCCAACTGGTTATGTAAAGTAGTTCAACTTAAAATGCTTATAGAAGAAACCTGACACAGTTTCTAGATTTAAGGCCGAGTTGCATCATGCATGGTAAAGCTTACAGATTTGTGGAATTTTAAAATGTCAGAACCCAGATATAGGGAAATAATCTATAAAAAACATGAACCAGAAACATAGAAAATTCAGATTTCTGAATGTATATTTCTCCAAATCGTGCTTATAAATTCTGAAATGCAAACCCCTATGAGAAAGTCAAATTCTTATGCATTAGGATGGGGGAAGGGATATTTTATAGGCAAAAGTTAGGGATTTAGGGCCCTGAAATTTGCCATTTTTCATTTATTGTTATGATTTTTAATATGTTTTTAAATAAAATGGCTTTTCTTCGAAGATCTGCTATCTCGATGTTTCCAGCTACCAAAAACAGATTTAAAGCAGATCCTCTGGTGCTTATTAGGGTTGAACCACATTGTCCTGCTACTGCACTGGCCATTGAAGTGCCGCAATAATTTAAAACCCTTTTGTTGTGTTCTGTTCCTCGCTATATTCTACAATTCACCCTCAATTCGCCTATAGCCTCAGAGTTTATTGGGTTAGTTCAAGGGATAAGAATCCATATCCCTATAATTTGAACAGACCCACAAAAGATAGAGTGCGGAAATTCAGACCTACAACCATCTATATCTCATAACCAAGATAGCATAGAAGAAAATAGCGAATTTGAATGGGGTAAAACAAGGGAAATACCAATCTGATTCTTCCAGAAGAAGAGAGAATTCATCCATTATTGATTTCTCTTTAGATCTCCCATAGATTTCTGAACATCGACAAAACTCGAAATATCTCCACCAGCTACTATGGCTTTCGAGCTGTTAATGGACTGTGGCCGCTTTAGGGTTTCAAAGTGTCCATGCTTCTGCAAGAATCTGGAAAAAAGCAAGCATTATAGGGAAGAATGGAATCATGGGAAATAAGGCATAAAGGTCGAACAAGCGCACAGCGGGAAAAAAAAAATTTGAATAGGTCGATTAAGAAAATTTGAATAGGTGGAACAAGTGGAGCGGGAAAAAAATTTGAATAGATATAAAATCTAATAATAATAATAATATATGAATGATAATAATATACATAATGATATAATAATATACATAATGAGCGGAAGGGTTGTATTGTATGAATGATAATAATAATATACATAATGATATGTCACACAAATTTTTTAGTGCATATTCTAATCCTTATATGCAAACTTTTGAAAATACAAATATTCATATTTAAAATTCTAATGTTCCATATATTGAACCATTATATGTTATTCCTAATGAAGTAAATAAATTATGTCAACATACCTAGACATATGCCGAGGAAATAAATAAGTTGTGCATTAATCCATTGCTTTTATTTTGTTAGGTAATGAGAGTTTTGAGATGAGGTGCATGCCTAACACGTGATTTGAGTAGCCATGAACCAAGGGCTTTTAAGTTGTCAAAATCACCTAGGGATCGCATCCAACCTAGGCCACACCATCCCTTAACTTGACTGGAAATTTTCCCTCATAGTTTCGAACCAATGATTTTCTCACCAGTGATTGTATCTTACCCGTTATTTCACATTCCGCAAGGCACAAATCAAATATTTGGATGTATCTTGGATGACTTGTCACATTCCATGACTAGCTTCACACACATTGAATAGGAATTCCCATCATTTAAGAATTTTTTGGAGGGTTTTCATGGCATATTTTTTATTGGTTTAGGGGTTCGATGAATAGGATATTAGGGGTTAGAGGTTTAGGGTTTAGCGGTAGGGGTTAGGAATAGAATAATGAGTTAGTGCAGGTTAAGGGGTTAGGGATTGGGGGATTAAGGGTTAGGGGATCTAGGTACATTTAGGGGTTAGGGGATTAATGATTTAGTCGTGGTTAAGGGATTAGGGATTGCGGTTAGGGAGATCATAATGATTTAGTGGTTAAGGGTTTAGGGATTGGGGGTTAGGGGTTAGGGGATTTAGGTGCCAAGTCACAAGTATTGTTTGCTAGGAAGGCTTTCCAAAGAAGTTGGCTGGCATCACTATGACACTACTAGGGAATTAGAAGGGAAGAGAAAGGAAAAGGCTCAGGTAACATATGAGAGAAGGAAGCAATTGGAAAAATTGAGATCAAAAGCAGTGGAGTTAGTTGAAAAGCAGCTTGCCCCAGAGATGGATAAGATAAAACTTGAAACCATATTGGTCAATTTCCTTGACCCTTTATTGGTTATTCAGAAGGAGTATGAATACACCATCCATTAATATCAAGGTAACCAGCCCTAAGCAGATCAAGGGATGAGAGGAAAATCAATTATCAATGAAAATTCAAAATTTTCAAGCTGAGCAAGATCAACCAAATTGGGGGTAGAGTTTGGGGAACCTTCGTAAGTGAATGGGGCCTATGTGATATGACTATGAGTTATCTGAGTATATAATTAATTAGATAGAATTAAGAAAACAATTACTTCTTCAAAGCTAATTCGAATTTGGAGGGCTTAGGGGATTGGGGGTTAGGGGTTAGAGGATTTAGGTGCATTTAGGGGTTAGGGGTCGAATAATGAGTTAGTAGTTAAGGGATTAGGGATTGGGGGCTTAGGGGCCTAACCCGAACGCATTTGGGTGGGCGCACTCAACCGAAACGACCCGACCCAAACGTGTTAGGGGGTTATAGGTTTATGGTTTAGGGGGTTAAATGGGTTAGGGGTTGGGAATTAGGGTTTAATGGGTTAGGGGTTAAGGGATTATAGGTTTAGGGTTTAGGGGGTTAAATGGGTTAGGGGTTTAGGGATTAGGGATTTTATGGGTTAAGGGATTAGGGATTGGGGGCTTAGGGGCCAAGGGATTTAGGCGCAGTTAGGGGTTAGGTGAATAATGATTTAGTGGTTAAGGGATTAGGGAATAGGGGCTTAGGGGTCAGGGGAAGAGAATGGTCATTCCAGATGCTCTGTCTTCAGCTAGGTCACAAGTATTGTCTGCTAGGAAGGCTTTCCAAAGAAGTTGGCTAGCATCACTATGACACTATTACGGAATTAGAAGGGAAGAGAAAGGCAAAGGCTTACGTATCATACGAGAGAAGGAACCCGAACGCACCCAGTCGGGTGACCTCACATGACGCGCTCGACCAAATTACGATGCCACAAAGGAGAAAACAGCAAACAGGCCATCCAAACATGCACAAGGCACCCGGGCGGTCACAACTTAGCAAAACTAATATTGGCGCCCTTGAACGAAACGGCCCGATCTTAACATCTCGATTGAGCGACCTCACATGGCGCGACACAGCGCGCCCGACCGAACAATGCCATAAGGGAGAAAATGAAAAATTGGTCGCCTGAACGTGCACAAGGGACTTGGGTGGTCACAACTTAGCAAAACTGATATGGGCACCCTCGAACAAAACGGCCCAATCGGAAAGCACCTGGTCGGGCACCGACCTCACACAGTGCGAAACAATGCGCCCGAACAAACGTTGATGCCACAAGGGAGCAAACGGAAAACGAGCCACCCAAATTTGCACAAGGCACTCGGGCGGTCACAACTTAGAAAAACTTATATGGGTGCCCTCGAACAAAACAACCTGACCTGAATGCGCCCGGTCGGGCGACGTCACATGATGCAACACGACGCACCCGATCGAACGATGCCATAAGGAAGCTAATAGAAAACAGGCCACTCGAACGTGCACAAGGCACCCAGGCGGTCACAACTTAGCAAAACTAATATGAGTGCCCTCGAACGAAGCGGCGCGACTCGACCCGAACGCGCTTGGTTGGGTGACCACACAGTACGGCGCGACACGACGCACCCGACCGAACGATGCCACAAGGGAGCAATCGGAAAATGGGCCACCCAAATGTGCACAGGGAACTTGGATGGTCACAACTTAGCAAAACTAATACGAGCGCCCTCGAAAGAAATGGCTTGACCTGAACCCAAACGCACTCGGTTGGGCGACCTCACACAGCGCGACACAATGCACCCGACCGAATGATGCCACAAGGGAGAAAATGACAAACAGGCCGCCCGAATGTACACAAGGGACCCGGGTGGACACAACTTAGAAAAATTGATACGGGAACCCTCGAACGAAATGACCCGACCTGAACGCGCCCGGTCAGGCGACCTCACACAGTGCGACAGTACGGTGCGCCCGAACGAACAATGCCAAAAGGGAGCAAACGTCAAACGGGCCACCCAAACGTGCACAAGGCACCCAGGCATTGACAACTTAGCAAAACTGATACCAGCGCCCTTGAACGAAACAACCTAACCTGACCCGAACGAGCCCGGTCGGGCGACCTCACACAGCACGACATGACACGCCTGACCGAACGATGCCACAAGGGAGAAAACGGCAAATGGGCCGCCTGAATGTGCACAAGGGACCTAGGTGGTCACAACTTAGAAAAACTGATACGGGTGCCCTTGAACGAAATGGCCCGACCCGAACACGCCCGGTTGGGCGACCTCACATGGCGCGCCTGAACGAATGATGCCACAACGGAGCAAATGGAAAATGGGCCACCTGAATGTGCACAAGGGACCCGGGCGGTCACAACTTAGCAAAAATAATATGGGCACCCTCGAACGAAACAGCCCAACTCGAACGTGCCCAGTCGAGCGACCTCACACGGTGCGACAGTATGGCGCACCCGACCAAACGATGCCACAAGGGAGAAAATGGAAAATGGGCTGCCCGAACGTGCACAAGGCACCTGAGTGGTCACAACTTAGCAAAACTGATACGGGCGCCTTCGAACAAAACAGACCAACTCGAATGCACCCGGTCGGGTGACCTCACAGTACGGCACAACACGGCGCACTCGATCAAATGATGCCACAAGGGAGCAAATGGAAAACAGGCCACTCGAATGTGCACAAGGCACCTAGGCGGTCACAACCTAGCAAAACTGATATGGGCACCCTCGAACGAAACGGCTCAACATGAACGCGTCGGGTCGGGCGACCTCGCATAGCGTGATACAGTGTGCCCGAGCAAACGATGCCACAAGGGAGAAAACGGAAAACAGGCCAAAAAAACGTGCACAAGGCACCCAGGTGGTCACAACTTAGCAAAACTGATACGAGCGCCCTCGAATGAAATGGCCCGACTCGACCTAAACACGCCCGGTCGGGTGACCTCACACAGCACGACACGGCACACCCGACCAGACGATCCCACATGGGAGCAAATGACAAATGGGCCACCCAAATGTGCACAAGGGACCTGGGTGGTCACAACTTAGCAAAACTGATATGAACACCCTCGAACGAAACGACTCGACCTGAACGTGCCCGATCGAGCGATCTCACACGACGCGCCCGACTGAACGATGCCACAAGGGAGCAAATGGCAAATGGGCTACCCGAACATGCACAAGGGACACAGGTGGTCACAAATTAGCAAAACTGATAAGAGCGCCCTCGAATGAAACGGCCTGACCCGACCTGAATGCGCCCAGTTGGGCGACCTTACACAGCGCAACACAGCGTGCCCGACCGAACGATGCCACAAGGGAGCGAACAGCAAACGGGCCTCCCAAACATGCACAAGGGACTTGGGTGGTCACAACTTAGCAAAACTGATAAGGGCGCCCTTGAACGAAATGACCCGACCCGAACACGCCCGGTTGGCTGAACTCACACGGCATGCTCAAACGAACGATGCCATAAGGGAGCAAACGGAAAACGGGCCACACGGATGTGCACAAGGCACCCGGGCGGTCACAACTTAGCAAAACTGATACAAGTGCCCTCAAACGAATTGGCCCGACCCGAACGCGCCCGGTCGGGCGACCTCACATGGCGCGACACGGCGCGCCCAACCGAACGATACCACAAGGGAGAAAATGGAAAACAGGCCGCCCAAACGTGCACAAGGCACCCGGGCAGTCACAACTTAGCAAAACTTATTCGGGCACCCTTGAATGAAACGACCCGACCTAAACATGCCCGGTCGGGTGACTTCACATGGCACGACACGGCACGCCCGACTGAATGATGACACAAAGGGAGCAAACGACAAACGGGCCGCCTGAACATGCATAAGGCACTCGGGCGGTCACAACTTAGCAAAACCGATACGGGCGCCGTCGAACGAAACAGCCTGACCCGACCCAAATGCGCCTGGTCGAGCGACCTCACATGGCGCGACACGACATGCCTGACTGAACGATGCCACAAGGGAGAAAACAAGAAATGGGCTGCCCGAATGTGCACAAGGGACCTAGGTGATCAAAACTTAGCAAAAATGATACGGGCGCCCTCGAACAAAACGGCCCGACCCGACCCGAACGCGCCCAGTCAAGCGACCTCACACAACGTGACATGTCGTGCCCATCCGAACAAAACCACAAGGGAGAAAATGGCAAACGGGCCACCTGAATGTGCACAAGGGACTTGGGCAGTCACAAATTAGCAAAACTGATATGGGCACCCTCAAACGAAACGGCCCGACCCGAATGCACCCGGTCAGGCGACCTCACACAGTGCGACAGTACGGCATGCCTGAATGAATGATGCCAGAAGGAAGCAAACGACAAATGAGCCACCCGAATGTGCGCAAGGCACCCGGGTGGTCACAGCTTAGCAAAATTGATATGGGCGCTCTCGAACGAAACGACCCAACCTGAACCCAAATGCGTCAGGTCGGGCGACCTCACACGGCACGACACGGTGTGCCCGACTGAATGATGCCACAAGGGAGAAAATAGAAAACGAGCCGCTCGAACATACACAAGGCACCCGAGCGGTCACAACTTAGCAAAACTGATACGGGCACCCTCGAACGAAACGGTCTGACTCGAACGCACCCGGTCGGGCGACCTCACATGGTGCGAAAGTACGGCGCGCCTGAACGAATGATTCCACAAGGGAGAAAATGGCAAACGGGCCATTTGAAAGTGCTTAAGGCACCCGGGCAGTCACAACTTAGAAAAACTGATACGGGCGCCCTCGAACGAAATGGCCCGACCCAACCTGAACGCACCCGGTCGGGCGACCTCATACGGCGTGACACGGTGCACCCGACCGAACAATGCCACAAGGGAGAAAATGGCAAACGGGCCGCCTGAACATGCACAAGGGACTCGGGTGGTCACAACTTAGCAAAACTTATATGGGCACCCTCGAACGAAACAGCCCAACCCGAACGCGCCCGGTCGGGCAACCTCACACGGCGCGCGCGAACGAACGATGCCACAAGGGAGAAAATGGCAAACGGGCCACCCGAACATGCACAAGGGACCCGGGCGGTCACAACTTAGGAAAACTGATACGGGCACCCTTGAACGAAATGGCCCGACCCGAACGCGCCTGGTCGGGCGACCTCACACGGTGCGACAGTACGGCGTGCCCAACCAAACGATGCCACAAGGGAGAAAATGGAAAACAGGCCGCCCGAACGTGCACAAGGCACTCGGGCAGTCACAACTTAGCAAAACTGATACAGGCGCCCTCGAACGAAACGACCTAACCCAAATGCGCCTGGTCAGGCGACCTCACAGTATGACATGACACGATGCGCTCGACCGAACAATGCCACAAGGGAGCAAATGGCAAACGGGCCACCCAAATGTGCACAAGGCACTTGGGTTGTCACAACCTACCAAAACTGATACGGGCACCCTCGAACGAAACGGCCCAACCCGAATGCGCCCAGTCTGGCGACCTCGCACGGCGTGACACGGCACACTCGAGCGAATGATGCCACAAGAGAGAAAATTCCAAATGGGCCGCCTGAACGTGCGCAAGGCACCCGGGTGGTCACAACTTAGCAAAACTAATACGGGCGCCGTCGAACGAAATGGCTTGACCCGACCCGAACGCCCCCTGTTGGCTGACGTCACACGGTGTGACACATCGCGCTTGATCGAACGATGCCACAAGGGAGCAAACGACAAATGGACCGCTCGAATGTGCACAAGGGACCGAGATGGTCACAACTTAGCAAAACTGATACGTGCTCCCTTGAACGAAACAATCTGACTTGAATGCGCTCGATCGAGCGACCTCACATGGTGCAACACGGCGTGCCCGACTGACCGATGCCACAAGGGAGAAAATGACAAACAGAAAATGGGCCACCCGAACGTGCACAAGGCACCTATGCGGTCACAACTTAGCAAAACTGATACGGGTGCCCTCGAACGAAATGGCCTGATACGACCCGAACGCGCCCGATCGGGCAACCTCACACGGTGCGACATGGTACACCCGATTGAACGATGCCACAAGGGAGAAAACGGAAAACAGACCGCCTGAACGTGCACAAGGGACCCGAGCGGTCACAACTTAGCAAAACTGATACAGGCGCCCTTAAACGAAACGGCCTGACCTGAACGTGCCCGGTCGGGCGACCTCACACAGTGTGCCCGAACGAACGATGCCACAAGGGAGCAAACAGTAAACGGGCCACCCAAACATGCACAAGGCACCCGGGCAGTCACAACTTAGCAAAATTGATACGAGTGCCCTTGAACGAATCTGCCCGACCCGAATGTGCCTGGTCGGGCGACCTCACATGGCGCGACACGGCATGCCCGACCGAACGATGCCACAAGGGAGAAAATGGCAAACGGACCGCTCGAATGTGCACAAGGCACCTGGGCTGTCACAACTTAGCAAAACTGATACGGGCGCCCTCGAACGAAACGACCCAACCTCTACGCGCCCGGTCGGGTGACCTCACACAGCGTGACACGGCACGCTCGACCGAACGATGCCAGAAGGGAGCAAACGACAAACGGGCCACCCAAACGTTCACAAGGCACCTGGGCAGTCACAACTTAGCAAAACTGATACGGACGCCCTTGAACAAAACGGCCCAACCTGACCCGAACGCGCTCGGTTGGGCAACCTCATATGGCGCGACACTGTGCGCTTGACCAAACAAGGCCACAAGGGAGCAAATGGTAAACGGGCTGCCCAAACGTGCATGAGGGACCTAAGCAGTCACAACTTAGCAAAACTGATACGAGCACCCTCACATGGCGCGACACAGCATGCCTAACCGAACGATGCCATAAGGGAGAAAATAGCAAACGGGTCGCCCAAACGTGCATAAGGGATCCGGGCGGTCACAACTTATCAAAACTTATACGGGCACCCTCGAATGAAATGGACTGACTCGAACGTGCCCAGTTGGGCAACCTCACATGGTGCGACAGTACGGCGTGCCCGAACGAACGATGCCACAAGGGAGAAAACGGCAAACGGGCCACCCGAACGTGTACAATGCACCCGGGCGGTCACAACTTAGCAAAACTGATACGAGCGCCCTCGAACGAATTGGCCCGACCCGAACGCACCCGGTCGGGCGACCTCATAATACGGTGTGACATGGCGTGCCCGACCAAACGATGCCACAAGGGAGAAAATAGAAAACAGGCCACCCGAACGTGCACAAGGCACTTGGGCGATCACAACTTAGCAAAACTGATATGGGCGCCCTCAAACGAAACAGCCTAATCTGAACACACCCGTTCGGGCGACCTCAAACTGTGCGACATGGCACGCTCGACCAAACAATGCCACAAGGGAGCAAACGGAAAACGGGCCACCTGAATGTGCACAAGGCACCCGGGCAGTCACAACTTAGGAAAACTGATACGTGCACCCTCGAACGAAATGGCCCGACCCCACCAGAACTCGCCTAGTTGGGCAACCTCACACGGAACCACATGGCGTGCCCAACCGAACGATGCCACAAGGGAGAAAATGGAAAACGGGCCACCCGAACATGCACAAGGCACCCGGGTGGTCACAATTTAGCAAAACTGATACGGGCACCCTCGAACGAAACAGCCCGACCTGAATGCGCCCGGTCGGGCGACCTCACACGGCGCGAAATGGCACGCCCGACCAAACGATGCCACAAGGGAGAAAACGGAAAATAGACCACCTGAACATGCACAAGGCACCTGGGCAGTCACAACTTAGTAAAACTGATACGGGCGTCCTCAAACGAAACGGCCCAACCCGACCCGAACGCACCCAGTCGGGCGACCTCACATGATGCGACACAGCGTGCCCGATCGAACGATGCCATAAGGGAGCAAACAACAAATGGGCCGCCCAAATGTGCACAAGGGACCCGGGCGGTGACAACTTAGAAAAACTGATACGGGCACCCTTGAACGAAACGGCCCAACCCGAACCTGCCTAGTCAGGTGACTTCACATGGTGCGATAGTACTGCACGCCCGAACGAACGATGCCGCAAGGGGGCAAATGGCAAACGGGCCACCTGAACATGCACAAGGCACCTGGGCAGTCACAACTTAGCAAAATTGATATGGGCGCCCTTGAACGAAATGGCTCGCCCTGAACGCGCTCGGTCGGGCGACCTCACACTGCGCGACACGGCGTGCCCAACCGTGGTTGGGGGCACACATTAAAAGTGAACCAAGGAGTGAGCGCATCACGTCTTTAATATTTTATGAAACTCCTTACAGGTCCCATCATAACCACCTTCCATCTTCATCATAATGTGATATGTCAACTAAAGATATCTTATTATGTTGCTCCAACGGCATTCAAAAAGGGGACCCAAGTTAGATTATTATTTATTAAAGGGGAGGCCAAAGAAATTAATTTACATACCGTCACAAGAGCGATACTTATCCCAAACCGTCGAATGAGCGACACTCAGCCCAAACTGTCGCAATAGCGACGATCTTTCCCAAACTTATTGCAACGCTTTTGTACAAACTGTCGCAATAGCAACGTTTACCTCCAAACGTCACAATAGCGACACAGCTCTTATCCATTGCAATTCCGATGCTTTTTCCCAAACTATCGCAATTCTAATGTTTTGCTACAAACGTCGCAAGACCGACACTAACTTCTATGTGTCGCAATACCGACACTTATCTACAAATGTCGGTATAGCAACAGTTGTGGGCAGGATTTGAAAAATTGATAAATTTTGGGGAAATTTCTGACATTTGGTCAAAAGTGTCAGAATTTCTGCCAAATGTACTAGTGCTATCACCTTTTCCCTACTGCTGTAACCTGTGCCTCAATTTTTGATACCTATCATCATGTTATCCCACATGTAATATTTGATCCTATAAATATGTCTCATAAGAACTCACTGCTGAAATATGATTTTCCTGCACTCTTCTACTAAGAGCATATGCAACCATGTTCTCTTTTCCATTAATGTACATGATCTCAAAGTCAAACTCACTAAGAGTAGACAACCATATAGCTTTCTTAACATTCATATTATGTTAATACAATAAGTATCTCAACCCACTATGATCACTCATCAAAATGAACCGTCTTCCAAGAAGGTAATTCTTCCACATCTTGAATGCATGAATGATAGTTTCCAACTCAAGACCATGTGTTACATAGTTCTGTTCACGCTCATTCATCTTACTTGACTCATAACATACCACTTTTTCTTCCTACATCAAGACTCCACCAAGTCCTCTATTGAAAGCATATGTACAAACCACAAACTCTTTATCGAGATCTGCAATCTTCATAACCAAATCATTTGTGAGTAAATGCTTCAACTTCTCAAAACTAGTTGCACACTCCTTATTCCATTCAAAATTCTTCCATTTTCGCTGCAAATATGTAATAGGATAGAAAATCCGTGAGAAATTCCTAATGAACTTCTTGTAATAACCTGTTAGTTCCATGAATGATATAAACTCATCCACAATCCTAGGAGCTCCCCATTCCTTGATATCTCTTAATTTTTCAGGTCCACTGCTATGCCTTCCTTGGAAACAACATGTCTCAAGTAATGAACTTTTGTCTAAAATAAATTGCATTTACTAAGCTTGGCATACAACGAATGCTCTCTCAATAATATTAACAATTTTTTTAGGTGCTCTGCATGCTCTTCCTCATTCTTAGAATATATAATTATATCATCAATGAATATTATCACAAACTTGGCAGATAAGGACACACCACACTAATCATCAAACACATGAAAGTAGTTGGAGCATTAGTAAGACCAAACAGAACTACTACAAACTCATAATGCACATACCTGGTACATAATGTTTCCTTGTAGATGTCATCTTCTTTGATGCATACCTAATGATATCAAGATCTCAAGTAAATATCTGAGAACACTTTTTCTCCCTTCAACTAATCAAACAAGACATCAATCCACAACAAAGGGTTCATGTTCTTGATTGTCACCTCATTCAATTTCCTGTAATCAACACACAAACTAAGAGTACCATCCTTCTTCTTAAAAAACAACACTAGTGCACCCAAGGTGACACACTTAGCCTAATGTATCCCTTATCAAGAATTTCCTTAAGTCGCAACTTCAATATCACTAAATTCAGAGTGCTCATCATGTATGGTGCCTTTGATGTTGGTGTTTCTCCTAGTACCAACTCAATAGAAAAATCCACTTCCCTATGAGGTGGTAACTCTGAAATATCTACTGGAAATACATCCTGTAATTGTTACAAAACCAAATACCTCTTCAATACTTCAACATCATCAACATCCTTCCCTTTGTCACTGGAAACATGCACTGCAAACATTACACACCCTTTCCTGCAACTATGCTTTTCCTGCATAGTTTTGACCATTCTCACTATGTAGGCTTCTTCTTACCCTGAAATATTTTATTATCTCCATCAACATCCAAGCACTCAATAGCCTTCTTGTAACAATCTACCCCAATCATGTGAAGGTATAATCAATCTATACCCAAAACGATACCGTATGAACTCAAAGGAATAACATTGATATTCATTGATGTAGACATACTGGTGAGCCTAAGTATTGCACCAAGGGTTTTGCAACTCACAAGGGCTACTCAGCTTTACTTATCAACCCAGGGTTTGTACAAACTTAAAGGTGACAGTTTTATATGCACAACAGATGGATTCTACTCATGCCACCCTCAACTAGGTCTTTTTTACAGTAGTACTTCTAGGCCATTCCTTATACTTTATTAAAGTGCATCTACCTAATGTAATGAAGGGAATTGCTTCTAATATAAGGCAAAGTGAGTATCTATCAAACTTCTACTTGCAATTGACAGTGAAAGAAAAGCTTAAACAGTTAACTTAGTTGCAAAAAAAGGAAGCTATGTTATTCATCTAGCTATTTATTCATTTGCAATAAAGAAACTGTTCTATCATCACACACTTCATCAAATCATAAACCAACTCCTATCTATTGTTTCATTCAAATTGAACTTGCATGAAGAATTCAATCTAATTCTAAAATGCAATAAAACACTAATGCCTACCATATTTTTGCAGAAATAAGGAAGGAGCTTTGGAGTGGCCAAAGATTCTCTTATTACTTAGAATTCAAATATGGGGGTCAAATGCATCCTATGCTAGGTTCAAAAGGAAAAAATGAGCTAAAATGGAGTGAAGAGATGAAGTACAATGCTGCTACAGGAAACAGGCTGAGGGGATTTTAAGGATGAAAAAGGTGCAAGGAAGGTATGGAAAGGTGAGAGAAGATGGAAAGAGGTGAGGGAGAGGTGACCAACACCTCCAACAAAACTCAGAGCCCTTGGAAGGCCTTTTTTTCACTTGGAAGTCTGCTCACAGTGGTGGTGAAGGTGGTTTCACAAAACAAGGTTTTGGTGGGAAATTTGGAGGTTGGAGAGGAGAAGGATGACTGTGATGAAAAGGGTCTTTTCCGTGCAGCTGTAGACATACCTGCGATAACTACACACATTCATTCAGTGATTATAGAAAAACTAACATGTTTAAAAGTGGAAAAGATGAGTTGAATAGAAAACCTTGCTTAACATAAGCTAAATCTAATCTAAGCAGAAATCCAACTTATAATTTGCAGTAAGAATATTATGAGCATGATAACCACACTATCTAATTTCCAATAAATCATAAAAAAAAATATTTTCGATTTGTGATTGGATATCCTTCCCCTCAAGATCCCTTGAGAGAGGTGAGAACGAGAGGCCACAAGCACAATTTTGATGAATTTTTACTGTTACTAGAATGAAAAGAGACTAAAAAAAATTTTGAAACATAAAAAGAGAATATAAATATACAAGAAGGACTTAGCCAATGGATTGGGACCTAACCTAAAAGCATCACCCCTCTGAGATTAAATTAGTGATGGAACAAGCAGCGTCTCATTATCATTGCATAAAAAGGTTTAATACATCATATGATAGTAAAAGATAAATCGAAATCATAGCTCAAGAGCTACCTAGATGAATAAAAAGGTCGAATCCTACCAAACTCTTCCATAGAGTAAAGAGACATTTGTCTTGATGATAAATATTCTATGTCAGATTCCAACTGAAATTGTGTGGGGTCATATTCTGAAGATGTCTCAAAATTTTCTAATGTGTTCAGAATTTGACTATCCTCACTGATTTCAGAAATGGTAAAGACAGGTTGTATAATGTCCTCGTCATCGACCCATTCATTGTCTCCTACTTTTGTGATTGCTTTTGCTGGAGGATACAAATTGAATTTCTTTGTCGAATTACCATTAGAAATGTACATGTCCCCAGATCTACAACTAATAAAAGCATCAGCTGTGGCTAGCCAAGGTCTTCCTAAAATAAGTGGGTGCCCTCCTAGAATACTCTTGGGAGTCAAAATCATAAAATCTACTGGATATTCCCAAGAATCTAAGGAGACTGAAATATCTTCTAATACACCATCTGGTTTAATAACTGATCGATCTGCAAGTTGCAGTAGAGTAGGTGTAAAAACAAGGTTAGGAAGTTTTAGTTGTTCCATAGTCTGTCTACTCATAATGTTGATAGCAACCCCTAAGTCAATCAATGTGTTTGGAATTTCTATCCCATTTATATGTGTCTTGAAAATTGAACTTCCTGGATCTACATACTTCTGCATGGTAATTTTTCCCATCATAATATCTGCAATCTTTCCTACCAGGTGGATTCTTCTTGTGTCTTTTAGTTTCCTTCCTGGTCTTTTGAAACTCAACTCCTTTATGGTTTTTGCTAGAATAGGAATCTCTCAAATGGCTTGTAGCAAGGGAATATTGATACAAATATTCTTCAATTCATCTAGAAATTCATAGTTAGGCAACAAGATTTGTTTTTCCACCCCCTTGTCAATTTGTAGTCTTTCAGGAAAAGGAGGTGTAGAAGAAGATGCAGGTTGCTCAACTATAGGAGTTGTGGGTGTTAACTTTTCTTTTTCTTTTTGAATGTTTGAATTTTGTAGAGATTCTTCCTCAGAACCCTTATTGACTTGAAGAGAATCCTCCTCGGAGGTATCTTGCTCTTGGATATCTATAGAAGGTTTTTCTAAAACTCTACCAGATCTGAGTTGTACATCGTTGAGAGGAACAATCATATAGGTAGGAAATTGTTGTCCTTCTACCATGTAAGTATTCTGAGGATTTTTATTGTTAGGATTTGGCAATGGTTGAGCTGGAAGTTGATTTGTCTTTTGTTGGTATGGGAGCATGAGTTGAGGATTTGGATTTTGTTGAGAAGGTTGTTGTTGTGGAAATGGCAATGAAAGTTGTGGATTTGGGTTTGGAAGTTGTGGAGCTTATTGATTTTGAAAAGATGGAGGATATTGATAAAATTGAGCAAATCTCCCATAAGGATTTTGCATCCCTTGTACCCATGGTTGATATGAGTTTTGATGTTGGGGCCAAGGTTGTTGCCAAGGATTCCAATTTGGTGGGGTTTGAAGATTCATAGGGTTGTTAAACCCTTGAGTTTGTTGTCCCTGCCAAGGTCTTCTTGCAACGAAACAGAGAGATTCTACTGAATTTGGGTCTTCTTGAAAAACAGCTTTGAGTCCAGGAATTAAAGGACAATCCTTGATCTCATGATTCTCTGAGCAAATCATACATGTTTCTACAACTTTTGCATCCAAGGGACATTCCCTTAAAGCATGTTTCTTCCTACATTTCGGACAAAAGATGGCTAAAGCATATGTTTCTGCTTTCTGCTTGTTTTGGATTTTAAGGTTGTCTAGTTGTTCACTAAGGCTCCATAAGATATCAGTTTTGAATTCATCAAGCATATTACCAATCTCTTCCCTACTTACTGATCCAGTTGCAGATTTGTTAGCCCTAATAAGAGAAGGATCCCTAGGCCCTTTTCCTGTTTTAGATTTTCCTCTTGAGAGATGGACACATAGTTATGTTATATCACGAAGTGGAAGTTGAGAAATGTCTCCTTTCCCCATCATGTTTAAAATATCTATCCATTCATCTCTAATGGCTTTTAGTATGAGGGCTTTCAAGGTTTCATCATCTAAATTGCTCATCTTTGCTCTTTTCAAGTTGTATTGAAATCTTTCAAGTAAGTCTTCCAAATTTTCATCTTCTTTTTGCATCATTTTGAATACCTCATCCTTGTGATTGGTGGGCATACAATAGTCCAAGTATCTATCCAAAAATGTTTGTTTCATATCATTCCAAGTCCTAATAGATTGAGTGACTAATCCCATGAACCATTTCAAAGCAGCTCCCTTCAATGTTGAAGGAAACAGTTTGAGTTTTTGAGAGTCTTCCATATAGTCATAAGTTCGGCACACAACTTCAAACTCAAACAGAAATGTTTCAGGATCCTCACTTCGCAATCCATAAAAGTTAGGGAGAACAGATGGTGAGATATTTTTCATCGTTGTATGAGTTTCCCCATCAACTATAGGGAATCCAAACAAGTTGTCTCCTTCCTTATTTTTTCCATTATTTCCTTCACCATTGTTGTCTCCATTGTTTCCTCCTCTTCTACCTCTACCTCTACCTCTACCTCCATCTATTACTTCCTCTGCCATGATAGTTTCTTTAGAGTCCTTAAAGTCCTCTGGTTTTTCTATCAAGGGAGGATGAGAGAGAGTCTCTTCATTTTCTAAATGGGATTTAGTAGGTGGTATAGGAGAATCCTCTAATTCAGCTGCTCCTTGAATTCCAAAAATCTTAAGGCTAAGGGTAGATGGTGGTGAATCTGGTCTATGCCTTGAAGAATATGGAGTTGTGAAAATCGAACTCTTGGCTTTAGCTATAAACCTTCCCCTAGAATCTCTTGCTCTATGCATGTCATTTTTTATTTTATTTTTTATTTTTTTAAAAAGTTGGGCTAATAATTCTCTTTCTGATCTTCCAGGTCACACTAGGTGCAAGAAGAGAGCATACTTAAGAAATTACTGAACCAATAACTCTCTTTTCTGATCCTCCAGATCACACTAGGTGCAAGAGGAGAGCATACTTTAAGAAGTTATCAAGTTTTCCCTTCTTTTATTATTTTGTTTTTTTTTTTAAGAAATTGGCTACCTATTTACACTTCCCCGGCAACGGCGCCAAAATGTTTGGTCAATTTAGTGTGTCCTAAATTGCTGCATTTAATTTGTCAATCCGGGATTCGTAAGCTGATGAAGTGCGGCGCACTATATGTGCAAGATAACCTATTTCTTAACTTTTTGTCGTTTTTGGTTTTCTGAGATGAAATGGAAATTCTAAAATGAAAACAAGTGTGGTTATGTTTTTTCAAGGAAATGATATCCTCTATAATGATTTACCAACTTGAAACTTAAAAAGGAATTTGAAACATATAATGACAAAACTTGAAAGGAAATGAAAATGTGCTGCTGAAATGAAAAGGTGCTGCTAGTCTAATAAATCAAAACAGTGAACTATTGAGCATGAAAACCAAACTATTCTTGCTACTGTCTAAACACAAAAGAAACTATGCTTAAAGAAATCCAAAATTGCATCAAAGTAAATCTAAATCAAATTACATCAACTTGTCTTCTGATCCCTCATCATTAGTCCAGCTATGATTTTCGGAAGTAACCATAAACAACTTGAGTAACTGATATCTAACTTGCAGAAAGTAAACTAATATCAAACCATACATTCATAATTCAATCCCTCACCATCATTCCAGCTGTGGCTTTCGGAGGTAACTGAAGATGTCATGCACAATTTAATATTTCTAACTTGCAGAAAGGAAACTAATACCAAACTACACATTTCATAATACAATCCCTCACCATCAGTCCAGCTGTGGCTTTCGGAGGCAAATGAAGATGTTATGAGCAGTTTAATATATCTAAATTTGCAGAAAGGAAACTAATACCAAACTACACATTTCATAATACAATCCCTCACCATCAGTCCAGCTGTGGCTTTCGGAGGCAACTGCAGATGTTATGAGCAATCTGATATATCTAAATTTAACTACTGAAGCAAATGAGAAAAACTGAAATGAACAAAGCAGTACTGAATGTAAACAGAAACTAAGAAAAACAAATTAGCAGCAGAATAATGTTAATTCCATGTCATTAGTCAAAAAGCTATGCAAATGCTCGGGCTGCCTATCTATAACCTTAAACAAGAACACTGATCAGTGATTAATAACATAAAACATGAGAGACAGAAGTAAAATGGAAAACATGAAATACTATAAACAGAAATGAAACATATATTCTATGAGAGATGCAATGTATAAACATGTGAATGAATTATGGTACAATGAGCTTGAAGGAAACAAAACAAGAACTATACAATAATGCACAGAACCTTGGCAAGTGCAGGGGCCCTCTACACCAGCCTTGGCAACAATATTCAAATACGAATTTCGGTTGAAAACAGAGTCTTCTTATATTAAAATGCAGTCATTACAGAATGGTGATGTTACGGCACAAAAGGCAGCGTAATTACATTACAGAGCAGACTAATAAAAGATAACACAGATTAATAGAGACTAATCTATATGCGTATACAAACGCGTTATTTATAATAGAGAAAACATAACTGATTCCTAATGTTTATGCTGGTGGTAGAACACGTAGACCATTACGTCCACGGATCTAGGATCATGGCCGTATTGAAAAGTAAATCTATGAGGAGTGGATGTTTGAATTCGGCTAAGGAGCCATGTACAGATGTTGATTTGTCCTCCGCAACTTAGAAACGGCCGTATGAACCTTCACGTGACACGAAACAAAGCCCTGTCACCGTGGGACTCTACAGTTGACTTCCATGTGGACACCTTTGACTGCGGCCTCTTTAGATAGATTTGCTCAAGCCAATAGGACACGAACCATGTCCTCATCATTCCTGACTTGCCCATGTGGCTCGTTTCCTCTGAAGACACCTGTAGCATAGAGTTCACAAAATAGCTGTGGAAAGTTGCAGGAGATGCAGAAAGTGGCAAGATTCCGCAGCTGAATGAACAAAATCTAAATCAAATAGCAAACACAAAAATATAATTAAAAACCATGTTAGATGCTCTTTTGCAAATGATATTGACAACTTGGGAGGTTCAGGTGAGTGAAAAAGGTATAGAAAAGTGTGTGGAAAATATGCAGATTTGAGACTCAACAGGTAGCTACCAAAAACTCCCTAAAAAGTAGGAATAATCCCTCCTTGATCTCGAGAAGAGTGGAGCTTGGATCCTCATAACTACCACTTTTTTTGGCTGCATTTTCCTTCGAGCTATTGGGAGAGATCTTGGTGTGATATTGACTGATTGAGAGAGTTAAGGAGGTGGAAAAACCTCCTACAATCTCTCCTTGTTGTCTACTCTGAGCCCTTAGGTGGAAAATATCTCAAAAATGGCTTTGTTTCCTACAATTAATTCATATTAGGCAATAAGACATGACACACATCATACACCCTCCTTCCTTAAGCATGATATGAAAAAAATGTAAATAAAGGTGAGAGAGAGGTAACTAATAGATGAAGTATGGAATTTTAACCCTTTAAAATATACCTAATGACTGGCCTCATCATCACCCCGCTACTGAAATGGTTGCTCATCCTCTGAGAAACTCAGTCCTCCTTGCTGATATCTTTCAAAGCCTTGGTGGCCTCTCTAACATCCTAAGGAAGCAAAGAGGGAGTGCTTTCTGGTGGGTGGAATCTTGTGTTCCTTTCTGCCTTAGACCATTCCTTTTGTTCCTCTGTCTGATATCTCCCTTCATGCAACCCCAACAACAAAGGTGGGTTGAGCTTCAAGCCTATCCACTGTATATTCATTCTCTGCATATATTATTTGTAGAAGGGTTCTATTTCCAATGCATTGTTCATTCTCTCATGAGAATGATATTCCCTCAACTGTAGGCTAAGTGGTAAGGTATTCCATCTTCTTTGGTGTGCTTTCATACTCTCTTGTCCTAGCAACCTGGACATAACATCAAAGCGTGCAATCGCCCAACCTTGTGTCTCAATGTATCTAGGTGCCATTACATCATCACTTGAGATCAATTGATGATTCTTGGTGATCCCCCTGGGGCTTATTAGTTTTGCTCTGATATATAGGGGTTCTCTCTCTTCTATTACCATGACTCTTTTAATCATTGTTGCTCTTGCTTCTTCATGTGTTAGCCAAGATGCAAAGGCCATTAATTGCATATCACCCAATCTGGAATTTGGGTCCCAATTGTTCATATCAGTTAAAATGGGGTTGTGCATATAGAATTAAGTCATTCTATCCATCTCTCCTACACTAGATTATTTTAACAAATCGATGAACTATCTATAGTCATGAAAGGGTAGGTAGCCATGTTGAGCTAAGGTTCCAATTTGGAATTGTAACCATTTATCCTTGAGATAAAATGCATAGGACTTTGAAGGTTATCTATACTGCATGGCCTCATGCAAAGGCTAGCCATGGTCGCAAGTTGGTTGTCATTTTCCTATAGCTGCCCCTGCATCCTCATGTTCTCTTCTTGTGCTACTTGCAGTTTATCTTTCACCATAGATTCTCTGAGCCTTACATCATCCAACTCTTTTCCCATTTCAATGAGCCTTTCTTCCATCAACCCCACATCCCAAATTTTTTTTGATTCGGCTATCTACATCCATATGTGGGTGTTCCCTCTTTCCATCTCCAACTCATGTAGGAGGGGGATTGTGAATTTCTCAGGGATCAGTCTTCCTCCCTCAATGAACTTGTTATATGATCCAAAACTAGGCTATGGTGTAGGTTCCTGAAATACTGTGATTTTTATTTCAAAGTTTTGTGGGGAGGTTACTGTCATTTGGAGTTGGTTCTAAGCTTGTACACCCTCTTGCACATATTTTCCTTCCATTTGTGCACTCTGCCCTTCAATTTTTTCCTTCTGTTCTTCCTGCTACACATCCTTCTCTTCCTTTAGCACCTTATGTGTTTCATGTAGCATGCTCTATTTTTCGTGTAGCATGCTCTATTTTTCATATAGCACTCCCTTTACTTCCTTTTGGATGTCAGTGGGTGCTTCTGTTTGTTTGAAGGGTGATGCTCCGGTGGTGTACCTCCTTACATATGCTATGGGAGTCTTGGGTTTTAGATTTGGAGATGTGACCTCCTCAATCTTGCCCTCATTTGGCCCTACCTCTTCTTTCTTACTTGGGGACCCCTCAATGGTAATTGGAAATTTTGCGGGATTTTAGGGTCTCCCTTGTCTCACTCTAATGAGTTTCCTTGTTTTGAGGTAAGGAGGGGATTTTATTGGCCTCTTCTTCTTGGATTTCACAAAAGTGCCCAAGGTTGCTAAAGTGGTAGTCCCCAAGGTAGCCAAAGTGCCAGCCACCTCATCCTCAGTGTTCCCTGGTGACATTCTAGTTTGCCAAGGGGATATCTCAGTTTCCTTTGGTTCAGTGATCTGTCTATGACTTGGGGCCTCCTCTTATACCTTTTATACCTTATCTTCCTCATCATCTCCTTCTTTTTCCTCCGCCTCTTCTCCTTGCTCTTCATCTGTTTCGATTTATGTTTTCCTCTCTGTATCTTCTTCCTCTGATATGGTGTCTCTAACCCCAATGCTAGATACAGGGGTTTCCCCAAGAGTAATGCTTTGGGTTCCTATTAGTTCCTCTCTATCAATCTCTCTGAACTTGGACCATGGGACATGAATTCTTAAGTTGTTTAGGTTATCCTATACTATCATCTTAATAAGGCCATGATGAGCTAAGTGTTGATTCTTCCCTTCTCTAAATTTCTGGCTCATGTTCGTGATGGACTAGAGGAGGAAGTAAGGTAAATTCAATACCTAATTAAGATGTGAATTTTATTGGTATCTAAGCTCATGAAACAACCTAAAGTGATAGCCATACAATACACTTAATCTTACTTCTAGGATATGTACCTTAAGATTTTAAAGGCTACCTCATCCCATGGGTAGTGCCAAACTTTCTCTCCTAACCCCATTTTTATATTGCACATGTCTCTCCCTAGACCTAAATAAATTCTTTTGTAGTGGCACTAGTGGCCCTGTCTTCCTTATTCCATTTAATGCCTAGGGGCAGTTTGGTTACTCTGTCGATCACTTTATGACTTATCGTAATGGTTAACCCTCTTATTACAATTGTGGCACTAACATATGATTTGGAATTCAAAGCCTTAAAAAACTCAAAGGAAAATTCATCATCATATCCTTTTAACAATTCAAAGAAACCTAACCATTGATTTCTCCTAAAGATGTCTCCAATAGGAGGGTAAAAACGAATCATTCTGATGTATATAGGTTCTCTCTTGTTGAACTCACCCCCCATCTCTTCTTACTGCCCCTGACTAGGTGTAGGAAAGGTTCTTTTTTTATGGCCTTAGTGTTGAATTAGTGGTAGCAGAGGGTCACAAAAATTCCTATCACACCAAGTCTATGTACCGATCCTTTATTTCCTTCACACAGAACCCTTCAATTTCAAAATTTTATGACTGATGACTGCAAATTTTTAGGATAAATTGTGTGAAATTATGACAGAAAGGTGAGGTGATGGTAACTTACTTCTTAGACTGATGTTTTGAGCTGAAAAATGGGAGTTTCATGAACCAATTGGGCCTTTTGTTCCATGCACATACCCCCTTTTTCCTCTTGTAGCACTCCTAGGCTCTTCCTGTAGTAGTCACAGACTTCCTGTAGTAGTCACAAAATTCCTATAGCAGTTACAAGACTTCCTGTAGTAGTTATAGGACCTCCTGTAGCACTTTCCTGTACTAGTATAGGGTCGAGGTTCGAAGCTCCTCGGTGGCTTGCAAGATTTATCCTCTCTCTAACCATTCTTGGAATGGAAAAAGGTGCGAAGGGAAGTGCGCTCAAGTACATTTTATGTTATTTCGAGTTGGCTTGGAGCGTTATGTTGATCTGTCCCTTGCATGATTTTTCCTCATTTGGACCGTTGGTCCCACTCAAAGTTATCATTCCCTTCTCCCTCGCAATCAAAACCCACTCCTATTGGTCATACTTTAACTAATTTTACAGCTCCATGTTGCATGAGGGCTCTACCATTCACTTTTAGTTCAAATGGTTGAGGGTGGCCAAGTTAACTAGCCACCTTTAGATTATTAAAGTTTTCCCTCTCGAAATTCATTCATTTATTCACTTATGCATAAGGAGAGGGTGAGAGATTTCCATACCTAAGCCTTAACTCCTTGTTGAATTGCTACAACATGATACATGTTGGAGCTGGACCATTCGAGTGGAATCAATTGAGTTTGTATTACTGCCTAAGATTTTGTTGTGTGTCTTCATTCCTTTTCAAGTGCTTATCTTGAATTTTTTTTTTTTTTTGCAGGTACCTTTCTGAGTCTTCAAGTGCATGTTTTCTAGTGGAGGATCCTTCTTGGAGTTCCATTTCTACCTTCAGAGATATCTCACAAGTATCCTTTTTCTTCATGAATGATCAAAACAATATTCAAGGATTTTCTGGTGCTTACACAGGAGTTGCTTCTTCCTATAGCAGCCTCTTTATTTGTAGGTCATGGACTCTAAATTTGCATGGGTGATGAGAGATAGTATGGATAGGTCTCAGGGTGATGATAGGATGGTGAGAAAGTGGTGTTGTCTTCAAAAATGGAGTGAAGGGCCTCTATTTTGTTTTCAAAAAAGATTGTTTTACAAAGGCGACAAAGTGTAGGGTTCGAGGGAAAAATATCTATGTTTGAGATGGAGGAGCAATGAGAAGGTGGTAAGAAATGGTGGAAATACTCTCCTCATTGAATTTATGACACCACAGGGCCCTTGGTGGCTACTCTTTGTCCTCAATACACCCTCCTATAGCCCACTATAACTTCATGTAGTAGTTACATGACTTCTTGCAGTAGCACATGAACTTCCTGTAGCACCACGGAGAGGGTGCAACATTTTGAATTTTGATCTCATAGGATGGTGTGGAGGGATGAATAGGTGATTTTTGGTGTTGAAGATTTTGGATGGATGGAGGTGTGAAGAGAAATGGGAGAATTTCCTTACTTTATGACCATGACATGCCATTGTTCATAACCCTAGAAGATAGAAAAAAAGAAAATAAAGGTCAGCCGTCATGGTGTCATTTTACCTTCTTATTTTGGTTCTTTTCTTTTCTTTTTTTGTTTTTCTTTTTTTCAAGACTAGTGGGCTTCCCATAAGAGGTTTTCAACCCACCAGCCTACCCGGACTGCCTCAAATATGTTTTCACTTGGGGATATTTTATGTTTTTTTTTTTGCTCTAGCATTGCCTGAGAGAGGTTTTCATTCTTGTAGTTGGCCTTAGATTCCTCATGGAGTTTTTCACTGAGGCCTATTTATTTATTCATTTTTCCCTAATAAGTTTGTGGACTAGAAGCTATCAGGTTCCCAATTGCATTTACTTCCCTGTTGATTGTGTTAGTGAACTCTACCTTGGACATGGGCTTTTTACAAGCAGAGGAATCCTCTCGTTATCAATGTTCTGATATGAACATCCCCATTGTCATGGCATTTCTCTATCAGATATGGGCCTAACCATCATGTCCTTAACTTCCCTTTAAAGTCCTTGAACCTGGAGTCATATAGAAAAGCCCAATCTCCTTCCTGGAATGCTTTCTCGTTGATGTGCCTATCATGTCAAAGCTTCCTCTGTAATTGTATGTCTTTAGTGTGGAGGAGGGCCTGCATTCTAAATTCATCTAAGCCATTTAGCTAAAGAAACCTTTCTTTATGTGCCATTGTGACATCCAAATCCAATTGGGTTGCCATTATGAGAATTTTATATTCAAATTCAATAGAAAGAAAAACTTTCTTCCCATAAAACAGATCATATGGAATGAACCCAGTAGTTGTCTTCTAGGTGGTATCATAGGCCCAAGTTGCCTCCACTAATCTGTCTGTCCAATATTTCTTGTTGTTTCTCACTACCTTGGTGGGGATGCTTTCCAGTGCTCTATTGGTAACCTCTAATTTCCCATTTGCTTGAGGGTGATAGGTAGTAATTGTTTTGTGTTTGATATTATGCTACCTTAGGATATTCTTAATCAAATGTGATGTGAACTGCTTTCCTTGATTAGTGACTATATCCCTTGGATACCCAAATATGTAGAACACATTTTCTCTTAAGAATTCAACCATTTTTTTCTTCTATTGTTGCCTTGAAAGCCTTTGTCTCAGTTCACTTTGTCAAATAATTAGTGCGTACATGATCTATTTCTTTTTCCCATATGGTGGATCAATTGGCCCAATGAAATACATGCCCCACTTGTCAAATGTCTCTAAGGCCACTTGAGGTTGTAGAGGCATTTCATCCATGGGTGTAGGTTTTCCCATCCTTTGACACTGGTTGCATCTACTAGTATACCTTCTAGTATCCTGATGGAGAGTAGGCCAATAGTAGCCAGCTTGTAAGGCCTTGAAATTTGTCCTCTTAGCAGCAAAATGACCCCCCCACAGGGCCCATATTGACATGCTGAGAGGATGTAAAAGACTTCCTCTTCCATTACACATCTCCTTATAATACTATCTGGTCACAGTTTGAAAAGATTGCCATTAATTCAAGTGAAAGGGGCGTTATTTCTTACTATTCTTCTCTTCTCCTTGGATGAAATATTTGGAGAAAATCTCCCAGCAACCAGGTAGTTCGCTATGTCAGCAACAGGGAGAGAGTATTGAGATAGAAAATAAGTGCACATCTGGAAGTTGATCATCAATCATCTCTTCATTATCTACATGAAAAGTGAGTCTAGACAAAAAATACACAACTACATTCTCTTTCCTTGGCTTATCAATGATAGTTAAAACAAATTGTTGCAAAAATAATAACCACCTAATAATTCTTGCATTCACATGAAGCTTTTTCATCAAGTATATAATTGTTTAATGGTAAGTATCCACAAAAATTTGGTACCTAGTAATATAATTTCTTAACTTGTTCAAGGAATGGAAAACAACTAAAAGCTCTTTCTTAGTGACAATTTAGTTCAATTCAGCCTCAGACCTATTTTTTATGATGAAATAAACAACATAGGGAAAATTCTCAACTATTTGTTCCAAAGTTTCCCTCACAACTTTATCTGATGCATTAGTATGGATATGGAAAGGCAGAGCTTAGTTGGGACCTCAAAGGATAGGGGCAGTGGTCAACTTTTCCTTTATGATTTCAAAGGCTTCTTGAAAAAAAATTGACCAACAGAATTTAGAGTCCTTGGGTAGCAATCCAAACAATGTTGAAGCCACCTTACTGAAATCCTTGATGAATCTCCTATAGTAACCATCCAAGCCCAAGAAAATCCTAACATCTCTCTCTTTTTGAGGAGTAGGCACCCTTTTTATGGTAGCAATTTTGTTTGGGTCTACTTGTATCCCTACCTGAGATATGGAGTGGCCAACGAAAATCCCTTCCTTTCTCAAGAATTCACACTTCTCAGGACTCAAAGAGAGAAGTGTTGATGTTGACAACTTTGATTATTTGTTGTAGGTGAGCAAATGCATGTGTTGATTTTAATTATCCTTCCTTGCAGCTACTTAGTTACGAGTGTTGTGCTTGTTTTTTGTTTTCTTGCATTTGAACTTTATGTGTGTGTTAAATGAGATAATTTATGTGTCAAAACTAGACACAAATCATAATCAGCGTCATGAAGGATGCACCATCATAAACACACACTTTGTGTACCTAAGATCCCCTTATTCAATTTCAGGCGGATCTAGAACACAATCACCGCAAAAAAAATGATTTTATTAAGTTTCAAGGTACATCAATCTTCCATCTTTACAAAAATATCGTCATTGAGACTTATCAAGTAATGAGAATTCCTTGGAAGCAATTTGTATTCAAAAACTGAATATTCACAGACTCAATCTCTCTCAAAGTAAAATGGTACTTTGAATCACAACAATGAATTTCACTTATCACTCCAAATTTACAAAAATAATTTCTCCTTATCACTCCAAATTACAAACACTTATGAGTCCAAAAAAACTACTAACCTAAAAAATCACTCAAAAATTAGAAATTTCCAAATAAAAACTACACTTTATTCCTCCACACCTCATTTCTCAATATTACACCTTATCACTCCATACATCCCATTAAATTATTAAAATAATTTAATGTTCTTTATTAAGTCACTAAAAAGGATGCCTTTTAAACTTTACACTTTATTATTCCCAAACTACTTAATTCCTTATAACCCCAGCAAAAATCACTCATAATTAAAAAAAAATACACTTTTCCAATATACTTATGTCTCCCTTTTTGTGAACCTAAAGTAATGGTTTTGGTTTATACTTATGTAAAGGAGAGCTCCACGTTAAAATATTTAAACCATATACTTTAAATTTCATGTGTTGAAAAATTCACTTCAGAATTTGTGCATAGAAATGTATACATTGTCGTTGTAATCTCTTTGGAATGAACTATGGAGATTTAAAAAAACTCGAATTTGTAAATCACTCTTTCTAAGCGTTGAAACGTTCACGTGGCACATGAATTAAGGTGTTCGACATCATCGATCCAGTCAAGCTCCGCTCCAATACTATTCTCAAAAGGACAACTCCACGCATGCATGCAGGTCTTTCTTCAACGTCGCTTCACACTTAGTAGGTTTATTTTATGGACAATAAATTCAAATAAAAACATGATGCGTATTTCGATCAATCTTTTCAGTTTGAAAGTCTGCTAATGTAGATTTGATGCGAAGTTTTTTTTTAGATTGTTGGGTGAATATCATGCGGAAAGATGGCTTCAATGGCTACTGCTACTTTTGTCCTCTTCATTCTGATTTCTGCCTCAATGACACCCTATATACACCGCTCTAAAGCCAAGATCGACCTCTTCATATACGAGACTCTCAACTCTTAGCACAACTGCTTATTACAAACATCGATTCTTTATATTTCACAATTCGCACAAAGCATGAGATCCACACTACATGGTCTTCCCAGGCTGAACAAAGCGCATTGCAGGTTATGAACGCCGATGAACTAGAATAATGGGTTACACATATTTTCCAGAGCTGATGAATTCAGAAGTTTCAAGTTAATATCATTAGATATGAAATTGTCTCGAGAATCCCAGTGCAACGATCGCATTACAGAAATAAATTTGTTCCAAATATAGCAGTAACTCTACAAAAATGGGCCTTTCACTTCTGTGGTCTCCATATCTCATAAAAAATGAATTCCATGCAATAGTAATTCCATAGTTATTCCCACGTAGATGCAGCTAAACAATACACACATACTTATAATCTTCCATGAAAACTATCATGGAAAGACCAAACCCCAAATGACTATGGCTCTGATACTACATGAAGGGAAAATAACCAAAATTAAAAATCATAAAACATACTAGATATTTAGAACACCGAACATGGTGGAAAAGGCCACAACCTTGTTGTACTCCTCATACTCACATTATTAAAACAATGGTATAATACAAATATAAATACAAGAGGAGAATATGTCTCAAGATAATTCATCTATCTTGGACACTTTGGTTGAGACAATATCTCAACCATACACCAATCTAGGAACCTAGTTAGGTGGATAGAATCTCTAGGCCTAAACTGACTCCTAATTGAGAGGAACAAACTCAATCTAGAAAATTAGGCATAAATTCCTAATTTTAAATATTTAATTAATTCAATTAACTTTGGATTTATAATTGTTTATGAGAGTGAGGCTAACAAAACATGCCATGTCAGATAACCAAAATTAAACAAAATCCAACATACCTCAGTGAAGTATAGCAGAGGATCTCTCGTCTACACAAACTAGACCAGATTAGCATGATATATATATATATATATATATATATATATATATATATATACATGTCATCATGGCTACTACAATGCATGCATAAAAATCACATCCCGCTCATCTAGTCCATGTGTCTGAACCTAGAAGTCCAGATACTAATTTGTAGCATGTCCAACCCCACATTTACCTGATTTTATAAGCCCTTCTAGGTAAATGTGAAGTGGAGTGCATGTTGGAAGCTAGATCACTATTGAGGGGAGGGGGGGGGATTGTTAGTGAAAACACTTACAAATTTTTCTCCAAATTATTATTCTTTAATCATGCATAAGATTTCACACAAAGGAATATATCTGAGCATCAAACATAAACATGAAACCATGAAAGAATTCAGCAAAAAGGACACAAATATTTCTGGTGGAAAACCCTCTCTAGGGGAAAAAAAACCACCCATTATTGTTGCTCTTCTCAAATATTCATTATGATATGAAAATTCTTTACATAGAGTAACAAATGGCTACTATAAAAATGATATCTCTCTCTCATGTAGATCTAAAGACTACCATCTGTTGGAAGCCACCATGACCTACAATCCTCACCTGGTTACTCTTGATCTACCAAATGACTCTATGAACTACTATCTCGTGGAAGCCACCAAGACCAACGAATCTCACCTAGTTTCTTCTGAACTATCCAACTACCATTGAATTGAGAAAAATGTTGACTTATATTGAATTCACTGGAGTCCTCCAACTCCACTCCTCTACGTGGTTCTTGTTTCATATATTTTGAGATTGGAACCGAGATCTACTCAACCTAAGCACCACAACAACGTATCTTCAAAGCACATAATAAAAAACCAAAACCATACCATAAATTGCAACATAATCTCACCAACACTGAATAAAATTTTATGATCAACACATCAACTAAAAACCATTTATGCAACAAGTAAAACTTCCCACAAATGAATGTTGCACTCAAACGATAAACTAGAGAATATGTTAGGAGAAAAAAATCTCCAAACTCCTACAATCAAACTATATTTTACCTCCTCACTTGCTGCACAAAATACTGGTTGAAACATACTTTAGCTAACTGCTGCAACACCTGCAAATTGCTTCAGAAAATCCGCATCACACAACTCTCACAACTTGTGCACCCTTCTCCACTCTCACACTCACTCAACATACTAAGAGAATCAACTAACTGAGAAAATTTTCTTCTCATATTTGTAATTTATAAAGATGGTTATACCAATAATTTCCGTAGGTGATGGAGTACTTACAAATTCTTTTCACACCCTCAAATTTATCCAGATCAATCATCTTGACTAGATCAATCCACTTGCACCACTTAATGATGGATATTTTCATTTTTAACCACTTTCTAGAAGTTCCTTAACCTTTTCTGACCTTTACACAGAAAACTCAGAACAAAACCATCAAAAAAGAAAATAAACTACATGATATGCATGAGGAATCCAGTGAAAAACACTTATAGGATGTATATGCGGGTTTCCTTCATAAGACCTACATATGTACTCGAGTTTCCTTCACAAAACCTACATATACCTCTCAAAACTGAGTTTTCTTAGGAGTTTTGCAACTCTTATTCGCGAGGATACTTGATACACTAAGAAAAAATTCCCCATGACTCTATAACATCGTGACACTCACCAAAAACCTTCATAAACATGCTTATGACTCTATACAATACATAAAAAAGTCCAACTCCTCAAGCAACAATAACAAGTTGTCCAAACACATCCAACATCTATAGTAGCAACACAAATTCATCCAACTGCCTTCAACACCTATAGAGGCACCTCAAGTCAGCCAACACAAGTAGCAAAAACTATGTTAAGCGACTACAACCACCCTCCAAAATGTTGCCTATGCTTCGATTTTGGAGCCTAACCTTCTATTCACAGGAGCTTATCTTGCACTTCTATCAAGTATTCATTATGTGATTGAGACTTATCCTTTTCATATATGCTTGTGTTTAATTTTTTTCACACTTAACCTATCTTTCTAAGTCACAAGCTAACCTCCTAACTTGATCTTGCAACAGTTTTAGACTTGCCTCCAAAACTTGCGCAATCCATGAGGGCAAACCCAAACTTGATGATTGGAATTGCACAACCTTGGATGGAAGCTTTTCCTTGAGCTTAGAAACTACACAGTCATGGATGGAAACCTAGCACTAAGCCCAGAAACTATGTAATCTTTCATTGAGCTCAAAAATTGCGCAATATTTCATTGAGCTCAGAAACTGCGCAGTGTGCTGAGTTAGAAAGTTGCTCAGTTCCCTGGAATTACGCAATCTTTCTTAGCAGTGTGCATCAAAAGTTTCCTAGAAAAAGGAAAAAAAAAAACAAAAAAGTAAAAAACATCCCTGAAAAATAGGGATCTATTTTTAGTTCCTGAAGGTGACACATTTGCTATTTTTAGAAACTTTCGCCAAGTGTTTCTTTTTCCCTTATTTTAGGCATGCACATCACAAACCCTAATTCGCTCAAATTTATTCAATTGATGCCCCTAGAGTTCATTTTCACATTCAATCTTGGTTCTCTAGCTTTCCCAAGAAGATCAAGGAATCTTCAGTGCGGTCGTCGTTGCTTTTCTAGGTGAGTTTCGCTTTTATCATTTTTTGTCACTTTTTCTATCGCTTTTTCTTGTTTTTTTTGTGTGATAATTGTTTCACCTATTTCTCTTCATGATTGTTGGTGTTTCAAATTATTTTAGCTTGTAGAAGTGTTTTTTCAATTTATTGTTTTCCTTTCACAAATGTCACATTGGTTTCTTTGTTTTTGCACTGATGGTCACTGTTGCAGCGACTCTCCTCACTAATTTGATCTTCTCCCCATTTGTTCAATTTCTAAACTTGATATTTATTGATTCATTCATACTTAGTAACATCTACACTCAAGCTCACACCATCACTTAGATCTGCTCGTTTTCCACACTTCCACTAGGAAGAGTCTGTAATTTCCTTGGCCAATTTTCACTTTGCCCATCTGGGCACTGTGCAATGCTAATGATCAAGTTGAGAGATTTTCCTCTGGAACTGGACAATGCATAATACAAGTTGGCCCAACTGCACATTGTGTAGTTCCAGGGCTTATTGTTCTTCCTTGGCCATTGACCATTCCACTGCCCAGGCTAAACTATGAATTGTGCAGTCTCAAGCCTTAGACTTGACCCTTAGCTACTGGGACTACACAATGCGTAGCTCACATAGGTATCCAGTGTCCCTTGTTGTTGAAAATTGCATAATCCCTCTCATCAAGTACCCAATTTGTTGCTTGATCATGCCTTGAAGTAGATTTGATAAATACTAATGTTTTCTTTCAATGAGTTTCTTTTCTATCCCAAAAATACCATATTTGTTTAGCACTTCTCTCCAGTATTCATTGTTACCATGGAACCAAAGAGAGCTGCTTCAAAAGATACCACTGAAATAAGTACTGGGGAAGTAGTTGAGCAAACACCAGTTAACTTTCCAGTGTATTTGAATACTCAATTATTTGTAGAAAATGAGTCAACACTAACATGGCAACAAGCTAACGAAGCTCTTTCAACAAAGAACCCCGAGGAATATCTAGAGGATCACCATGTTTACCTCAGCATCCGATAGTCAAGACTACACAAGATTACATGTAGATATCCATTCTTCCTGTATGGAAATGTCATTAGATGGATTGTCTCACACATTGATGACAAGACCATGACATTGAGCAATTCCAGTGGAAAAAATCTTGTTACCTTTCTGGAAAAATATTATCAACATATGTATCATCTTCCCGAGCCAATAAATCTCATGGACTCATACTTCTATGCCACCAACAGCTTTGTGAGCACAAGGTATATTTTCAAAGGCTAAGTGAAGGAGCCATCAAATTTTTGAAAAATTCCCACTCATTCATATAAGAAAAATACTCTTAGGAAATCCTTCCATCTCTTGGTCATCTAGCTTGCAGAATCTACGGTCGGAAGAGCACAGAGACCTTTCCTGAAGGGTGGAAATCTTATTGAACCAGGTGAACTAGGGGAAGTAATTCAACTGGTCATATTTTTTGGCTCATAAGTTGAGATCCCATGTAGCACAACCTGAGATCCTCCCAAGGGTGAGAAAACAAGGTTTTATATGTCTGCATACTTGCTAGATGCAATCTTTGCATAAAATCAGTTTCCTGGCATGAACTAGACATGGACACCATGAGAAATTGTCATGCATATTTATTGTAAGCAGCTTTTGGATTGAATCCATAGAGGAGTTATAGAACAACTAACTCATCACTTCATCATTTCGTTATACAAGCTTATATTTGAAGAAGACCCACCTTGCATGTCACGAGGAGAAATGGAGGCAATATCAAAGGTCACATATTGGTTTGCCTTATTGGATGGCACACTTATTAGAGTGTTCGACGGACAAAAGCCACCACAATTTTTTCCAAAGTATGCCACTGACAAGCTTGTCATGAAAGAAGTGTCATATCATCTCGCCACAAGGTTGTGAGCAGCATTTCACATGAATAAGAAAACACCATGGCCCACTCTTCCTTTGCAAATCAGATTATATGAGATTAAGAACCTCATAGTTGTAGATAGCGAAGAAAAATCCATAGGAAAGTTTGATTTTTGTACAAAATACTTCAATGTATATGATCCTAAAGGAATTTTCAAAGACCACTGTGTGAGAATCTACTACAATTGGGTTAGCGGGGCATTTCATTAGCTAGAGGAGGATCCATGGAAGAATTTCTACAATTCCTCCATACCTCACAAATCGGTTAGTATAACAGGGACTTCATATGCAACTCCAAAAATGACAACAACTCCATACACAACAACAGTAGAAGGCAACAACTGGATACAAGATAATGGAAAGAGAAAGGTTGCGGACAGTGCAGAGGGAAAACAGAGATGGAAGATGAAATTGGATCCAATCCTCACACAAGCATCTTTGGCAGCAGAAGCAAAGGATACAAAGAGCATAGTGGAGAAAGAGATTAAAGCAGAGCTGGCAGGAAGCAGAACTGAGGGCAAAAAAAGAAAAACAAGAAATGAGGGAACAATGGGAACAAAGGAGGAGAGAATAAGAGGAGAAGCAAAAGCGGTAAGAAGAAGGAATGCAAGGTGCAATGCTAGAAGAAACATCACCGATTCAAGTTGAAGAGCAAGAACATAATCAACCAACAGCAAAAGGAGAGAGCGAATAGATGAAGGATCGAGAGATTTCTTAGCAGATCAAAGACTTGATTGAAGTTGTATACATGGAGTTGGAACTAGAGATGCAGTATGAAGATGTTGACTTGATGTCCATCACACAACAGGTCACTGTTCAGTCTCCACCACCTCCAACTGCAAATTTAACCTCGAGCGACGAGAGGGACATAGTTCCTCTTGATGATGACCCGGTGATGGATGTGTGCAATCTGCCATAAGAAAAAATTTAGAAGAGGATTGTATAAGCACAAAGAGAGCATTTTCTGAATGATCATCGATCACCTGCATTCATTAAAGACAGGGTGATAGTGGCGGACACTAGAAGGAATCCAAATTCCATTCCATAGGTAACTTGGCCTTCGTAAGTGCAACAAGATAAAACTCTCAGTATTTGATGGTTAAGAATAAGAAGTTGGTATAGAATCTATAGGTTTCCCGACAAGAGATAGAACAACTTTGCATAGCAGCATGAAGCATAGCTTCCACACAGGTCTACTTGGAGGAAATGAGAGCAGCGATACTTTGTGAAGTATCAACACTTTGAGAGACCACGAAAGACCTCTATGAGGAGCTTAGGACTGTACATAAGGTGGTTTTCCACTTGCACGACTTGCAATAGAAAAGCATAGATTTTGTTAAAACTCTTAAGAATGTGCAAGCTACCATCAATGTTATGAAAGAATGGACAATATGATACAAAGGGGAACCAATTAACTTAGTAAAGAAAATGAAGCCGCACACAGAGTTGGAGAAATCAAGAGTTCGAATGTTGATTCATAACAATAAGTAGCTCACATCGTTCAATGAAAGTATTCAAACCTCATATGTACGTTTATACAACAATTTGGATATCATGGTGAGAACCCATAAGATCCCATCAGTCGACTCACTCACTGAATCTAAATGCAAACATCAGGTTAGGCAGGAGATCAAAGAGTACTTGGAGGAGCTGAGACAAATTGCCATGAAGGACAATTTGGAGCTGAATAGACAGAACATGCATAACTACATCGGTGGTCTCGTCTAAATCATAGCCATGTTGCTCCTGCTTGAGAAATAAGCTAAGACTGGCTCCAAATCATTGTACCCAAATGCTATGGAGGGTAGAGTTCATTTTCATCTAGACACCATCATGTAGTTTTGGGATGACATCACATAATACCGAGCTTGGCATTAGATTCATTATAAACACAATAAAAGACTCAAATTTGGACTAACTATCACAAGAATCAGTTATAACACACTTTCTTGAGCCCAAGAGAGAGAGAGAGAGAGCCATAATGTCATTCACAAATGAATACCCCTCAACAAATGGATGCAACCAAAATGGTTACTCATGAGGTTACACAATGCATTAGCGGAATAAGATGAAGAAGGGCATTACCAATACCCGTTGCCCAATTCAATGTTACCACCAACGTAGATTTACTAATTACCCCACTTAGCAATCCCCAAACTTACAACATTGGACGAAAATGGCTCCAATATCTTTTAGTAGTTCTTACACTACAACTTAAGACAAATTTACTATGGAACCTAAGTAGGTATTCGGTTTAAGTAGCGTCCAAGTATCAAAGCATCCTTTTGCAGTAGCTTAATCTATTATCCTTGCCAAGAAATAGATGTCATTTCCATCGAACCATCCTGCCATCCTGTGAAATATAGAGTAACTTGGTCAATTCAGAAATATGTTCTCTCCAATCAACCAATCAATCATTTGACCCTTAATTTCTCTTTCTCGTCATAAAGCCGATAGCATGGGCATATTAAGTCACTTTTGACTATAGATGGAAATGAATATGCTAAAACCATTGATCTTGCTGCAAGAAACTCAGTGATCTAGGAAAACTCCAATTGGCAAGGGTTCATCGATTTTCATTAGCTAGGTAAACTCCAAATGGCAAGGGATTGCATCAAATTCACTAGGTAAACTCCAAATGGCAAGAGCTAGGGTTCATCGACTGAAACTGCGACCTTTCCCCACCCTTTTCTGCTACTAATGATGTGCAAGATGTGTTGTTCCCAACATCCTCTCTAATACTATCGCGTTTTTTCCCTCGCGCTTGACCAAACATTCATATAAACAATACCTTATATTATATGATATATTAAAACCCTTTATGGCCCATTATACCCCCAATATATCATTTTGTATTTTTTCCTTTTTTAATGCCCAACTTGATATAATTTTGATTTGTCGTGATAGAAAAACTACAATTAGAGTTTTAAAATTGTGTTTTATCAAGCAAAATGATTTTTTATTAATTTTTAAGTTTGTTTAATTTCTAAACAAATTTATGTTGGTTCCATGTTATCTTGTGTGCAATAAATAACATATATTTACATTGTTAATATTTAAATAAAATTAAAATTATTTACATTTAAAATTACAATTAACTTTTTGAAATTAAAATACATATTTTATCAACTTTAATTACTTTTTATTATTTTAAATTTTTCACAACACTTACCATTAATATTATACTAAAATAATAAGCAAATTAAAAACCTAACAATATTAATTCAAAACATATAAATAAAATATTAAATAAATATACTTTTTAAACCTAACAATATTAATTCAAAACATGTAAATGAAATATTAAATAAAATAAAATAAATATCCGTTCATTTACATTCCATTTTTAAATGAAAGAATAATAATATACAACCAAGTAACTAAATAGAAGCCATACGCATTTTATTTATTTTGTAAAGAATAAAATGATTTGATTATATTAATCCATTGATATATATATATATATATATATAATTTCACATACTTTTTTTAACAGTGTTGCATGCCAACACAGTATTATATGAATCTTATACAGTCTAGAAATTACTTTTATATTTTTGATGTATTTAGAATTCACTTTTTATTTTTACCATACCTTGAGCTTTTTTAATATTTTTACGCTATTAAAGCTACAATTATCTATCACTGTTATCATTCAATTTTCACCTTAATAACGCGATGTCGCTTTTGGTGTATCTAATAGGCAACCAATATTTTAGCTGCTATTCGCCCATTAATTCCCTTAAAAGTACTAAGGGCATCCCATGGGCATGGCATGGGGCATGGCATCACTACCCAAACTTGTACACCGAAGGCTTGCCATCACCGCATTGCATCTTTTCACATCTGGGATTGCGCTTGGGGATCACCGCCATTAATCATCGCTGGATACATCGAGCGCGCCCAGCTGAAATTTGAATTTTTATTTGAAATTCAAATTTTCAACCCCGCCCAAAAGCTAAAATAAGGCTCGCCATTACATGTTATTCGTTTTGCCATTTACCCTTTTTTATTTCTAAGAGGTTTTCTGACGTGAATTCTGCGCGCGATGGTGCAGAAAATCATGTTGAAAGTGTAGTTAAATTGCAAAAAATGCAAGCAGAGAGCCATGGAGACGGTTGCAGGGGTGGAAGGTATAATTCTCTGTTTATTTATTTATTATGAAGTGGAGCTAACCAATCGCACTTTCAATTATGCAATACTTTGTACAAAATTTGAGTAAGTTTGTGGATCCAAATGCAAGCGTTGTCTCGGTAGCAGCTGACTTGAAAGATCATAAGATCACTGTAATTGGGGATGCTGATCCGGTGTGCCTCACAGCTAGTCTCAGAGAATTTGGATTCGCTGAATTGGTGAGCGTCGGCCCTTCTATAGAACCGGAGAAGAAGCCTGCTACCGCCAAAGAGGAGGGGGAGAAAAAGGCTGGTGGTAAGCGGGAGCCACCGAAAGAGATTCATGCTTGTGTCATCATTCCAACAAGCTGTAATTACTGTAGCAGCTACACTTATTACTTGAGCGACGACAACCCCAATGCCTGCTGCATCGTTTGAAGTTCTTTCTTGATCTTTCTTTCTATTTGAGGTCAATAATAATTCTCTTCTCTCTCTAATCTGATCTGCATCTGGACACCACTTTGCACTGCGTTGCGTTGAATGGGTAGTGGTCATTAACGTTTTCGCGCATTCCACAAGCACCTGGAAAGAGGGGGTGTACTTCTGAAAGTAGGATTTATGATTTAATTTCAGAGAAAAATATAGGATATGCTATTTTAAATCCAGAGAAAAATGGAGAAGATGATTTCAGGGCTGTCTGTACGCATTTTTAAGGGAATGGACAAATGGACAAATCTCCACTATCGTATGTCCATGATTAAATAAAATCTTTTTTTGGGGTGAAATTCAAATATTTGTAATCTTTTTTTTCCCAATTTCTAGTGTTTATATGGTTGTGATGAGTTGTTGAGCAGATTCAAGAAAATGCTATGGTTGTGATGAGTTGTTGAGCAGATTCAAGAAAATGACGGGTGTTTAAAATGTTTTAGATTTGAATTTGGTTATGACTTTCTAAATTTTTTAATGATAATGATTGAAATTTGGTTTACATATCTATATATATACAACTAAATTTTAAAAGAGAAAAATAAAATCCCATCACAGAAAATCATTAATTAAGAATTAAAAAATAAACTAACAGGACACCTGTAAAAAAATTCAAGTGATAGTACATGTAAAGTATGCTATTAAATATGGTAAGTTTACTGGAATTTTCTGTCCCGCAGGGCGTGCTTTTCCTCGAATTTCCTGTTCAACATTACGTTTGTTTTGGGTTTTAACAAAAATTATAAGGTCCCTTATTATGGAAACCTAATCCTGTTCCATCTTGCCGCTTTATATGGTTTTACCCTCGTTAATTATTATGCAAATGTAGAAAATCTAGTAACTCCTCATTAAAAAGTTAAATTTCAGATTTTATATTTTGATGTTATATATATATATATATATATAATCAAATTTTAAGGTGAAGGTGAAATCAGATATTAAATTGGTGTATAAAACTTTTTTGTTTGTGGGGATTAGAGACTTATTTTTTGGTAGGGATTTGACTTCTAAGTCTACGAAGTCATCCATGCTCTACTCCTTTACAAAAAGACACATGCTCTTAACCATTAGGTCCACTCAGCAAATTTTAGCTTTGAATATTTTCTAAATAATTCACTTTACTATTATTGAGCAAGTTAGGATAGTTGAGAGACATATAAGAGAAAGAAGACATAATTATCATCTGACATTTGTATTTTAATTTGTTTATGTCAAACTATTATATGTTGTTGTAAAAATTTAATTTATTTTAAAAAAGGCAAAATTACAATTTTATCTAGAAAATAATAAAAAATTGATAAAAAAAATTTCAAATTTTTGTTTATAACTATTAAATTTCACAATTTTGAGTGCCCTTAAAATTTCTGATGAAACTAAATCCATTTATGAAACTAAAAAAATAAATGCACTCCCATTTTCATTATTATTATTAGGTAGCATTTCCCAACCTATAATGGTGTCATTTTCTACATTGAGAGAGCTACGTCATAAAGTGAGTCATGGCTACTCCATTTATAATAATTGAATGATCTTTCACCTACTCTTCTATTATAATGTAGGTCCCTAATTGAGATCACTATTTAAAAATTTTCACTTTTTTGGCTTTTATGGGATTGGAATTGATAGTTTCAGGCTATCCAGACATGGTTCTCGGATTTTCAAAACAATTTATGATCGTTAACAAATTTTATTCAACTTCATGTTTTGAAAAACCGAAACGAGAAATCAAACTTTTGAAATTTTCCACTTAAAAATCACCATTGAAGAGCTGTCTGAGGGAAAAGTTTTCCGATGGAATATTATAAAATATGGAGAATATGGAGAATTCCTAGCTCTATGAAATAAAAGGAAGTAAATTAAAAAATTAAATATATAAACGTTTACTACTTTGATCAAACAAGTTGATAGATTATTATGACCATATATATATATAATTTAATCACTCGTTTAATTATTAAGTGTTGGTTAAAGTTATTTATTAAGATTTTAAAATATTTCTTATTATTATGTTGAAATAATACATTTTGAACAGAAATTAAATTTTGATTAATTAAATTGATTATGAAATTGGTTTCAGAGAGTAAAATATTGATGGTAAAAGTAATTTCAAGATCTGAGAGTTAATTGAACATATTTAGTTTAAAAAAAAAAAAAAAAAAAAAATTAGTGGAGAAGAATTTCTGATTTGGTGTTAAGTAGTTGAATACTCCAAATTCTTGATATTATTGGAATTGGATACTGGACTAGATTGTCCCAAAATCTCTTCCAGAAGTTCTGTTAACTATTAAGATTAGATTTGGAATGTGGGGGAGAGTTGGAAGGCGCAATAGCCTCAGTCGTGGTAGAGAGGCACAAAAATCAGTCAAAGAAACAAAGGACATATAAGTATTTGGTTGTCTATTATTAAACTATGGATTTATGTAAAAAGTTATAAGTATTTTAATAAAGTAGAAATTTGTATTTGTTCTTCCTTTTCTTCTCTTGCAATTATTTAAAAAGAAAATAGAACAAAGTTTAATACATTTAACAGTTGGTAACGCTGAGAGTTGTTAACTCAAAAACCTCAAAAGAAGGTTCTATTTTGGTTGCCCTCGCTACCTATGATAATACATGGATGGATATGGTCCGGTCATATTTTTTTTCGTACTTATCTATTGTATGAGGAAATGCTAATACTATAAAGAAAAATAGAACTGCAAAAGTAGAAAAGAATCTGTGGATGATTTCAAATGTATCAACAGTCTAGAGAAACATTCAGAAGATGGATGGCTAGTTAAATATGATTCTAAACCCTCATGGGGAAATAGTAACTCACACTGTAATTTCCTAGTTTTGAAATTTAGAAAAGAAAAGAACAAATAAAGAAAATGATTTCTTAGAACATGCATTTTCCTTGTAGATTCTGGAACTGAAATATCTGTTATACAGACAGTTTTTATTCAAGTATTAAGAATAGTCTAAAGATAGAAAAAGAAATATACAATCTTCATTTCAAGAACCTGAACCATATGGTGAAAAATATTTTCTAACAATTAAATCTGGTAGCTACTGTGGTGTGTATGTAAACCACCAATATAAATATAGACTTACAATATTTCAGAGAAATAAATTTTAGAAGACAGAAGTAGCTAAACCAGCCATTTAGAGGCAAGGAAACAAGATAGTGACGAAGAAAAGTAATTCTATAAAAGAAAATGGAATTTAAGTTAAGTAGCCGACTGATGCTATACTATAAAATCAAACCATCTGGGATATTATTGTTAATAGAGACATGCTCAGAAAAACCTATACAAATATTTTATTTTATATATCGATAATTATACCGAAATTTAATTGAGTAGTAGTTCCTATCAAACCATGTTATAATGGAAGAAACTTTACAAGTCGGAAACTGCAAACAGTGGCAAAAATGTGCACTATCAATATTTCCAAATTTAATTGTACAGTTACAGTAGTAAAGTATCAAAATTGAAAAAGTTTCATGAATTTACATAAGCACTTCACTATGAAATAGACAAAACAGGGACTTTGATATACCCATTAGGGTATTAACCGAAAGAGAACCAATTCTATTCGAAATAAAACAAATGCTGACATTGAAATTCTCATAGATTTAAGCATTAAGGTTCTGGTTGCTCTGCAGAACATCGAAATAAACTCTCGTTGCTAAGAAGTACATGTTAAGATCGAAAGGAGATGAGGATGACTCTCAAGTTTATCCCTTGTGAGAAAATGTATTCCACCCAAAACCCTTGCAATCTTACCTGCAAGAGCCAAACAGGAAAGTGGGTTAACCAAGCTGGTAGAATTTGGTTCTGAATAAATCAGAGTAAATAAACCCTGAAACAAGATGGTGAACACAGTTTACCTTAGGAGATTTGGGTAGAATTATGAAAGAGATGACCTGCAAACCATAATGTAAAAATGGAGAATAAGAACATAGAAAGACAAAAGGAATAATATTATTACAGTCTTAAGGTTATGCAAACTCAGTTAAGGGTTCACCTGATTAAGAAAATTTACCTTTAGAGGCTCTTGAATAAGTTGAGAACTCGAAAGCTTCATGTGTCGAGATCCTGAGACGTTTTTGCTTCCTGACCGAGTACTATCGAAGTTAATAGAGGAAATGAATAACCAGAATCGGCAAAGACGAAAAACCATTCAAACTAATTCCAAAACTTCGTAATGGTAAATAACCTCAGCAAAATCTAATGCGGGTAAACCAAACTCAAAATTGAGACTAATAAATGTGGTTTTGCCTGTACAATCAAATGTTGAAGAAATCTATTAGGAAATTGTGATATGTTACCTGACTGCTTCCGGAGAAGGTAACCCTGGAAACCATCGCAGCAATGGAGCGCCTCACCAGAGAAGCGGAGGAAAAAGAATGAGCCAGCAACAAGGAAAAACGGTTACAAGAACGAGATCATACCAAATGAAGCCCTAATGCATATTCGTTGTTGGATGTCTGGAAGGAAGATCAAGGGCAGAGGGACATCCAACTGTCTACTGTTGTAACTGATAGCTCAAGACCAATAAATTTCATCTCGAGTTAAAACCTGAATTCCAAAAAAAACATATCATGCGGACAGATAACCCTTAGGAGCACAGTTAATGCATTGGGTACGAATACCATCAATCACAATTAAAAGAAAATTGGCTTAAATATTTGCAATGAACTGAATCAATGGTTTAATCATATGATAATCTTAATGAAGTATATCTCATATATATGTATTCGAATAATTAATCTCCGTAAAATATCGATTGCAATTATAGGGAATCTATGGTTGCGGATATGATAATGATAGGACGTATTTATTTATATAAAATAATATCTCATGTGCATATAATTAATAACATAAGGATTGCAAGTTAAAAAAAAAATTATGGATGTAGTAGTGTAGGTGACAAGTGGTATCAAAGCAACGTTTATATGCTGGGACCCTATTAGTCAACTAACGTTTTAAGTTGTGTATTACTGATGTACACAGAGAGAGAGAAAGAAGTTAACAGGATATTATGAGGAGGGTTCCGACACGGCAGCCACCTCTAAATGCTGGGAAAACACAACCCCGACTGGACATGAACCCAGAAATGTGGGTGCAGCTGAGTGTGGACTAGCATCAACAAACCAGTAGGCTGTTGGAGGAACAAAAGCACTAAACCAGCATTCTCTTAAACACAGTACAAAAGTTACAAGAGGAAATGGAGAGAGTGCGAAATGATAGTGTGTGGTTGATGTAAGAACAAGAGAGGATATTAAAAAGCCTCTCCGACAAACAGAATCAAGAGAATGAGAATCCAAGTACGGATAGAGAGTTGCATGAAGGAAATGAGCAACGTACAAGAGACCATGACACTGACAGAATAGAAGGAACCCACTCTCAGCGGAGTAATAGAAATAAGAACTATAATGAATCTGAATCATATAATGTATTAGATCAAAAAGAGGTAAAGAGACAAAAAGTAGAGCTGCAAGGTGAATTTCGAAAAATAAAGCCTCCTACATTGGACGGTGTAGAGGAGGAAGTGGTTGAGGCATGGCTAATAAACATGAACAACTATTTTCAAGTGTATTAGTACAACAGTAATCTCAAAGCCAGATTTTCTATTTATCAGTTGAAGGATAAAGCCACATTATGGTGGGAGGAGGTGAAAAACATCCCTAGTCGATGGCAGTGTGGGTGAAAGCTTTAAGGAGTGTTGTTCAAACTTTTGTACAATGTTCTCTAACTTAGGAGGAATTTGTTCCAATTCCTTATTTCCACTCTCATTCATCAAATTGTATGAAATCTGATTGATTTATTTATAAAATTCACATTCAGAAGCTAAAAGTCCCTTATACATTCATAACATAATGCTGCACTTTAAAAAGTGTTAAACCTTTGGAACAATGTTTAAAAACCCTTCAGAAACATTATAACTCACTTAACCCAATGTTGAAACCCTTCGGGAACATAATAATTGACTTTTAAACAAAGGTTAGAACCCTCTTGGCAATGCAATAATTTCCTTTTAAAACAATGTTTAAACCTTTCGGAAATGTATTTCCGAACCTCAAACTATTAATAAAACTCTTATTGAAATATTATTCAAACCTTTGGAAACATTATTAAAACCCTTCAGAATCAATGTTTCGGATTTCAAAACTTTTAATAAAACTCTGTTGTAATAAACGTTGGGTCCACACCTTGTCTTAAACCCCCATGCATCTTTCCATGCGATTACCGTCAAATCTCCGACGATCACAATCAGACGGTTATCACGTTCAATCGACCCCCGATCTTTATCGCTCAAAAGAAATGCGAAATAGGTGGTTTTGACACTGTGACGTGTCATAACTTTGTTGAACCCTTAGTTAAACTGAGAGGGGGGGGGGGGTGAATCCGTTTAACTCTTCATGGACTTTTAATAATTTTCATTAAGCCTTATTTACACCTTCATTTCATGTCCAAATTAATATGTGAGTAATCTTAGAATGTGAACAGCAAGTATTAATATAATATAGCAGTAGACTTAATATGAGAGCAACAGGTATTAAGCAGATGATATAAATCAGATCAACACATAAACATTATGCATAGAGACACTAGATATAAGTGGAAACCCATAAAGGGAGAAAACCACATCTTATTAGTGTTGTGATGCAAAGGCAAGCTCCAACTCCCTCTCACCACTGTTTTTCTGCAGGCACCAACCTACAGGACGCTCCAACCTCAATTCTGCAAGCTACAACTTGCAAGGAAGCACCAACTCCCTTCAATTTTCTACAGGCACCAACCTACAGGAGGCTCCAACCTCAGTCAGCTACAACTGACGGCTATCAAGCTGAATGTTTGTTGATTTACCTCAGATATCAACTCTGTTTTGTAGCATCTCTTTCTTCTCTTCTTTTCTTAATCTTCTCTGCCTCACTCTTGTAGACTCTGCATTCTCTATATTTTCTTTCTCTAACCTCTATTATGCATATCCAGTTGATTATTATATATAGAGTTCCTCACATGACTGTTTGTATTTCACAAAGAATTGGGAGTGAACAGTCATGACTCTTTGGCTTATGTCTTCTCATTCCTTTTATCTGTTCATTCGATAAATATAACTGTAGGTATCAATTTAACATTATAGTGGGATATTTATTCTCTTCCGGAGACTTGCCAATGCATCACAACAATATAAATCATTTAAAAACATTTACATTCAATTACAATGAAAATTCTAGCTCAACTCATTCAGCCTTTTGGATTGTTGCACATTTGTCTTTTCTTTGATTGTGTCTTTGTCCCTTTCAGCTCTGTTTGTTTCCTTATTCTTTGTCACAGGGTAACGGCCATATGCCATACATTTGTAACTGTGCTTTTTATATTAGCGCCTTTTCTATATATATATATATATATATATATATATATATATATATATATATATGCAACTGCTGACTTTAAATCTGGGCACGTTCCAACCCTTTACACACAGTAACTGTCTTGTTGATGTGGTGAGTTCCGCAAGCGGAACATACATACACCACGACTTTTGTTTTTATGGCCCGATGCGATTGCACACATCAAAATCGTTTTACATTAACAATTGCCCTCCACCTTAAGTCGAGGCCCGTGGGTCCACAAACCACGCGACACATTTCAATACAATCGCAACAACATTTTATATATATAACAGCGCCTTTTATATATATAACCTAATTTCATTTCTCAGCATAATTATACAGAGTTTAATCATACAAATTGCCTTTTAATATGCCTTAAATCAACTCTCGGCGTAAATAATAAAACCTGTTTAAACATATAAAAACCCCTTTCGGGCCCACCTGCCACATTTTCCGATGCGATATACTACTCCAGCGATTTCATTAACTTGCTCCGCTGTGCTGCCTTGCTCCGATGCGATTGCTTTGATGTGATGTGATTACTCTGATTGCGATCAATCACAATCGCAACTTTTAGTTGCAAGTCCCACTTCCCTGCTTTCACTCTGATGCAATTGACCACTGTTAAGATCTTCTGATTGCGATTAATCGCAATCGCAAGTTGCGTTTGCATGTTCCGATGCCCATACTCCGATACTCCGATGCGATTAGGCCGGAATTCAAATACATTTGCATCATAGTTCATATGTCCATCGGGTTCGGAACTCAATCGAAACTCTTGTCGATATGTTCTGCTGCACAGTTTTTCTCCGATGCGATTGGGAAAGGGTCCCACCATATAAAACTTTGTTTGTTTTAAAACCAAGCGTTAAGACCTTTGGTTCTTTGTCCACAAAGCGCTCCATATATATATATATATATATATATATATATATATATATATATAAGCTTTTAGCCGATGCGATTAATCCAGAACTCAAACCTATCAAGACACAGTTTATATGCCCATCGGGTCCGAGCTTCAATTGCAATCACAACTTTCTGTTGATAACCTGTTCCGCTACCTTTATATTCTCCGATGTGATTGGGTGAGGGTCCCACCTTATGGTACTTTGATTCTTTGTTAAAAAGGTGCTCCATATAGATTAATATATATGATTTGGACCTTTGTGCATAAGGTGCAATATATGTAATGCGCTGCATATATACTCCAGCGTGGGTAACGATTCCCGGAATGAGATTTATATATATATATACTTTGCTGCTCCAATCTTTAGTGTATCTTCCAACGGGGGAGGTGATTCTCGGAATTTGTTTGTATATATATATATACTTGCCGCTTGGGTTATACGATTCGCGGAATTGTGTTTATGTATCCTCCAACTGGGGTAGCAAATCTCAGAATTAAAAAAATGGCTCTGCCTCTGCTTGTGATAACGGTTCTACCTCTGATATAATGGCTCTGCCTCTGCCTCTACCTTAGCTGCTTCTGCTGCTCGACCTCTGCCTCTGCCTTCGCCGTACATATTACCTGTTGCTGTTCTTTGCCTATCTTTGCATCTGCTGCCTTCTTTGTCTGTCTCTATCTTTGCTGCCTCCATTGCCATCAATGACAATATTTCCAACAGTCTCCCCCTTTGGCATTGATGGCAATACACTTTCTCTGTGGCAATACACTTTCTCTATTTTCCTGCTCTTCCTCCTGTTGCTTTCTCTTCCTCCCCCTTTGACATCAATGGCATGGGGTTTGAATTCTTAGTGTAGCTTCTATTCTTTGATCCTGTGATTTTATCCTTTTTCAATATTTCATGCATTTTCTCTCTCTGGAATTTTCTGATTTTGTACGCTGCTGCTTCAACCTTTGGATTAGATTCACATCGGGTTCACTACTCTTCCATGTTCGGTTCACGTCGGGTTCACCACTCTTCCGCGGCACCACTGACCCTTTTGCCTTTTTATTGATTCTCTTAAGCTGAATGTATTCTTGCCATACTCCTTTTGATCCTGAGGACCTGTTTTCATGCTTCCCTTGCTGGTTGATCTCCCCCTGGGAAAGATATTTTCGTTTCTGTTCTCCCCCTGAAACTATGCTTTCTCTTCATATTAGAGAGTAGCATCTACAGATACTACCCCTAATCTATCTCTCAAATATTCAAATATTCTTTTGACTGCAAGAAGGTGGTTTTGTTTAGGTGCTGCTTGATATCTAGCCACTAGTCCTACTGCTAGCATGATGTTTGGTCTTGATGCTGTCAGATACAACAGACTTCCTATCATGGATCTGTAGTGTTTTTTATCTATATCTGCAAACCCATCATCAGCACATAGCTTGCATCCAATGATCATGGGAGTTGACACAGGTTTGCAGTCCTCCATTTTGAATTTTTTCAACATTTCTTTTAAGTATTTTTCCTGTGAGATGAATGTACCTGTGTTGTTTTGCTGAATTTGAAGTCCTAAGTAGAAATTGAGCTCTCTAATCATAGACATCTCAAACTCTGTTTTCATCTCATCAGCAAACCCTTTTGCTAGTTCTTCTCTGTTGCTTCCAAACATAATGTCATCAACATATACTACAACAATCAAGAGTTCATTTTCATTGGATTTTATGTATAGATTGTTATCTACTCCACCTCTCTTAAAGCCTTGTTTTTGCAAATATTTATCTAGTCTTGAGTACCAAGCACGAGGAGCCTGTTTCAATCCATAAAGAGCCTTCTTCAGTCTGCATACATAGTCTTCTTTGTCTGTTAATGAGAAGCCTTTTGGTTGTTCCATGTATACTTCTTCTTCTAGATCTCCATTCAGAAATGCAGATTTCACATCCATTTGGTATACTTTGAAGTTTTGGTAGCAAGCAAAGACCAAAAACATTCTGATGACTTCCATTCTGGCTACAGGGGAAAATGTTTCAACGTAATCAAGTCCTTTGATTTGTGAATATCCTTTGCAGACCAGTCTGGCTTTATTCCTAATTACTTATCCTTGCTCATTCATTTTATTTTTGAATACCCATTTTGAGCTTATGAAATTTTTCTCAGTGGGTCTAGGAACTAATTCCCAGGTATTGTTTTTCTCAATTTGGTCCAATTCTTCATTCATAGTATTTACCCAAGACTTGTCCTTGCTGGCTTCTTCAAATTTATTTGGCTCTATTTGTGACAACATGGCTATGTATACCTCTTTAGTTTGTTCTATTAGCTGCCTTCTTATTTGGACCCCTACTCTCTTGTCTCCAATGATATGATCTTTAGGATGGTTCTTCTGAGTATATCTTGAGTGAGCTTTAGAACTTAACTCTGTATATTCTGTTGTCTTTCTTGTTTCCTCATCATCTTGGTTTTATTCTTCATGGTTGTCTGATGGACTGCAACAGTTTAGGGTTCACAGTCTCGGTGCATCTCTTTCACAAAGGCTAGCACTATCCATTGTTACCTTGTCATGACCATTGCACAACCTCTCTAGTTTGAAAGTGACCTCATAATTATTATTTAAGAAAAACAATATAAATTAATAGAATTTATTAAACCAAGTTTAGTTTGAAATATGACTTCTAGAATTTTAATTTAATTATCAATAATTGTTACTTGGATGGTAGGGATTTAAATTCAATGGAATATTCTAGAATATTCTTAGTAATATTCACATATCAAGGGTTCAGATTTATATCCAAAGTATTTTTATGGGAAGGAAGTGAGTTAAAGGATGGTTAAAATGGAAAAATAAATATAATTTTGTTGCTAATCTCTTTATGGAAGACTAGTCCAAGGCTCTTTCCTCTGCTCTGCACCAACCAAAGCTTTGGAAAAGGTTTGTAGATGATACTTGTGTCGTCTGGCCTCATGGTAAGGAAGAGCTTGATCGATTCTTCGTTCATCTTAACAGTCAATATTCCTCCATAAAATTTACCATGGATTATGAGGTGGATGGGAGCCTTCCTTTCCTTGATGTTCTTATCTGTAGGAGAGATGATGGTTCTTTCTCTCATCAGGTTTTTCGTAAAAAAACCCATACTGAACAATATCTTCGGGCTTATTCGCATCATTTCCCTGCTCAAAAGTTAGGCGTCCTCAACACCTTAGCCACTAGGGCATTGAGAATCTTGAATGAGTCTCACTTTGAGGGAGAAAAGACCCATCTCCTTGATGTTTTTTGTTCTAATGGTTATAGTAAGTCTCAAGGACTTAAAGCCTTTCTTAAAGCTGAAAGAGGTTCCTTGGTTAATAATACAAATCCTAATCAATGGTCTTGCAATGTAAGGCTTCCTTTCATTCAGGGTACCACTGATAGGATTGCTAGAATTCTTAGGAAGCATAGGGTTTCCTCTTCCTTCAAACCCCTTAACACGATTCAAAGCTCTCTTAACTCAGTTAAAGATCCTGTGAACCCTAGGGATGGAAAAGGGGTCTATCTTATTCCTTGTTCATGTGGGACGCCTTACATTGGTGAAACGGGTAGGTCCATTAGCCAAAGGATATGTGAACATGCAGCTGACCTTAGACATGGCAGGTCCCGCACCTCTGCCCTAGCTGATCATGTGAAAAAAACTAACCATCATATTTGCATCGAAGAGGCTAAGGTCTTAGCCAGGATTGATGATTTTCATCATCGTAAGTTAAGAGAGGCCCTTGAAATTGAAAAAAGGCCCATAAATCTCAATAGAGATATTGGTTGGAATATCAGCAGGTGTTGGATCCCTGCCTTATATTCTTAAAAGTTCTTTTTTTTTTTTTTTAAAGAATTTTAATATAATAATATATAATTATAATTAAATAATATTTGTATTTTGAAAAATCAATTAACAATATTAACAAAAATAAAATTTGTTATTTATAATAATAATTTTTAATTAAACTATTAATAGCCGTTTCTTTTTGTAATTCAATTTGTAAATTAATGGAACTATTTTTATTTTTATTTTTATTATTATTTTTATAATTTTATTTATTATTATTATGATTAATGTTTAATTATTTATTTATTGATTGATTGTATTTTATTTTATTTTATTTTATTTTATTTATTTTATATATATATATATATATATATATTTATTTATTTATTTTATTTTATTTATTTATTTATTTTTTTAATTTGTTTATTTTTTATTTTATTTTATTTTATTTTATTTTTTTTCTAAAGATTTACATAAATTAATATATAATTATAATAAAATAATATTTGTATAATCATTTAATAAAAAATTAAATAATTAAACTATAAAATTGATATATAAAATTTTTTATTTTTATTTTTTATTAAACTTTTGATTTGAATATTCAAACTAGCTGTTTTTTATTATTTAATTAATAGAACTAATCGTTTTTTATTTTATAGTCAAACTCGCTGTTTTTAACAGTTTTCTTTGCCTCTCCTACATCTATTTAAACTTAACGACTGATCTGATCTCTCACCTAGTCCTAATGATGAACCACACTGGTTGGTTCGAAACGCGTCGACTTTGTTCATGTTAATGTGATTTTTACCGAAAGATTTCTTCTTAATTTATTGATGGATCACAGAAGCCAAAAATCTAGTAATATAATTTTCTTTTTAATTTTTTAAGGATGGTAAGGATTTAACCTCCACAAAATATTTTAAAATGTTATTAGTAGTATTCAGAAATCAAAGGTTTATATCTATTTTAAAAGTAGTTATGTCATTTCTAGTCTTTTAATTTAATTGATTAATTAAAAAAAATTAGATAAACAAGTGTAATATCAAATGAGTTATGGTTTTTTGGGCATGTGGTAATGATAAGTCACATTATTGGGTCATACTAATATAACAAAACCTATTTATAGATTAATAATCTCCATAGTAAGGTGGGGTGGATCTTCATGGTTAAGAAACATATTATATATGTGTGTGTATAAATCATATAACAATTATTTTTATAATTATTAATAATTATAATTTAAAATAATGTTATAATTTAAATATTTTTTTATTAATTTTTAAAATTTTCACAATGTGAAATATATTATGAAGTAATTATTTTGATACTTATGTGATGGAATAATGATTCATTTTACATTATTAAGTTGCTATTTTTAGTGAGAGATTTATGGAGAGATTAGTGGAATGATTGAGGAGAGATTTGTGTAATGATTGTTGAGATGATATATAGTAAATGAATAAGAGATTATAGAAGATGGCACACCTCTCCTCATGTGTAAATATATGCTATTGTGTTGTCGTTGTATCAACACCCTCCAAAATTTCATGACATTCGAATTTTCGAGCCCACTGAATTGTCCTATCAAGTGTCGCCTTGGTCGTCAAGTGTCATTTCATGTTATTCTATATGTTTCGGGTGTTCTTGATCGTTCTCAAGTGTCGTCGCATTGAGTAGAGAATCTTTAGTGCATTTCTTGGTCGTAACACCTTTATAGTCATAAAACAACACTTGTGTTCACAGTTGCACATAATTCACTCATTGTACTGGGGAATGCATGCAAAGTGAAGTTTTTATGTATAATTATCATTCTTCAAGCTTGTCTAATTTTTCTCAATGAGTTGGTATGTGTCACACATCATTTTATGTGTGAAACTCATGTGTTCACCCCTTGCCCTATCTCCCATACATAGACATTTTTGTTTCAACGCCGACCATTGAGGTGAAGAGCGCATGAGTGCACTTTGAAGCCTTGATCGAGAATACTTCATTATTTGGAAGTGTTCCATGTTCCCTCCAAGAGCGAAAAGCGCACTCCTTGAGCCTTTTCCCCTTCCTTGTTTTGAACTATGCCCTTGAAGAGGCCAAGTCCTCCTTTGAGTACACTCCTTCAACCCAAAGGAATGCACCATCCTTGAGCGCATGAGTGCACCACAAAGGCCTTGAGCTTCACCCTTTAGCATTCCACAATGCGCCATGTGCCCTCCTGGACACTTTTAGCACATGAACACACTTTGAAGGCATGAAGCATCGGCCTTCAACCTTCAGACTTACACCATGTGCCCTCCTAGGCCTCTTGAGTGCATGAGTGGACCCCAAAGCCCTGAAGCCTTCCTCTTCAACCTTTAGCAGTGCGTCGTGTGCCCTCTTTCTCTCCCTTGAGCACATATCGAAGCCCTGAAGCCTTCTCTCTCAACCCTTTAACTCTTCAAAGTGCGCCAATGTGCCCAAAATCTCTCATGTTCACTTTTAAATGCACTAAAAATGAATAAATAAAAAATATTCATAAAACATGTTAGAATAAGAGATTTTTAGGCTTATAGTTGCTTGTCATGAGTGATTGTAGATACAAGTGTTCGAGAAACAACATGGAAAATATGCATAAGAAAGAGAAAGAGAAAGATTAGGCAAAAAATAAATATAAATATAATAAACAATAAAAAAATATTATACCGGCAAATATAAATATAATGTTAACGGATATAAATATAATAAAAAATATTATAACGACAAAATCTATAATCCTGAATTATAAAATAATGTATCTGTTTTTTAAAGCAAAAGCTTCACTTGGAAAATGTTTAAACCATTTTAAAGACCAAAATAATCCTCATTTAAGAAAAATAATCTTGAAAACACCCCAACTAAAACGCCATCGAACACAGAGAATAGACTCAAATTTTCAATAGCATTACATTATCGGGCGCATCTTATGAATTTAATAACTAGTGCGACGTCAAAGTTCAAGGCGCACTAGTAGCTAAACCAACTTAAATTTTTGCTTAAATTTTAATTAATAGTATCTAATAAAACTGGTCAAAAATAATGAAAGAATGTATAATTAGGATAATGATAAATTTATTGTATTTTATATAATTTAAAAAGATATTAAAATAACTAATATTAAAGTAATTTGTTTTATAAATTTATCTATATAAGATACATTTGAATTTTTGAGAATAATAAATCTTCTAAGTTTTAGATGCTTACCATATATTTAGAACTTAGGCTAATTTATGGTATATAATTAAAATTTATTGCATGAGTATAAGTCACAATAAAAGGTTTTCTTTCCATGTTTCTCTTTACTTGAAATTTAAGCTTGTCATTATTTTCTATATTGATTAAATTTTTTAATAATTTTTTTTTATATATGATTAATTATTCACAAGTACTAAAAATATGATACTAATAGGGTTTTCATGTTTTTTAATTCTAAAAAGCTAATAGGTTGAAAGTATTTTTCAAAATTCTTTTATACAAATACTAATACACATTTTGTTGTATGAACCATTCTTTTATACAAATACTAACCCATATTTTGTTCTATGAACCATAAAATTGAAAGTAATTATTTGTAAGGTCTCTAAAGTGAAATTTTAAAGTATCATGCCACGTCAAAGTTCAAGGCGCCTTTAAATTTTTGTGGAATCAGTCAGCCAGCGACGACCATTGACGGCACCATTCACTGCTCTGACGGGTAGTTGTGGTCGTCCGGCACGCGGCCGCCACCTCGTAATCTGCGTCCACTTTGTCATATTTTTTGAGTGTCGATCGTTTGCAGAGATGGCTCGCATGACCATGCTCCATGGCGATGGCATGGCATTGGTACGTCCTGTGCATTGATGGGCGGATGGCAGCTAAAATAAGGCTCGTCGTATCTAATATTCTAACATTGACACTTCACACTTTCAAGCATGGATCACGACTAATGATAGAGTCAGTCACTAAGAGAACGTGGAGGACTGCATGCCCTCATTATATCCACGTACAACTTGCACGACCTCTACCGTTGCCGCTTCTCATTTATCTTCATCTTTTTTTCAGAAGAAAAAAACGCTGATTATATTAAAATAGAAACAGTACATCGACTGATAATTCTCAGCTGAAGTGTCTACAGCTGAAATCCACCATTGTATGGCCAGATGAATTATGCTCATTTATAGAGTGAATGAGCAGATAAGTGATAGATCGGCCTCCTCATAATCGAAAAAAATCCTTCCCTTACAAATAAATCCTTCCCTTACAAATAGAACCAACATATGATACGAGCATTAAAAAAACTGAGAAGGATGGATTCAGCAGAACTAAGTTTAACAGCATACAGGAGATATGACTAGCAAAATTGAAAATGACTTCGGAGAATTGAGTATGATTGTGGATCAAAACAGAGAGGAAAAAAGTCCAAGTCACCCCTGATCTGCCCCGTCTGTGTTGAGATGCCAAACTAGAAACAAAATGCGCAGAGCAGACATCAGAATCGTTGATTAAACAGGCTCGCTTGAAAATGATTGGCAGGTACACATAATACATATAAAACGCCTATTAGTCTGGCATGAAAAAGAGTCTTTTCAGGCTCGCTTGAAAATAAGATATCAGGCTCGCTTGATGTATTTGAAACAGGCTCTCTTGACATAATGATAACCAGGCTCGCTTGAAAAAGGGAGGACAAAGGAGCTTATCAGAAATCAGAAAATAGATTGGAATACGAGTACATCCCCGACCAAAATTAATAGGCACTCCAGTTAAGTGTTCAGGCTCGCTTGTCTAGTTTAGAGATCGATCAGAGAGACAGAAGAGTGTGAGAGAAATTATTCGATTCTGGTTGGGAACCAAGAATACAATAACAAGATCATCCAGCAACCCCAAACCTAAAAACCTGTGTCAAAAAATCAGAACCCCCTAAAATAACACTGATTAGTCAAAATAAGGAACATAGAAACTCAAATGAAGATACTCATGGTCGCCGTCCCACGCCCTGTTCGCAGCTTGTCTCAGCTCCATCGGCTTCCACTCTCACCAGCTTCCCATATTCGAACATCATCCACCTATATGAATTGATTGAAACGATTTCGAACTCCACCCACCTATCTGAATTGATTGAAACGATTGGGATTTCCTGAATCATCGGGCACAGACTAACATCTATTTTTCGGAGCTTTGTGAGCTGCCCCAACTCTGGTATGCTCTGCAGTCCCCAGCATTCCTTAGCATTCAACTCCTCCAAAGACGTCAATTTTTCCACACCTGGCAGCTTTGGAATCTTCTTGCACCAACTAGCATCTATTTTTCGGAGCTTTGTGAGCTTCCCCAACTCTGGTATGCTCTGCAGTTCCGAGCATCCCACAGCATTCAACTCTTCCAAAGACGTCAAGTGTTCCACACCTGGTAGCTCTAGTATATTGGAGCATTTACTAACATCTAATCTTTGGAGCTTTGTGAGTAGCCCCAACCCTGGTAATGTCTGCAGCTTCTCGCATCCACTAACATTCAACGTCCTCAAAGAAGTCAAATGTTCCAAACGTGACAGCGTTTGCATCTCACTGCATCCACTAACATCTATGCTCTGGAGCTTCTCGCATCCCCTAACATTAAAAGTCTCCAATGAAGTTGACGCAGCGTAGCAGTGTATTTAAAATTTAATCAAAACTGGACCTTTATAACTCAAAACCCACAATGGATTTCTTAATCCCAAAAATCGCTCCTTGGTTTTATCGGAACCGAAGCCCTTTAATGAATTGAAAATGCAGATCCGATATAATTCTTTTTATATCTTAAAAACCATTTATAATAGCGTTTGAACGCTTTTTAAAACAGTTTCACAATTCCGATGCGATATGATTCCACTTATCGCAATCGGTGATCAACACAATGCCACAAAATATATATATATATATATATATATATATATATATATATATATATATAACTTTTAACAATTGCTCCGACGCGATTCAATCGGCAGTTGCAAATCACAATGTTGAAATGCCAAACCTGTTAATTGTTCCACAGCTCCGATCGAATTCAATCGGAAATCAGAAATCGGCAATTGCAATGTGCCTTCTGTAGCCTTGTGGTATTTCCCGGACTCGATTTCATATCAAACAAGTTTTTAACATTTCGCATCCGTTTCAATTGTCATGTAATGCGATTTGTGAACTCCTCTCCACTCCGATGCGATGATCTTACTGGACCCCATAGATAATAAAACAATTTACATATATTTGAAATCCGTTCCAAAGTTTTAATAGGAGTTTATTTCACAGTTTTTCTGGGTTAATGACTTTCATGCGCACAGGCTCAACTACTTCAGATTTTTTTAAACACAGGGATCTTTGCAATTAAAATAAAACGCAGATCACAACCACTTCAACAATTACAAAGAAAGACTAACGCATAATCCTTCCGAATTCCTCATACATCGATGCACACAATATTAAACTTATTCATAAACAAAATCTCTGCTTTTATCCAATTACATAAAAAACAACCCCTGTTACACACAAAAATCAATTCACACACACTTCTGAGCTCTCGCTCCGCTCCAAGCCCTTCCTCTAAACAAATTCTAAACTCTCGCCTTATCAACATCTTTTATTATTAGCTAATTCTTCTAACAACGCAATCTTCTACTTCTGGAAATCTAACAGCAATCCCCTATCTATTAGCTCTCGTGCACACCTATATTAACAAATCTTATCTCTAAATTTAAAATAAAACAGTCTCACTTATTACAATAATAAATAACAACTTATTTGACAAATCGACCTTGCCAGTAAAATTAAATTTGCCCAAACAGTCAATGAAATTCACTCTGTCCAACCACAACATGTGAACAGATTTTCACATTGCTGGCTAGTTCCGATGCTCCTGCATCAGAAGTCAAATGTTCCAAGTCTGGCAGCTTCTGGATCTCACTGCATCCACTAACATCTAATCTTTGGAGCTTTGTGAGCTTCCCCAACCCTGGTATGCTCTGGAGTTTCTGGCACCGGCTAACATTTAAAGACTTTAAAGAAGTCAGCTTTTGCAAATCTGGGAGCGATACTATCTCACTGCATCGACTAACATCCAGTGTTGAGAGCTTTGTGAGCTGCCCCAACCCTGATATGCTCTGGAGCTTCCTGCATCCGCGAACATTAAACGTCTCCAATGAATTCAAATGTTCCAAACCTAACGGCGTTTGTATCTGGCTGCATCCACTAACATCTAGTATTTGGAGCTTTATGAGCTGCCCCAACTCTGGTATGCTCTCGAGATTCTTGCATCCCGTAACATCCAACGTCTCCAAAGAAGTGAAATGTTCCAGACCAGGCAGCTCTCGTATCTCACTGCACCCTTTCAGAGATGGATACTTGAGTAGAGTTAACTTCCCAAATGAATATGGAAGCTTCCGCAAGCTAGAAGCGCCTTTCAAATCGAGATATTGGAGGTTTTTTAGATCTCCGAAGGAATCGGGCAGCGACATCATGCTTGAGCACTTCATCAACTCTAAGAGTTTCAACAAGAGCAGAGAACAAAATTCTTCCGGGAAAGTTTTGAATGGCAGTGGTCTATAATATTTCACTACAATCTTTTCAAGATGCTCGAGGTGCTCTATGGACTTCGGAAACTCTGAAAGGGGAGCAAAGATATTCAACTCCCGCAACTGGAGAGGAGGCTGCAATGTGTAGATTTCAACTATCAGATGATTTTCATCTATAAAATGAAATGAAACGAAGGAATAATAAACACAAAAAATTACCAAACCTTAGATTCAGGTTGCCACAATTCTGTTAATTTGCTTCCGTCCACTTCTAAAACGCGTAATTTCTCCCTGGGAATCCAGGAAGGAGGAGAAGAGTGGGTGCACTTATACCAGTTTAGCCATAAGAGGTCTGGTGATCCCACCCTAGTCAATATATTTTCTACATAACCACCTTGAGCTGCAAGAAATTTCAAATTGCTGGTACCACTAAACTTCTCACCACTCTGTTTGCAACATGGCATTTCAGTTTCATCTCTGGGACCTCGATTCATTGTAATTCCGCGGAATTGGGCCAGTTCCTGTTCATCATGATAAGTATAAAATACAGAGATGCGTCTTTCTTACGAATAAACAAAAGATGCGTTTCTCTTAAGAATAAATAGAAATCCAAAGGTATTAAACCGTTTACAAAGGCTTGAAGGATTGCAGAAGCACTTACAGATGACGATTTCTCAAGCAAATCATTGATCTGCTCGGTCTCCTGATGCCAAAGCCGACGTGGCTCTAATCGGCGAGCTATATTTCTTCCATAATTTCCAAGGAGTCCATTCATTTCTATTTTATTGTTTTTGCACACCTGCACTACACACCTGTTCTCTAGCTTCTTAAGCCCTGCCATGCCCCATATTCTTATTGCTGTATCTTTGTCTTGCTCCGTGAAAAGGCAAGCAACATCTAAGAATATTTCCTGTTCCTCTGGATCAAGAGAATCATAACTATTTTTAAGTGAATACTCGATCTCAACAGGGAGTACACAGTCGTGAAGTCGATTCAATCGCTCTTCCCAGACAGATCTTCTTTTTCCACTCAGAAGCTTCCCAAGCACTTTCAACGCCAGTGGCAAACCATCGCAGGTCGTTACAAACTCATCTACCAGATCTTCAAATTCCAGATCTCCAGATGGATTTGCATGTAAGAGTAAAAGACTTTTGGAGTTTTGTGTATTTAGTCCAGCTAGATGATAAATTGATGAATCTGCGATGCCTGACCTATTGAGGACATCCTTGTCACGTGAGGTAACCAAAATCAAGCTGTTTGGATGAAGGACACACTTGATAGGCAACAACGCATCAAGTTGATCTACATGATCAACATCATCTAATATTACCAGCGCGTGACAAGATGGGAGATGCTGCCGGATCATCTCTAAGCCTTCTTCGACACTCTCAATCCTGATATTGGGACTATGTATCAAGTCTTCAATGACTTTACTTTGCAAATCTTTTAGAGCATGTTCTTTCACCATGATATCTTCCACTTCTTCATTTGGGTGCCCCAGCAGTGCGTATTTTGGGAGGATGCAATTGGGTTCTTGTGTTTGTTGTTAGGTGCAAGGTTCATTAGCTTATGAGAGTTATAGGCTAACCTAGGTTCCTTAACTTTTCAACTATAGGTGAACCTCCAATGGTTGAGAATGACATTTTATTTCTAGAGCAGTTGTGATGCTATGAAGAGTTGAGACTGCACAATAGAGGGAGTCAATTGCTATGGGGAAGATGGGTTGTGAAGGAAATCTTCCAAAGCAACCATTTGAGAAGTTATTGTGGGATTTCAGGAGTGCTGGAGAAACTTGAGTCCCTGAGAGATCAACTACACGCAATCCCTATCATTCCATCTTTAGAAACTACGTCATTCACCCAGTGACTGCGTAGTCATTGGAAGGCAGCATTTCATTGTACTAATTGTTTGTGGTGTTTTGGGTTGATAAGCTAGAAGTACAATAGGGCTTCCTGCATAAGGCGAGGAACTTGGTCTTATGTGCCCTTTTTGTAGCAACCCCTAGATTTATGACTTGATCTCTTCATTTTCCAGAATGGAGCGACGGTATATCGACCCATTGGGCAAAGGTTCTCCGGTAGTTAGATCGATCGAATGCTTGACCTGATAGTCCAAGGGTACCCCTGTGGGTGAGGAGAATATTTCCCTGTATTATTCCATGACCTTATCCACCTTCTTCTGATACGTGGTGGATCCCTTCTTGGGGGTCATGAATGTGGCCACAATCTTCCCCTTACTTTGAGAGTGAATTAGAAAGAAAACAAATTTCCCAGTCTCGGAGATGATCTTACTACATTGCTTAGCAGAGATCAAAGAGACAGTGGTAGGTGGGGCTACCTCTGGTATCTTGTATAACTTATCACACAAAAAAATAATAACAGTGCGAAGCCTCGACTCATACATGACATGACGCTTCCACAAGTATGGTTGGCCTAATAATACATCACAAACTTCAAGAGGAGCAACTTAAATAATACCTCATCCATGAAGGGATTGATGTTGTAGGGAAGGCAACATTGTTGGTTGACGTGAAGATCTCGTACTTGGTGAAGCCACCCACTGGTGTACGGTTGCAGGTGTCGTGTAGTCAATAGGCCCAAATTCTATGATGTTAGCCCCCCCTTCAAAGTAAAAACTATAAACTTGCTTCCTTCCAAATTTTACACCTTATCACTCCAAAATTACAAAATTCAATAAAAAATCACACATTATCCCTCTTTTATACAAAATATGCTATTACAAAAAAAATACAACACACCTTATCTCTCAAGAAATTTACACCTCAATTACAAAAAAATGAATTGATTGTTCAAGGTTTGAATTTATGAATATACCAAAGCCATATATTTATGTGCATTTTGTTGGGAATTGCACCATAGGAACCACATACTTTCAACGCATCACAGGCTTCCACGTTGGATGCTTTTCACCACATGGTAGCGAGAAAGGAGTCTGCACCCTCTCTGGGTTCCAATCAACTGATTGAACTTGTGGAGCTGAACTTCTTGAACCTGAGCAACAACTTCAACACTCACTCCTTTTTAATGGATTTAAGGTGGTGACTATATGCTGGTGGGGCTATTGGGTGAGCACCATTTTGATTTACTCAGGATTATTTGCTGACCGTGATCTCCATGCGTAGGGTATGGAGCTCAGTTTTATAGAGTTACTGACCGAGATCTTGACCCAAAATTTCAATTCATATATTGGCCTCAACAGAGATGCATTCGTGAGAGGATATAAAGAGATTTGAAAACAACATTACTAGCTAAGAAGAAACTATCATCAATGTGGGAACAAAGGGCTCACTAGTTGGGCTGGAAAGAAGATATGGGTCAGCATGACAACAATCCCATCGTGCTTCTCCCGCAAACCACAAATGGTAATAAACTAGCATTTGCACCAAAAGGGTGCAAAGATATGCCGATAGAAGATAGAAGTATAGATGAATGGTGACTGTAGATGCATTGGCTTTCTTAATCAACTAATCAATTCAGAACTATGGATTTCCTATAGTATTGATTACAACAGTGTCAATGAAATCATTCAACAATGTAAATACACTTAGAATGTAAATAAATTAAAATTTATTTTTTTGATCTTATTTATATATATATGAATTATATGGGCACTCACATGTCTCCCCCTTCACAATATGATGTTACAATGCAGAGATAGCACCTTGAAATACCACAGATTTCATAGAATATCTTTAAAATTTGAAGTTAATCTTTGATAAATCATAATTCTCTAAAAGCGGTTGCGAGGGATATAGGTGAAGTTTGTCTTAGTTATCAGTTTCAGAGTATGCTTCATTAGGTAAAGCTATTTCGATTCCCATGAAAAGTGATCAATATCTGATAGTGAGTATGTGCTTATATGGAAATTAGTGCAAAACAATAATCCAATCCTACTTGTGATTATACACCACATCATCTAAAGTGCAAGATCCAAAAGACACAAAGAAAAATCTATACCTTTTCCACCCATGCCTCATTATATCCTACAAAGTAAGGATGGTTAATGCGGCCATGTCTCTTTTGGTTGGTTGTAAGGTATCTCCTCATGGAACATATTTCAGATAAGGACTTCTAAGTCGTCATCTTCAAGTAGTGTCACTCTCTTGGCAGACAGTTCCAAGTGAGACGATTTCATTGTCATATGCTTTAATTTTTTTTGTGTAAATAATCTTTATAATAATTAAGTGGTTTTAGTTTAATTTGTTGTGAAAATTGCTTGTGATTTGTTTTGTTTTTTCATTGATTTTTGATTTGGTAGAGTGGTATAGTGGTCTATTTATTAGCTATAGTTAAGTAATGGTAGAGTGGTATAGTGATCTATTTATTAGCTATAGTTAAGTAAACATAGGTGTTTCTCAATCCAACACCTTATTAAGTTATAAGATTCCATTAAAAACTAAATTAAAAATAACATAAATTTACAGTAAACACGGGATGTTTAATGCCTCAAATCAAAGCCATCTGCAACCAACAAGAAGAGACATGACCGCATTGTCTTCATTAGTTGCATTATAAAAAATTTCCATTGAAAATGGAAAAGCAAAAGGTGATGAAAAATTGCATAAATAGCTCTTGATGAGCAGAGAGCCTGGACCTGTCTGTCTAGCGAGCTAAACAAATTTTATTCAAAACACATCTGGAGAAAAAAAATATCCAAATATCAGTTGGATTGTTTGCAGATGTCTCGGTTGCTAAAAATCAAATTATTCATTTTTATGTGTTTAATCACATTCCTGGGAATGGCAATGAATATGATATCCCTTTTCTATATCTTTCTTATCTAGAATGGGAGAACTCCTTAATGTCTTTAAGGAAGATATGATTTCAGGGACTCATAATCTCATGCAATTTGGAGAGGGTGCTGACAGGACTAACGTAAATCTCAGACTAAATTTTTTTATCCCTTGCTTTACTCTAGAGTCATTTTCAGGTGCTATTGGAGGGAACTAAGCCCATTGTCACAATTTCTTATCTAAAACATAGTAATCAAGCCCCTCCATCTGCAAAAAAATCTAAACATAACAAGCAGTAGGGTCCCATGAATTCATCTGATTTAAATGCCTAATAAGTTGCTTGCAAGAAAATAGAAGCATTCAGCTGCAATTTACGATCTGAAAACTCACGGATTCATGATTTTGATTTATCTCATTAATAAGCAACCGATTCTGGTCTACAATACTCTGCACCTGAATAAAGCTTTTCTGGAAGGTTTGCAAGACCTTACCATCAATTTGATTTGTAGAAATTATATAACTGATATGTTATATGTCTAAGATTCTCTTTATCATACACTATTTGACTTCATGCACAATATAGAATCTATTCCACCATTGATCATCATATGCGGAAATTAAATCAATTGCATGCACACATTAACACAGTGATTTAGAGGAAAGCCTGAAGCTAAAAACCCCAACTATCTGTATATAATATATGTCATAGAGATCATGTAACAATCCTCATACAAAGCTTCTCACAAGCTCTCAGTACAATCCAATCGCTACACACTAATCAGGCTAGATCTTGCAAATCCATGCACCGATCTTTGCCACCTGCTAGCCTGCCTCTACTGCGCAATCCCTGCTGAAGAATGGCTCTGGATGAACTCGAATTGGTCTAGCCTTGCTCACGCAATCCTCATTGGCATCTCCACCAATGTGTGGTGCAAAATCATGCAACACTATAGTCACAATTGATAGTCACACTTGCTCTTTCACCTACCTCTCCACTAGTCTCCACTGAAACTGTCCATGCACTGTAGTTAACTAATGTTTTCTTCAGTTGATTAATGAGTTAATATTTAGTGAATTAATTATTAATTAATTCACACCACTCTCACTAGTGTATCAATCAGTTAAACTAGATACAACTAGCTCAACTGTGTCTAACTGAGTTAAACTGAACACAACTCCACCAACTACTTCTAAAACTCCACCAAACTCTGTCACATGAGTTCTAACTGAAGTCTCCATGCAATAGCTACACTTAACCCTCAGGAAAGTGTAATTCCTTCTGTCAGCTCCTGTGCCACATCTGTGCACTTAACTGAAGTGCTCCAAGAGAATAAGATAATGTTTAAAGTCCAAATATTATTAAGATCTAATAATATTCGACATATCTATTTTTAGACTGGCAATCTAAAAATAGATTCCACCCAATATGTCCAAAAATAGAAGTCCAACTATTTTTCCAATTTGACCAACCATCCACAAATAGCATCCTGCAACTCATAGAATATGATCGACATGTCTAAAAATAGACTTTGTGCCAAAAATAGCCTGCGGGCCCACTTAGTGAAGGTGACTCTTTTCACTAAGCTCATCATCTTGTTGCAATCTCAACACTTTCTCTCAACAAGATAGGGATTATCTGCCACCCCCATCCTACCTCTATGGTATTCAAATTTTCTCCTGGTGAGCGCCTTCGTCAAGATATCAACATCTTGATCCTTCGTAGGAATGTAAGAAAGTAACATGCTCTTCCGCTGCACAAAATCTCTGATATGATGATACCGGATGTCAATATGTTTATATTTATCATGAAATACTGGATTAACCATGAGTTTAATGCAACTATGATAATCACAATATATCACATTAGGATTTAAGTGTGAACCGAACAACCCGACCAGGATCTTCCTCATCCATATAGCCTCACATGCAGCCAAACTTGTTGCCATGTACTCGGCCTCCGCTGAACTGAGTGCCACGGATCTCTGCTTCCTACTGTACCAAGAAACTGATGTTGACCTGATACTGAAAATCCCTCCAAATGTGCTCTTTCTATCTGTTGGGCTCCCTGCCCAATCTACATCCGTGAAGCCATGCAGCTTCACCTCATCCGACTATTTGTACCATAATCTATATCCCGATGTGCCTCTGAGATATCTCAATACATGCTTCCCCGCCTTCCAAAAGAGCTTGGTAGGCTTAACCATAGCTTGTGAAAGCTGGTTAACAACATAGCATATGTCTGGTCGTGTATTGACTAGATACATGAGTGAACCAACCAACTGTTGATAAATAGTGGCATCCACTACCTCTGCCGATGTAGCATCCTCTTTCCTCCAACCACTAGGAAGAGGAGTGTCGATAGGCTTGTAGCCTTGCATATTGAACTTCTCCAATATCTCACGGGCATACTTGCCTTGAGACACAAACAGTCCATCATTGCGCTGCTAAATTTCCAATCCGAGGAAATAATGAAGGAGGCCCAAGTCCTTCATCTCAAACTCTTTTGTAAGATCAGCCTTGCATGAGAGTATCAACTATTCATCACTCATCAATGATCAGCAACTTACTGTCCACCACAATCTGGTATAGATTTGGATCTGCCTCACTCTTGGTGAATCCAAGACCGGTGAAATAACTGTCTATCCGTGTGTACCAAGCACAAGGGGCTTGTTTCAGCCCATACAACGCTCTTTTGAGCCTGCACACATGCGATTCGCTGCTGAAGATTTCGAAACCTTCAGGCTGCTCTATGTACACCTCCTCCTCAATGATTCCATTGAGGAACGCAGTCTTCACATCCATTTGATGAATGTGCCAACCCATCTGCACTGAGAGAGAAAGGATGCTCAGTATGGAAGAATACCTTGCAACAGGTGCAAAGGTTTCTTCATAGTTGATCCCCTCAATCCGTGAGAAGCCCCAGGCAACAAATCTTGCCTTGTACTTCTTGACGCTCCCATCAGCAGCTTGCTTCACTTTGTAGATCCATCTCGAACCTACCACTGATTTCCCTTCCGTCCTTGGGACAATCTCCCATGCATTGTTTCTGACAATCGAATCATACTCTTCCACCATGGAATCTACCCATGTAGGGTCCTCCATAGCTTCCACGAAAGAGGATGGCTCTGTCACGATACACTTTCTCATCAGAGCCATGTATCCAGTATATCAGTCAAGTGATTGTCTCTGTCTGCGTTGTGATGTAGGTGCTCCTACAATATTCTCTGCATCAAGATTCAGTCGCTCAGCTTCTGTAGTGCGCTTCTGCCCTCTGATGTTTGGTGCTGCATGAGTGGTTTCTTCCACTCCATGAACCTCCTCTAGTGGCTGATCCACATCCTGAGGCTCATCCTTAGGAACTAATAGCTCCTCATTTGCATGCAAGTGTGGCTCCCTCTCAAGCGAACACTTCATGGCTTTCTCCTTATGAAATTTGATATCTCATCGTACAAAAGTCTTCCGACTGTCTGGCAAATACACAGGATAGCTGTGGGGTGTTTCTGTGTACCCCAAAAATATCCCAACCTTTGCAGTCGGCTCCAGCTTCTTCCTGGCATCCTTCGTCACATGAATGTAAACAGGTGAGCCAAAAATATTCAAATGAGAAATATTAGGCTTCTTACTAGAAAATGCCTCTTCGGGTGTACTCATGCCAAGTATCCTATGAGGACAACGGTTTTGCACATAAACTGCAGTGTTGCATGCCTCAACCCACAAGTGTATGGGAAGGCCCTGATCATGCAACATTGCTCGTGTAGCACCCATGATCGTTTTGTTCTTTCGCTCCGCGACCCCATTCTGCTGTGGGTTATGAGGCGCTATGAGATCTCTTCGAATTCCTTCTACACTGCAAAAGTATTTGAATTCGCCAGAGATGAATTCACCACCATTATCGCTCCTAAGAGCCTTCACCTGCTTCCCTGACTCTTTATCAACCAATGCCTTGAACTTATAGAACTTTTAGTATGTCTCAGTCTTCTTCTGCATGAAGAAGATCCAGCACTTACGAGAAAATTCATCAACAAATGTCACATAATACATGTGCTTTGCTGTCGAAGCTACTGAGAAAGGTCCACACAAGTATGTGTGAATTCTCTCAAGGATCGTCGTGGCGCGACTATCCTTCTCATGAAAGGTGGCTTTCACAAATTTTCCCAAAGTACATCCCTTGCACTGATCTGACTGCGCAATTGTACACTTGGGAAGCTCGGTAGAAATCTGCTGCAAAATTTTGAAAGCGCCACGGTGAAGATGGCCTAATCTCCTGTGCCACAATTCACCCTCATCTCGGCTAACCACTCCTTCTGCTTTGCCTGCCATTTTTGCGCAACCATCTACCTGCAATTGATAAAGGTTCTTAACTTGAACCCCTATCCTCCGGGTTTCACTAGTTGCCTTATTGCACAGGAAAGCCTTTCCCTCACTAAAGACAACATCATATCCCTTGTCTTCCAACATCGCCACAGAGATCATATTCTTCTTCAATCCTTGAACATGCATGACATCCTTCAAGATGAAAGCTTTGCTAGACTCCCTCTCAAAGGAAATGGTCCCGATACCAGTCGCACTGTATCTACCATCATCGCCCATCTCGATGTGCACTCCAAGATCCTTCTCATCTAGATCAGTAAACAAATCTTTGTCTCCGGTCATATGGAAAGATGCACCACTATCAAGAAACCACACTTAACCCATCACACTTGAGACCAAGCATGCGATCAGTGAAAAATCCAGCTCAAACTGCGAGGTTAAGGCCTCTCCAGCTGCAGATCCAGCAGCCTGCTTATTTTTCTTCTTCTGTGGACAATTAGTGGCATAATGTCCGTGTTGGTGACAGTGAAAGCACTTCACCTTGGATTTGTCCTGCCTCTCGCCTTTCGCACCAGATTGAGAAGGATTTTTCTTTCCCTTCCCCTTCCTTGCTTTGGCAGCCAAAGCGCAATTTTCTTCATCTTCATTCTTCGATGAAGATCCATCCCTGGTACTCCGCCTGATCTCCTCCTACACAAGATCTGATCAAAGTCGCTCCCATCCTGGCAGTTTCTCTCGACCTTTGAAAAAGTCCTCATAGGAATGCCAACTCTTTGGAAGCCCAAGGAGAGTGAAGCTCACCAAGTCCTCTTCATCTACAATAACCCCCACACTTCCCAGCTCATCACTGAACTAGAAAAACTTCGTGAGGTACTTGGGTATACTTTTTCCCTTCTCCATTTTTATTTTCCTGAGTTTGTCTTTGAGCGCCAACTTCCTCTGGTCTCTCTTGCTTTGGAACAAGTATGTCAAAGCTTTCCACGTCAAGAATGGAGAAGCTTTACCATGAAGGCTGGACACTATGTCATCCTTCACACCTTCCAACAGAATCCTTCGACATTTTGCTGTCTTCTTTTGCCATGCGTCAAGTGCGGCAGCATCGCTAGAAGCAGGTTTTGGAATTTCTGCATCTATGAACTCCTTCAACCCATTATCTTCCAGCACCGCCTCCATCCTATCCTTCCATGCAATATAATTCGAGCTACCCTCAAGGGTATACTCCAATCACAATCCGTTGAAAGACATCTCAACTTCGACACCAAGAAAACACTACTGCAAATTCGAATTCCACCAGTACAAAACTCAACCGCTTCAATTATTTGCAATTGCTCCAATGATCAATGCTTTGATACCATGTAGAAATTATATAATTGATATGTTATATGTCTAAGATTCTTCTGATCATATACTATTTGACTTCATGCACAATACAGAATCTATTCCACCATTGATCATTATATGCGGAAATTAAATCAATTGCATGCACACACTAAAACCATAAAAATTCACACACATTAACACAGTGATTTATGGGAAATCCTAAAGCTAAAAACCCCAAATATCTGTATATAATATATGTCATAGAGATCATGTAACAGTCCTCATACAAATCTTCTCACAAGCTCTCAGTACAATCCAATCGCTACACACTAATCAGGCTAGATCTTGCAAATCCATGCACCTATCTTTGCCACTTGCTAGCCTACCTCTACTGCACAATCCCTGTCGAAGAATGGCTCTGGATGAACTCGACTTGGTCTAGCCTTTCTCACGCAATCCTCATTGGCATCTCCATCAATGTGTGGTGCAAAATCATGCAACACTATAGTCACAACTGATAGCCACACTTGCTCTTTCACCTACCTCTCCACTGGTCTCCACTGAAACTGTCCATGCACTGTGGTTAAATGATGTTTTCTTCAGTTGATTAATGAGTTAATATTTAGTGAATTAATTATTAATTAATTCACACCACTCTCACTAGTGTATCAATCAGTTAGACTAGATACAACTAGCTCAACTGTGTCTAACTGAGTTAAGCTGAACACAACTCCACCAACTACTTCTACAACTCCACCAAACTCTGTCACATGAGTTCTAACTGAAGTCTCCATGCAATAGCTCCACTTAACCCTCAGGAATAGCATAATAAATTCCTTGTTAGATCTGTGTTACATCTTGTGCATAGCGGGAAGTGCTCAAGAGAATAAGATAATGTTTAGAGTCCAAATATTATTAAGAGCTAATAATATTCGACAGATCTATTTTTAGACTGGCAATCTAAAAATAGATTCTGCCCAATATGTCTAAAAATAGAAGTCCATATATTTTTCCAACTTGACCAACCATCCACAAATAATATCCTGCAACTCATAGAATATGATCGACATGTCTAAAAATAGACATAGTCTAAAAATAGACTTTGCGCCAAAAATAGCATGCGGGCCTACTTAGTGAAGGCAACTCTTTTCACTAAGCTCATCATCTTGTTGCAATCTCAATATGATTTCCATTCCCAGGAGAAAAATATGCTTCCCCCTCCATCTTTAAATGCAACAGGAACAAATCTAAACCTGCATAATGAAGTTATTATTTGTCTATCAGCAACAAATTTGAACCTGCATATAAGGTAATTAAGAAGTCACAACAAAAGTTTGAAAAAGATAAATATTAGTAGGATCGCCATCCTAGTATCTAACAACATCACAACAATTTCTATTTGACAGTGCCAAATGAGGCCTCGAAAGGGAGTCTTTTGGTAATACACTCGAGTTTTTTTATTAGCACAGATACATGAAGTGCCTTTTAAGATATTTTCCCTCAAAACCATGATTCCGCTTAGATCAAGTTCTGTTGAACCCTATTAGCATCTCCAAAGCCTTATTCTACATTAATATCCTCTATCTGGGATCTCTGTTATTATTTTCAAATTTTTGGTTCACTAATATTGTTTGTTACGACAGTTGGAAAGAAAAATTGCACAATCTTTTGGATTCCTAGTGTATGTTGCCATAGGCAGGGAAATGATTTAAATTTAACTCTATTAATTATTAGAGCCATGTCACATAGATATTCAAATATGATATCCCTTTTCTATGTCTTTCTTATCTAGAATGGGAGAACTCCTTAATGTCTTTAAGGAAGCTATGATTTCAGGGACTCATAATCTCATGCAATTTGGAGAGGGTGCTGACAGGACTAACTTAAATCTCAGACTAAAAAATTTTATCCCTTGCTTTACTCTAGAGTCATTTTCAGGTGCTATTGGAGGGAACTAAGCCCATTGTCACAATTTCTTATCTAAAACATAGTAATCAAGTCCCTCCATCTGTGAAAAAAATCTAAACATAGTAGGCAGCAGGGTCCCATGAATTCATCTGATTTAAATGCCTAATAAGTTTCTTGCAAGAAAATAGAAGCATTCAGCTGCAATCTACGATCTGCAAACTCATGGATTCATGATTTTGATTTATCTCATTAATAAGCAACCGATTCTGGTCTAAAATACTCTGCACTTGAATAAAGATTTTCTGGAAAGTTTGCAAGACCTTACCATTGATTTGATTTCCATTCCCAGGACCATAATATGCTTCCCCCTCCATCTTTAAATGTAACAGGAACAAATCTAAACCTACATAATGAAGTTATTTTTTTTCTATCAGCAACAAATTTGAACCTGCATATAAGGTAATTAAGAAGTCACAACAAAAGTTTCAAAAAGATAAATATTAGTAGGATCACCATCCTGGTATCTAACAACATCACAACAATTGCTATTTGACAGTGCCAAATGAGGCCCCAAAAGGGAGTCTTTTGGTAATACACTCGAGTCTTTTGATTAGCACAGATACATGAAGTACCTTTTAAGATCTTTTCCCTCAAAACCATGATTCCGCTTAGATCAAGTTTTTTTGAACCCTAGCAGCATCTCCAAAGCCTTATTCTACATTAATATCCTCTATCTGGGATCTCTGTTATTATTTTCAAATTTGTGGTTCACTAATATTGTTTGTTACGACAGTTGGAAAGAAAAATTGCACAATCTTTTGGATTCCTAGTGTATGTTGCCGTAGGCAGGGAAATGATTTAAATTTAACTCTATTAATTATTAGAGCCATGTCACACAGATATTCAAATATGATATCCCTTATCTATGTATTTCTTATCTAGAATGGGAGAACTCCTTAATGTCTTTAAGGAAGCTATGATTTCAGGGACTCATAATCTCATGCAATTTGGAGAGGGTGCTAACAGGACTAACTTAAATCTCAGACTAAAAAAATTTATCCCTTGCTTTAACTAGAGTCATTTTCAGGTGCTATTGGAGGGAACTAAGCCCATTGTCACAATTTCTTATCTAAAACATAGTAATCAAGCCCCTCCATATACGAAAAAAATCTAAAAATAACAGGTAGCAGGGTCCCATGAATTCATCTGATTTAAATTCCTAATAAGTTGCTTGCAAGAAAATAGAAGCATTCAGCTGCAATTTACGATCTACAAACTCATGAATTCATGATTTTGATTTATCTCATTAATAAGCAACTGATTCTGGTCTAAAATATTCTGCACCTGAATAAAGCTTTTCTGGAAGGTTTGCAAGACCTTACCTCGATTTGATTTCCATTCCTAGGAGCAGAATATGCTTCCCCCTCCATCTTTAAATGCAATAGGAACAAATCTAAACCTACATAATGAAGTTATTGTTTGTTTATCAGCAACAAATTTGAACCTGCATATAAGGTAATTAAGAAGTCACAACAAAAGTTTCAAAAAAATAAATATTAGTAGGATCACCATCCTGGTATCTAACAACATGACAACAATTGTTGTTTGACAGTGCCAAATGAGGCCTCTAAAGGGAGTCTTTTGGTAATACACTCGAGTCTTTTGATTAGCACAGATACATGAAGTGCCTTTTAAGATCTTTTCCCTCAAAACCATGATTCCTCTTAGTTCAACTTCCCACAATCCTCATAAACATCCAACGAGTTTTATGGGACATATCAAAAACAAATTCATACTTGGAAGTTATGGCCCCAAGAATTTGATGTATCATTTGCACTCAATGGCTTGTAGCCCATTTCTTTCCACCTCAACACCTTGGTTTAGGGAATTTTCAAATTTTGCACTCTAGGATTTCTTCATATTGTAATAAATGGAGTTTTCCAATTTTTGGTTAAGGGCTTTTTGGAAATAAGTGCAGCCGCTTCTCTTCTCAGGGATAGCTACCACCATTCTAGCCATTGTATATGTAAAAAGATTTTCACCATTATTTCCCAAATAGAAATTTTTTCACTGTATCTTGTGTTCTTTCAGCAATATTGTGCACTCTTTAATTTCATTTTCAAACTAATCCAGGTCAACCCATAATCACACATAGAATCTGTTATTTTCAGTCCTCTTTTATTTGGGAGTTTCTTAGCCTAGCTCTTCACCAATCTTCTTCCAGTTGCACAAGTACTCCATCAAAGTTGCAGTCTCTCCAACCTAAACAATTTAAGGGCATCAATAATCCCTCAATTGACCCTTGAATTCTTTTGGAGGGTTGTTCAAACACTTCCCTTCCAAACCCTTCAATTTATGAATATTTGGGACTTGGATTTGTCCTTTTGTGGTGCACAATCATTTTACTTCTTTTTTGGTTTTCGAAGTTTGTGTATTGTCTTCCATAGACTTGATTTTTCATGTCATTCTTCTGGCTTTGACAGACCCCTTTTGTAGGATTCTCCTTGAGATTATGTAGATCTTCTTTCCCAAGTCCAACTTTAGTCTTTTCTGAATTTTTGAGGCTATAACACCTATATGGAGATCCACCATGCCTAGCATTTGTTAACAATCAAGGGTTCCTCAGTTATTCTTTCTTAGTTAAAAATGAGGACTCCAATATAAGATCGGAATGGGAATTGGTCATACACTTGTTTAGAGCTACCAATCTCCTTTCTTGTTTTTTCTTCTCTTCATAATCAGGTAACCAAGAAATGCAGAATTATGCACTTTTTCTTCTTACCGTAAGAAAGTACATTTTCCCTTAATTCTGTTAGTAAAGGGATGACTTTCTAATGAGATTATTTTGTGTCCTTTTAAGTTTTAACTGAATAAAAATCTAACCTTATCCTACCTGCCTAGATGACATGACATGACATGACATGACATACTTATCTACCAATAATATATATTTAGTAAGTCTGTGCATTCGTACCAGAGTTTGAAATTTTTATCTTAGGGAGAAGTGATTTGCAGGCTCTCACGTAAGAGTTAATGTAGAACTAAGTATCTCAGATAATATTACTTTGTATTGCAGAAGATTAAGATCCAGTTAATTTGCATGGATTCGATTTCAGAAGAACTTGTATTCTTTTTCTATAACTTCTCTTCACTATATTTTAAAAATTGAAGAATCAACTCACTAGTTAGTAGAATCTCTCAAAATATAATTCTGCAATTGGTTTTTTACAGCGAGCACTTAGGTACACTGTTGTAATGATTCTTCTCAGTAATACAATTCCATAGCATTCTTCTATCTTTCCCATGTTGTTTGTCCTATTCTCTATACCTTCTTTCTATATGACAGGCTCTTGAACTAGCAAGTCTTTATCCTCAATTTGGTTACAGGCAATTATTTCCAGGCTTCGGCCTCCACTCTCTTCATGAAGGCTCTCTGTAGTTCTATCACCCATGGCCTTAGATATTTTTCTCATAATTTCTTCTATAGCAAGTTTACTTTTAATTCTGGGCCCTGGAATGCATGCTTCTACTTCTAGCCCGATTATTTATAGTATCCAAAGACTTCCTGTCCATAGCAAATAGAGTAGCAATGTTTGTGCTAGAGATGATATTATGAAAGTCAAGAAATGTCTCTAGTCTTTGCCTGGAAGACAGGTTCCGTTTTTGCCAATGTGGTTGCCTATCTATCAATGAAGAAAACAACTTATATGTTCTTATGCCAAAGGAAAATATTCCCATTATTTGTGTACATTTGTTCAGGAATTAATTTGTGACCTTCCCAGCAAGGATCTACCAGGAAGTATATTGAGATGATAAAATAATAAAATGTATTCTTGTTACTGACGTGTACGCAACTACAACTGACCATATAATTGCGCTATCTAGGACTCTATAAACCAAAGTTGCACGGGGATCCATCCCCGCCATAATTTCATGTCGTTCCCTCTGTTTCGGCATTCCGGGGACTTTGGAACTCGTCGAAAACGTTCCGGATTTGCTAGGGACTCCATCGGGGACTTGGGGACTTCAAGGCCGTCCCCTAGCTGTCCCTCAAAAATTCAGGGAATTTTTAGGGACTCCCAAAATGTCCCTCCATAAATCAGGGATTTCTGGACATCCCCAATAAAATTTCAAATCATAAGTTAAAAAAATATTAAAATATTTCATTAAAAAAAAAAATTAAAACAAATTTTAAATTAAAAAAATAGAAATTCCTAAATTACATTTACCCTAACCTAAAGGTTAACGCATATACCTATCAAACCTAAAACATTTACGGTTTACTGCTACACTAGTAGTACTTAAGTTATGCAATGATGACAAAATTTGTTTTTGTGATGCACAATTCTCAATGATGATTAGATACTATTAGACTATTAGTATTAGTCTTTAGATTTATCATTTTAGTATTTTGTTTATTTTGATTCATGTTTAATTTATTTTAATTTTAATTTTTTAATAAATAATAAATATAATAAATAGTTGCCGCACTTGCCGTCCCCAACTCGTCGTCCCCTGAAAATTTTGGGGTGCATTCTAGCCGTTTCGGAAACTCGTCCCCTCGTCCCCACAACCAGTGCAACATAGTTATAAACCCAGAAAGAACATAATTTCTTCTTTTCAAAGGCCTGATACACAAGTAAAACTAAATAATTTGTTGTTTAGAGTAAAACAGAACAAACAAAGCAACTAACTTGAAACATTTCAAACTTAGAGATGCATTTGAATAAATAATGGTTATAAACTGAAAGAAACAAAGAAAAGTGGGGCACAGCCTTAAGCTTATACTCGTCTCCCAGAACTGCAATGGTAAAAAGAATACCATAAATCTTCTCCTTCAGTTGTTGCTCAGCTGGTTTCAAAATTGAAATCAATGGTTGAATCCCATCCAATGTTACAAGCAAGCGTTTGTATTTGGGATGAAAATCCAACAAATGCTTAACTGTATTGACTGCTTCCTCTAGTTCAGTGGGATTTCCTTGTGGACTGATTTGATGAATAGTGTTCAATAGTGTTTTATGCCATTTTAAATCAAAAAATTCCTCCATGTTTTGTTTCAGCTTTAAGTATGGAACAAGTTCAAAACTCTCCACCTTAGTTCCTGTGTTTGGGCATATATTATTCCCTTCTTGAAACCATTTAATTATTGCATATCTCTCATAAGTGTAACCAGCTTCTGCTATCATTACTGGATCTTGCATAATTTGGCCTGTAATAGGGCAATAAAAGGAACTTGGAATTGCTAAGTCATCAGCTATGAAGGCAAGAGACTCTTCAGATGCCAAATTCCTAATATTTGGCAGGACTGTAGGGGTGAATAATGTGAAAAGCCCCTGAAGTAAGCATAAATCGGATTCTCTTCCCTCAAGTCTTGCAGACTCTAGGTCACCCTTATGTTCCTACAACAATTCATTGGCTTCAAAAAATTGCAGATTTAAATGTGCCGATATTTTGCAGAACAAATCTGTTGCGAAATCCTTATTTGCCTGACCATTCATAAGGCCCTCGGATATAATTTTTGCTAGATTTTCATTTTCTAGCTCCACATAAAAAGATACCCTGCTCAAATTAATTTGCATATCCTTTATTTGTCCTTCGAACCTTGGAACACTCTCTGTATCCCCCTGCAGCATCAAACTCAGAAACTGTACTAGTTCCACAAATAGTTTTTTTATATCACCAACCAGTTCATTACATTGATACAGAAGAAGAATATGGCTGCTACTCTTACAATGTTTTGTAAAAGCATAGATTGATTCCACCGTGTCAGCTAGGCATTGCAGTGGTGCCTCGAAAGAGGTGGAATTAATGGAATCTTCCTCTTGTGACAAATCTTCCAGGAATGATCGGAGATCCAAAAGATAATATGCCATCATTAAAAATTAGCCTTACCCATAGCAATGTCATTGACAATTATCTTTGTATCGTCAATACATGTATATATCTTATTCAATAACATTGCACTTCCAGAGGCTACAAACATCTTGCAGAATCTATCACTTTGCACACACGACTGGCTCAAACGAATGAGATCGCCATCACTTTTAACTGTGATCGATTAAGACAGTGGAGTTCCATGACCGAACGATTGCATCAAAATACGACTAATTCACTGTGATAAAACCTCAGTTACTCTGAAGGAGAGCACTGTTATCAAAACCCAGTTCGATAAGCAGAAACACGCTAGTAAAATTTGGCCCCTAACCCAAAGCCCAGTCATTAAACCCTGAATTCAAAATGCTCCACCATTTCATGTCTCTTCAATTTCAAAATTTTCAAAGCATTTAGGTATCAAACCTGCGCTTGGTCGTCCTTGCTGTAATCACACAAATGAAAGAATAGACAAAGAGAGATTCCCTCACTCAGTCCCAGAGGGTTTGCAGGATTGTATAATGATTGGCAGGAATAATAATATCAGCTGCAACTTTACTGATTCAAAGTCAAATTGTGGCACAAGAAGACTCATTATTATAACACAAGATGGTCAAGCTTCACAATAGAAGCAAGAGCACCGCTCCATGCGTTCGAGGTTCAACAAAGTCACTGCTTCAATTTTTGTGTGCTAAGAAAAGGTGTAGAGATACTGGTTTCTACATTTTGTCAGGTTCCTATGTGAATCCCTGATCTGTGGGAGTGCCCCAATTTCCTCGACTAGACCCTTCTCTCTTAACCTCATAGCCTCGTCCAGTACCACTCCGATGTTCATACTACCTTTGAGGCCTCTGATTTTCATCACCAGCATTATTTCCATATCCACCACGGCCACGACCCCTTCCATATCCTCGTCCTCTTTCAGATGAATGACCAAATTCTCCATTTTTTTTGGCGAGCAGATCCATCCTCCCTGCCTTGGTAGAAACCCCCCACACCATAACCACTATAGAAACCCCCACCATAACCACTACCAGAATATCCAATCAATAGTTGATATGGACCCCACTTCACCTCACCTCCTCCCTTCCGAAATAAAACTTATGATTTCAAAAAACCTCGATATATAAAATTAGAACCCGATTTAAAATCTATGATTTTCAAAACCTTCGATATCTAATATCACAACATAGCAATCAGCATTTTTATATGGTACGCATTTAAAATTTGCGATTCAGATATTAATCAACCTCCAATCTTCGATAGAATTTTATGTCGCCCCGATTTATTTTTGTCATAAGGTTCGTCCGCTATTTGCAAGGAAAAATCTTGATATGTTGTGTGCAATTTGGAACTATTCTACTTCAGAATACATGAATACTGAGGACTGTTTCAGATGGTGGTATAAAAAAGGTAAAATTTTTAGATTACTTCCTATCCTTTTCCATTGGTATATTTGGTGCAACAGGAACAAGAAATTGTTTGATGGGTGACCATGCACCCAGAAAGGACAGTGCAACAGATTTATACTTGCTGGGAGAGGGTTAAATCAGAGCAGAAGCAACCTATGGATCTTTCCAGGAGATTAAGACCACATGAATTCCAATTTCCTGCCGGATACTTTGATGGAGCCACACAAAATTCAAACTGTGGTTGTGGAGTCTGGCTTATGCTATCACCAACCTGTCATTATAAGTTCTACTGGAACGAAGGTTTTGGATCGAATATGAGGGTGGAATGCATGGCACTATGGGGTCTCTTATGGGTGGCAACTCATCTATATGTGGAAAGATTATGGGTTTTTGGGGACTCCAAAACCCTCATCGATCACATGAATATGAAGTCTAAGTTTAATCATGGGCTGGTTTCACATTGGATCAAGAGAATACATGCACTTAAGAACAATTTCTCCTACATCTCTTTTTGTCATGTTTATAGGGAGAAAAGCGAGGAAGCAGACCAATTATCTAAAAGGGGATTGGAAGGGATTTTTGGCTGTATGAATTATGAATTTATAAATGCACATGGCCCAAGTCTTGTAGGAAGGATTAATCTAGTATAAAGGCATGACGGTTCAAGTTTTCATTTCTCTATTTTTGCTTTATAATTTCTGTTGGGCTGAGCAGATGTCTTTAATCTGGTCTGTGGATATTTTTTTGTAAGTCATCCGTATAGTATTGATCTGTAACAAGTCTGTGTAGATTGGCTTGATAGATATGTGAAATGTTTTGTTGATTAGAACATATAATCCTTTTTGTAAGGTACTGTGATAGGTGTTGTAACTCCTCGAGACAGCCTAGAGTTGCCATAGACCAGTGCCTTGGACATCTTAGCATAGCAAGGAGCATCTAATATAACTTGGGTTGTCAATCCAAAAGCTCTCCTGCTATCTCTTGTAAAACAAGGAAGTTAACTTGAATGGGACCAAACTCTCTCAGAAGCTGATACAGAGATAAGAATAATGTAGGAACAGCATGCAAAACTCCAGCATAAAAGCATCAGACAATTAAGAGACAGTTTACTGTAAAGAGGGATGATTCAACTAATATGCCACAGAAATCAAATATTAGAAGGTGTATGCAGTGAAGAAAATATCAAGAAGATACTAGTTAACATGAGGCTGATACCCAGATACACAACAGAACCACATATGGGCTTATCAATCTAAGAATCCATACATGACAATGGCGTTTTAAAAGCACCCTCCTCAAGCAACTAATATAGCAGAAATATGAATGATATGAATATGGAACAGTATATCATGCCTGAGCCATATTTAAAGGGCTTGACTGATTCAAGTATGGGTATCAACTAGGATAAATCCTTACCTAAAATCAGTGAGCCACTCGCATTCCAGAACATGATACAAGAAGATAAATGAAATGAAATGAGATGTTATATTAACACATAAGAGAAAATTACATACTGTGGGATACCAAAGACCAGAATCCTCATTACAGATATAACTCCTCCTCACTGAGACCCTACGGGCTCTGAGCCTTCATACAGAAGTTTTACAAGATGTATATAAGAACTTTTCACTACATAGTTTGCTGATAGAAATCTGGAACCCCTACAATGTCTTTCTTCTGGGTTTTTATAGGAGAGACAGAAAGCTCTCGAAAATGAGGTAGGTGATAGACATTTAATGATCTAATTTAAAAACAAAGTGGCGGAAACATTCGCACCCATGCTGTTGAATGACTAGGTAATATTATCTGTACTTGGTGACCCGCCTTCAGAAATAAATGCACTGGGGAGAAAATCTCCTCAGGAACACGGCATAGGGGTAAATCTTCATGAACATTATGTACTTTCCTGAAGAAAGCTCGACTGAAATAACACCTTGAGAGCATTGCTTTCTAAACATTGTACCCTCTGCCTTTAAATGCCTAAATTGAGATTTAAATTCTTCAGGACTGAATGACGAAATCTTGGATCCTCCACTGATTTTCCTTGCCACAACATTAAAATCTCTACCTGCAAAAATCTTTCTTTTGGATTACTCTGGAGGGTTCGACAGATTTCCTTCCCTGCCTCTTTAAATGGCAGTCATATCTCGGCAACTACCCAAGATCTCTTTTATGAATATGGTACTTGCAAACCCAGTCCTGTAACGCATCTTTGACTTCAACAATGGGTGCTGCGAATCGTGATAGCTCCTCTTCTTTGCCATAAACCTGAAAAACCCACAAACACATTAAATAAAACTAGGCACCAGGGTGGTGAATGCAGTCGTGACCATGGAATGGTGATGTAGACTGAGGGGGATGATGAGAAGATGCAGGGTGGCAAAAATGCAGACAAAAGGTGGAGGGACGAAGGGTGGAAATGAGACATACGATGAAAAAATGATAAATGAATGTGGCGGAGACTTGTAACTTAAACACTGGAATATGACACCTAAATGGAGTATATGAATGGTGGAGGGGAATGCAAATGCCACGTGGGCATACGAAAAATCAAGCGGAAGGGGTGACGTGGAGGCGGACTTGGTCAGTGGCGTGTGAACGATTCTGGGCCATACGATCTCCGAACAGAATCGACGGTTGGAATTGCGCTGGAAGACGATAGACTGCGGGCCCGGAGCACTATTCACTTTGGTTAATAGTCTGTGCAGCTTCAGAATGCGGCAACCATCGGATGCGGACCCCAAGATCGAACGGTGATGGTGAATTCCGCTGCATGTCTTTTAGTCGAACCTTAACGCGCGAAATGGAGTGGTTTTAAAATTGTACACTGGGGCACTTACCAAGCAGTGTATGGAATCGCTGCGTTTTGAGGAAAACCGCCAGCCTAGCCAAGGCGGTGCGGAATAAACCAGTCGGTTTAGAGCAATGAACGCGAGCGCGGGGACCACCAGGGTAAACTGCTTGTGGACCGTTGATCTGCGCTTTGGTTGGACGACCGAGAATACACCCGATGACCATATACAATAAGCGCTTTTCCCACCCAGGCATATGGTTTTGCGCCTAGGTCCTGTGGGGAGTAAAATAAAGGAGACTGAGACTAAAGGGTCTAGGCCCGATATACCTTTAAGTGCGGATTTTAGCCTTTGTACAATGTATTTTGTGGGCGGAGATGGTAACGTTAGGTAGAGTATGGAGGTTTTAGGCCACAAAAGAGGTTTTAAACAGATTCGAATGGGACTGGTGGCCAAAAATTTGAGTGGAGAGGGTAATATGGTCAACATCGGCTCCATCTGGGGACTGCACGTTCATCCTCGGACGTGTCGAGAACTTCGCAGACCGCTGATCATCCTGTATGTAGATTCTGCTCTCCGGCACTTCTTACTTTTCACTTGTAATTTATCCCATTGCCCACATTATCCCAACAAAACAAAAATAAAACAGAAATTAATTTACAATATGGTACACCAGGCAATCTTTGCCTGCATCAAAACTGAAAATAGGGCTTGAGAAATTGTCCATTCACAGGGGCATCCAGCAAATCGCCCTGTAAATTCTCCAACACGAACGTATTATTGCCTTTTTGTTCCACAATTTTAAATGGGCCGAACCACAGTGGATCGAATTTACCATGTTTTCCTTTTTCAGCCCTTCGGACATCCCATCTGAGAACAAGGTCACCAACCTGCAATTTCTTTTCTTTTGCATGCTGATCAAAAATGTTTTTCATTTTCTTCTGATACTCAGCCAGCCTCTAATTCACTTGGTCCCGTGTTTCCTCTAACTCTACCAATTGATTAATCCTCCTGGCCATATCATCAGGTTCTTCCTGATTTTCTTGCATGAAACGTGCCACTGGTAAAGCCAGCTTCATCGGAAACACTGCTGCTCGCCCATATACCAATTCATATGGGGATTTCCCAGTTGCTCTTTTGCTGGTTATTTTATTAGCCCATAGAGAAAATTTTAATTGGGAATCCCAATTCTTCGGATTTTCATTTATTGTCTTTTTCAAGGCCCTCACCAGAGTTTTATTAGAAGATTCTGCCAAGCCATTCCCCTGTGGGTAGTAAGCTGTGGAGTGATTTAATGTAATATTATATTGCTGGCAGAAATTCACAAATTTTGTAGACTTGAAGGCTTGTGCATTATCAGTTACAATTCTAGCAGGACAGCCAAACCTAGAAATGAAGTTTTCCTCCATGAACTTTATGATGACAGTGTCAGTAGCATTCCTTGCAGGTATGGCTTCCACCCACTTTTTGAAATAATCGGTAGCTGTCAATATCCATTTATGTTGGCCACTTGATGGGGGATGTATTTATCCTATGAAATCTAATCCCCATTGCTGAAATGGTTCATTTACATGAACTGGAATCAATGGCAGAGCTGCTAATTTTTGCCTTTCAGCAAATTTTTGACACTTATCACATGCTCTGACCCAAGCAAACACATCTCCAAATAGTTTAGGCCAGTAGAAACCAGCCTTTAAGATTTTATGAGCTGTGGCCCTCCAACTGTAGTGTCCTCTGCAGATTCCTTCATGGAATTCTATCATTATACCTTCTACTTCGTTTTCTGTGAGGCACAATAATAATATGCCTGAAGGATCTCTCCAATATAATTGACCATTAGCAACTATGTACCTTTGTGCTTTTAGCCTCAATGCTCTGTATTTTGCCTTATCACAGCTGGGTGGGCAGCTGAGTGTCAAAAGATATTCAACTATTTCTTTATACCATGGACTACTAAGATATTTTATATGTATTTTCTGAGTGGCCATCTCCAACCCTTGCTGCTCTTTTCCTTTCTTAGACTCTTCATTTGCTACCATGGACAAATTTATGCCTAGAGACTGATAATTTGATTCAGAAAATTTTTTGGCTAGCCCTTGTCCTTTGACCAATTTGGTAGGCCTTATGTCCAAATCATATTCCTGTATCTTTGCAATCCACCTCCCTCTTTTCCCTTCACTGTCCCCCTGGATGAGAATGTCTTTGACAGCTACTGTAGGGACATATGCAGTAATATGAGACTGCAAAACATACATTCTGAAGGCTTTGAGGGACTTTACGAGGGCATATGCCTGCTTTTCCAATACATTGTATTTCAATTCAGCATCATGAAGCACTTGGCTGAAAAAAGCAATAGGCTGCTCATATCCATCTTCGTTTTTCTGCAACAAAACTCCAGCTATTGTATGAGGTGATGCAAAAGAAAAGATCATAAATGGTTTAACATAATCAGGCCTAGCCAGCATAGGGGCTTCAGCAAGTGCAGCTTTAATTTTGGCAAAGGCCTCCCGTGATTCTTGTGACCATTTCACCTCATTATTCTTTTTTAGCATATCTGTTATATGCCTAACTATCTCAGCATAGTTAGGAATAAATCTTCTCAGAAAATTTATCCAACCCAAAAATACCTGCACTTCCTTTTTATTCCTGGGTAGAGGAATGCCATTTATGACTTCAACCCTTTTAGGGTCTATCTTCACACCATATTTAGTCACAATATGCCCTAAAAGCTTGCCTTCTTCTAATGCAAATAAGGACTTTTGGGGATTAAGAGAAAGACCATACCTTCTGCATTTCTCAAAAGTTCTGCACAGATGTTCGATGTGTTCAACATCATCCTTTGAATACACTGTGATATCATCAAGGTAAACCACTAAAAATTCATCCTGCTCCCCAACAAAAGCAATATCCATAGCCCTTTGGAAAGTTGCTCCTGCATTGATTAACCCAAAAGGCATCCTGGCATACATGAATGTACCCCAGGGTGTGGTGAAAGTAGTCTTCTTCTGATCTTCTGGAAGTACAACCACCTGGTTATAACTAGAAAAACCATCCATCATTGACATTCTAGAGGCTCCAGGCACTTTCTACAAAATGTGGTCCATCTTGGGCAGTGTATAATTATCTTTTAAAGATGCTCTATTTAAAAGTCTGAAATCCACGCATAGCCTTATTTCTCCATTCTTCTTCCGAACAGGGACCAAGTTTGCCACCCATTCTGAATATTTCAAACGCACAATTATTTTGGCTTTCAGCAGCTTCTTGATTTCTTTTTCAATAGAGGGAAGCAGAAGAGGATTTATCTGTCTGAGCTTCTGCTTATAAGGCTTTGCATCTTCCCTCAAAGGAATTTTGTGCTGCATTATATTGACATCAAAAGTTTTTAGGTCTTGATAGGACCATGCAAATACATCCTTGTAAGACTGAAATAACTTCAGGTATTTGTCCGTGTATTCACCTGGGACCTTCTTGGATAATCTGACAATTTTTGGGTCAGCATCAGTACCCAAATTTAATTCTTCTACCTAATTTTCTTCTACTACTTTACTAAGCTGCAATGGAACATCATTTTTGTCAAATAGTCTTTCTAGAGGCACCAGCCCTCTAGGTATAACATTTCCTTTCAGCTGCAACACCTTACTTCCTGCCATTTTCTCTTCCCACTTATTTTCTGAAATATTTACAGTCTCCTCTTCTCTGCTATCATCAATCCCCATATTAGAGAATTCCCCCACTGTTTCCAAGAATCCTTCATTTGTTCCTCATCTTCAAATACCTGCCAGTGCTTAATATTATTTGGGATTGATGGTCTATAACGTACTTCAATTTCATACCTCAAGAGAGGATTCTGAGGAGGATGAAATGTACTGGCAGCTACAGCAAGAGAATCTGCCATTCTATTATGCTCCCGGGGCATGAACTGTCTATTAAATGCTAAGAAAAAGTTCTCCACCATGTCCCACACTTCATTCCTGTAAGCCTTCAGCCGTGGGTGTTTAGTTTGGCATTGATTTCTAACCTGTCTGACCACCAGTTCTGAATCTCCAAGAACTTTGAAAATTTGTATGCCCATACTCTTGGCTGTTTACAATCCCAATAGAAGTGCTTCATATTCAGCCACATTATTAGTAGCTTCATATTCCAACTTAAAAGACAGTGGGACCCATTTACCTGTAGGAGAAATTAGTAATACTCCAGCTCCATTACCCTCTCTTGAATTTGCTCCATCAAAATGCAATGTCCAGATTCCTGCTTCATGATTCTCTGAAGTCTGCTCAGTCTTGACTTGGCAGAAGGAGGGTTCTTGAGCATATCCTTGATTTTCTTCTAACATAAAGCATGAAAAATCTCCCTCTCTACTGTAAACTGGGGAATTATCAGAGCTTTCAGCCTTTGTAACCATCTTGACAAATTTGGTTTCTCTGTACAATCTCCTCTCCTGGCCACCAAAGACTGGGATAGTGGCATATTTCAAATCCATTTTGAGTGATCCCCCAATTTTTGTTCCCCAGGACCTTGACAATAGCATGCCAAAGCGAGCTGGGATATCAGCCACCACAATGTCCATTACTACACTTTTTGCTGGGATTTGGGCCAAATTGACCACTAAATCTTTAATCATCCCTAAACATTTAACTCTTTTGGAATCAAATGAATAGAGGTCTTTATATGGACGTGTGATTTGTAAACCTAATTGTTCCATGACAGACAGAGGCATAAGATTATGGGAAGCCCCAGAATCTAACATACAATTGTGTAGCAGCAGGTCATGAATCACTAGAGACACGTAGAAAGGAGGAGTAGAAGGATCTATTTCCTCGACATGAGGGCCAAATACTACCATGGGTATTTCTTCTTGAAGGTTGAGACTATCTGGCATGACAGGTGCTTCTGGAGGGAGTATGAAAGAAGTAACTTGAGATTGATATGTAGGTTGTTTCAACAGTTCAGTCAGGGGAACTGGGATTTTGATTTTCTCAAGCTCTTTTTGCAAATTTAAAGGAGGAGGGGGATTTTCTATTACAACTTCTTTTGACTCTTTATTTTTAACTAAAGGTTTAACTTCTTTTGACACAGGCTCAGCATTAGGAGGACTAACTATTTTTGAGGAAGAATGGATTTGATTATCAGACTGTAGAGGAGTGTTTAGAGGACCCTTACCTTTGTCTACAGCTTTCTTCATTGTTGACTCCTTCTGAGCACGTACTTCCTTCTGAGGTGGCTCTTCTTCTTCATCTTGAGTCCGTGTCCTCTTCATAGAAGATCTGAGATCATATCTTCTATTGAAGTGTGCTTGCATGAAATCAACAAATTGTTTACAATAATGATCAATCTCTGCTTCTTCTTCTTCTTGCAACGGGCATTCCATTTCATCATTATTTGAGAAAGCAAGATTTGAATCTTCTAGTTCATAAGCAACATCTTCGGTGGAGTCATCTACTGGAACTTCCAGGTACAATGGGTGTGGTACCTGATCTTGCTGCTCCTTTGCTTCCCTTGGCAATATTTGCAGAGGTGGTTTCTTATACTGGGGATTATAGCCTCTGTTCGGAGCATTATAGAAATTTTTGGAGGCTGCATTCTTGGTCTCTAATTCAAGTTTGCCCAGTTTATTAGATAGATTTTTAATCATCTTACTCATTTCTTCAATTTTATCCACCTCTTTATCCTGATTGGAGGTGGAGACCTCCTCTTTTCCCCTTCTTCTAGTATCCTGTTCAGCTTTTCCTTTCAATTTTCCAGTGGAGGCAAAATTTTCTTCCAACTCAAGAGCATCTAACTGAGCATCATCTAGAGTAACAGGTTTTCTTTCCCTCAGGGAGAAACCAAAATCTGAGTCAAAGGATGCTATGAAGACTACCTTAGCAGTAGTTTGGCGAGGCTTCATCTCAGGAGGCAAGCTCAGATACAACTTGTTAAATATTTTAAGTGTGTTGAATTCTGTAAGACATTGTCCATGATCCTTCTTTTGTCCCCATTTTCTTAGAAAAAGCTCTTCCATTCTATCCCAGGTATTAACTGAGCAGTTTGCCAATGTTTTAAACCATTTTCTAGCTTCACCTTCAAGAGATTGAACAAACAATCTTAAGACTACATCCAAATGTTCTACATTTAAGTTCTCTGCAAAAGAGCAGAACACCTCAAGATGTTTCTGAGCATCAATTTCATTTTCTCCATTGAATCTAGGCAAGATCTTCAAATAATCTTGTGGCATATCATTCAACACCTGTGGTAAAGCCAAGGGAGCATATTTATTTAGTACGAAAGCTGGAACATTAGCCATTGGAGGAGGTGGGGGTTGTGCAACAATATGATGTACAAATGGAGGAAGCAGAGGAGGTGGGAGTGGAGTATGTATAACAACGGGAATATACTATACAGAAGCCTGAGGTGTAGATGGAAACAATTCACGATTAATAGGGGCTACTTCTGTAACTTCTTTAACTTCCTCAGCCTCAGGGGTAGGATGAAAGTTCTCTTTAGCTCTAGCACTTCCCCGGGGTGGGCTATCTAAGTAATATTCAGGATTTTCCTCAGTGGAGTTGGGATTCTCTACTTGGATTTCTTGAGAAGAAGAGGATGGATAATCTTCTACAGCATATTCAGGGATTTCGGCACGGGCTGACTTCCTTTCTTTCCAACTTCTTCTATGTACAATCTTCTCTGGGTCAGACGCAGAGGATATCTTCGACTTAGATGTATCTGACCTCAAATGTGGCTTATGAGGAGCCAGGACTACCAATAGATTTATCAAATAAACAACAGTGGAGTCGCCAAGGTGAGATATATGCAACTCTTCAACTCTCTATGCTCACCTGATTAGAGAGTGAATATGATTTGTCGAGGCCGAGGGAAAATGATTTTCTTAAATTTGTTCCCCGGCAACGGCACTAGAAAGATGTTGTAACTCTTAGAGACAGCCTAGAGTTGCCATAGACCAGTGCCTAGGACATCTTAGCATAGCAAGGAGCATATAATATAACTTGGGTTGTCAATCCAAAAGCTCCCCTGCTATCTCTTGTAAAACAAGGAAGTTAACTTGAATGGGACCAAACTCTCTCAGAAGCTGATACAGAGATAAGAATAATGTAGGAACAGCATGCAAAACTCCAGCATAAAAGCATCAGACAGTTAAGAGACAATTTACTGTAAAGAGGGTCGATTCAACTAATATGCCACAGAAATCAAATATCAGAAGGTGTATGCAGTGAAGAAAATATTAAGAAGATACTAGTTAACATGAGGCTGATACCCAGATACACAAAAAAACCACATATGGGCTTATCAATCTAAGAATCCATACATGACAATGGAATTTTAAAAGCACCCTCCTCAAGCAACTAATATAGCAGAAATATGAATGAGATGGATATCGAACAGTATATCATGCCTGAGCCATATTTAAAGCGCTTGACTGATTCAAGTATGGGTATCAACTAGGATAAATCCTTACCTAAAATCAGTGAGCCACTCGCATTACAGAACATGATACAAGAAGATAAATGAAATGAAATGAGATGTTATATTAACACATAAGAGAAAATTACATACTGTGGGATACCAAAGACCAGAATCCTCATTACAGATATAACTCCTCCTCACTGAGACCCTACGGGCTCTGAGCCTTCATACAAAAGTTTTACAAGATGTATACAAGAAATTTTCACTACATAGTTTGTTGATAGAAATCTGGAACCCCTACAATGTCTTTCTTCTGGGTTTTTATAGGAGAGACAGAAAGCTCTCAAAAATGAGGTAGGTGATAGACATTTAATGATCTAATTTTTAAAAAAAGTGGTGGAAACATTCGCGCCCATGCTATTGAATGACTAGGTAATATTATCTGTACTTGGTGACCCGCCTTCATAAATAAATGCACTGGAGAGAAAATCTCCTCAGGAACACGGCATAGGGGTAAATCTTCATGAACATTCTGTACTTTCCTGAAGAAAGCTCGACTGAAATAACACCTTGAGAGCATTGCTTTCTAAAAATTGTACCCTCTGCCTTTAAATGCCTGAATTGAGATTTAAATTCTTCAGGACTGAATGACAAAATCCTGGATCCTCCACTGATTTTCCTTGCCACAACATTAAAATCTCTACCTGCAAAAATCTTTCTTTTGGATTACTCTGGAGGGTTCGACAGATTTCCTTCCCTACCTCTTTAAATGGCAGTCATATCTCGGCAACTACCCAGGATCTCTTTTATGAATCTGGTACTTGCAAACCCAGTCCTGTAACGCATCTTTGACTTCAGCAATGGGTGTTGCGAATCGTGATAGCTCCTCTTCTTTGCCATAAATCTGCAAAACCCACAAACACATTAAATAAAACTAGGCACCAGGGTGGTGAATGCGGTCGTGACCATGGAATGGTGATGTAGACTAGGGGGATGATGAGAAGATGTAGGGTGGCGAAAATGCAGACAAAAGGTGGAGGGACGAAGGGTGGAAATGAGACATACGATGAAACAATGATAAATAAACGTGGCGGAGACCTGTAACTTAAGCACTGGAATATGACACCTAAATGGAGTATATGAATGGTGGAGGGGAATGCAAATGCCACGTGGGCGTACGAAAAGTCAAGCGGAAGGGGTGACGTGGAGGCGGACTTGGTTAGCGGCGTGTGAACGATTCTAGGCCATATGATCCCCGAACGGAATCGACGGTTGGAATTGCGCTGGAAGACAATAGACTGCGGGCCCGGAGCACTATTCACTTTGGTTAATAGTCTGTGCAGCTTCAGAATGAGGCAACCGTCGGATGCGGACCCCAAGATCGAAGGGCGATGGTGAATTCCGATGCATGTCTTTTAGTCGAACCTTAACGCGCAAAATGGAGCAGTTTTAAAATCGTACACTGGAACACTTGGCAAGCAGCGTATGGAATCGCTGCGTTTTGAGGAAAACCGCCAGCCTAGCCAAGGCGGTGCGGAATAAACCATCCGGTTTAGAGCAATGAACGCGAGCGCGGGGACCACCAGGGTAAAATTCTTGTGGACCGTTGATCTGCGCTTTGGTTGGACAGCCGAGAATACACCCAATGACCATATACAATAAGCACTTTTCCCACCCAAGCATATGGTTTTGCGCCCAGGTCCTGTGGGTAATAAAATAAAGGAGACTGAGACTAAAGGGGCTAAGCCTAATATACCTTTAAGTGCGGATTTTAGCCTTTGTACAATGTATTTTGTGGGCAGAGATGGTAACGTTAGGTAGAGTATGGAGGTTTTAGGCCACAAAAGAGGTTTTAAACAGATTCGAATGGGACTGGTGGCCAAAAATTTAAGTGGAGAGGGTAATATGGTCAACAAGAGGCTTGCCTTCTTTTTTGTACTTGTTTCTGATGAACACAGTTTATTGCTCTGGTATATTATATAAACCAGTTCGTATTTTCATGCTGAAAGAAGAAAAAGAAAAAGAAAAAAAAGGTTCGTCCGCTCACCTTATGACTCCCGACCTCCGTCATACTCACCTCACCCTCATCTCCTTATCCCTCCAGATCACACTCCACTCCACCTCCTTATCCTTCCACCTCATGTAAGTTCCCTCCTCAATTTTACAAACCATATTAACTAAAGAATTTTGGATTTATGAATTTGGTTTTTAAATTATATTTTTGTTATAATATATTATAATATTATTACAATTTAATCATTATGATTTTAATATAGTTAAATTTTAATTTTAATATAATATAATTATTTTAATTAACTTTTAATTTATTTTTAGATTAATTAAATTTTGTTTATAATTAATTAAGTTTAATAACATAGTTACAATTAAATTAGTACTAATTAATGAATAATAATGTTTTAGTTTAGAATTAAAATTTAAATGAAAATTTTCATTTTTGGCCTAGGCAACAAATTTTCTAAAATTCTGGCAGTTTTCATTCTTCACTTTGGAAGCTCATAAGTTGAGTTTTACTTGGCCAAATGAGGCACAAGATGGCTTGTTGGATGATAAAATCATGGAGAATATTTATGTGAAGGTTTCATAATGATATTTGATCATTTAATAAGTCTAAAAATCAGCAGAAGATCAAGCTCCAAATTTTTAAACAAAATTAATGTTCCGAGTTTAATTTTTTGCATTTTCATTCCTTCATAGTTTCTACCAAATGTAGATATATTTATGTATTTTCTCCTTGACCAATTAGATCCTTATAGAGATCAATGGAAAGCTCTGATTTCTTTTTATTTATTTATTTAATTAAGTTTTGATTGGAGATATTTTGTGTTCCATATTTAGTATTTTGATTTTAATTTTTATTTTAAATAGTTTTGGCAGGGAAAACAATGGAAGAGATAAGGAAAATAATATTTCAATCAATGGGATTGCTAAAACAATAGAAGAATAAGAATTTGAGCCAATGAAAATTGGTGGAGCATAACTACTCTTCAACAACTTTCCTATTTGGAATTCTTTTTGTAAAATTATAAATAGTGGATTGTAGAATGTACAAAGGGTTTCTCTTCTCTGCAATTTTGGAATTCCTAAAAGAACTATTGTAATAGGGATTTAGAGTTGTAGGTGAGAGGAGAGTAAAATCTCAAATCCGGGGGATAATTGAGGATTTTTCTTTTTCATTCTGAACTATGTATGAAGAGCAGAACTTGCATTACTACAACTCAATTTTTATAACATAAATCAAGCATTGTAAAATATTGTTAGAGATCAGATCTAAAGATACAGATTCAATAAATTGGTATTTATAATACTATTGTTTTAATACTCGTTTCATTTTATAATGGCGGAAATGTGTCAGTTTTATTTATATTTTTGCACTATTGTCAATATGAGTAATTTTCTTCAACAATCTATTTTTATTTATCTCTGCTCTTGTGGGATGAACTCTGATGTCTGAGTAACTATTTACTTAGAAAATCAGTCTTTAATTCTGATTTAACAAACAATAATATTTTGTGAATTACTTCCTAAATTTTGTTGATTGATTATCTCAGTTAAGAGGTCTCTAAACATAATGTGTTTTAGTATTCATAATGTCAATTAATTGAACTACTTCATTATCTTGATATTCATTATCACCAGAGATATTTAAATCTCAATCATTTAATTACTTTTCTCTCAGTTGGGTTAGATCTATATCTTCCTAATCGAGATAAGATTGGGACTCCTTTCCTTTTGTTTGTATTCTAGGGATAATTAGCATTTAGATTTAATTCTATATTTCTAAAAGTCCTCTTATCAAATAGGAAAAACTTTAGTTGTGGCTTGGTTGAGCCCCATATCAGCTTAAGGATCACTTTCTTGCCTGGTCAGCAAGAAGGTTGATTTGATGTCTCTTCTCTATTGGTAAGTGAAATTCATACTTTAAAGCTGGTAGAGATAGATAGAAAGTTACTAGAACTAGTTTAACCAGTCAGAACCACCATTCCAACAGAAAGGGAGATACTTTAAGGTCTGGACCGGGTGGTCTCCCTTATAATGTTGTACGCATAGAATTTTGAGCCTTCAACAACACCACATACTTTCAACACATCACAGGCTTCCACGTTGGACGCTTTTCACCACACACTAGAGATAAAGGATTTTGCACCCTCTCAAGGTTCCATTTGTTTGATTGAACTCGTGGAGCCGAACTTCTTGAACCCCAACGAGAATTTCAACAATGACTCCTTTGTAATGACTTTATGGTGGTGACTATATTTTGGAGGGGTTATTAGGTGAGCACCATTTTGATGTACTCGAGAATATTTCTTGACAACAATCTCCATGCGTAGGGTTTTGAGATGGGTTTTATAGAAGTACTGACTAAGATCTTGACCCAAAATTTTGATTCATATATTGGCCTCGGCAGAGATGCATCTGTGAGAGGATTTAGAGATCTTTGCAAACAACATTACTAGCTAAGAAGAAATTGTCATCACTGTGGGAACAAAGGGCTCGCCAGTTGGGCTGAAAAGAAGATATGGGTCAGCATGACAACAATCTCGTCGTGCTTCTCTTGCAAACCACAACTGGTAATAAAATCTAAAGCAATCTTGTAGTGCTTCTCCTACAAGCCAAATTTTGGATTTTTCAATGGTGTCTACCCTAAATAATCCATTTCTCAAGCATGTGCACGGGGCTGATGTTCACACAATTTATTTATTTAATTTTTAAATTTCTCTCATAATCATGCTCTGGACATTCTCGCCTTAACACTTTGAATATCTAATTAATTTGTGAGAGCCCAACCGCAAAGTGTGTCCCACCATCTTGTGTCATTTAGCTGAGACGTGATCTGATCATTCGTTCATTCCCAGAGTTTGAAGAATTCATTCCCACTGTCAAATCAAAGCTTTACACAAAGCCTATTCCTCCTCCAGACACTACATCACATCGTTTCTCACAGGCACAACACAACTTTTACTCTACCATCATTTCAACCTCGCAAAAATTTTAATATCTTTCGAAGGGGGATCATTTTAAAGATAACAAAATATGATGGAAAATTTTATTTCCAGATTTAAACTTTGAAATCAACAACAAAATATTACAATAATCAAATTTCTATTCCTTAATAAAAGTTGAATAAATTTCATACCAATCAATAGCAGATATATTCGATGGAGTTTTCCAAAAGCTTTTGATGTTGGAATCTCCTCCTCACACCAACTGCTTTATTTTTGATCTGATACCACAATAATTGCAGAAGTGTCCTCAGACACACAAGTTTTATTAATAAGGAAAAGAAAATTACAATAAAATCTGCAAGAGTTTACACACAATCACTCAACACTCTTGCAAGAGAAGGGAAACAAGCTTTAAAAAAGCTAGTGTCCCAAAATATTTTTTTATGGATCACTTATTTCATTTACAAGTGTCCATTTACATTTAATGCTCTCATAACAACACTTCTAACTATTTTCCTAAATTAGTTCCTAAGAAACGACACATTTCTAGATTTCATATCTTTTACAACAATTAGCTATTTTAAAATGTCTCCAATATTTAATTAAATATTCTAGATAATTGAATATTAGACTCTAAATAATTAAACTATAGTTTATGTATTTTGGATCATCTAACAACTATGTATCATGACAATTGAAAAAAAGGAATGCTAACCATTTTTTTATAGTTCAAAAAAATGAATGTTAGTATTTTTATAAAATAGATTATTATTGTCATTGAGTACATGTGCGCATGTATCACCTATTTATTGAAATTACATCTTACTAGTGGGCATTCATGATCAAAAGCTTTGGTTGTGGTGAATCCTCATGCTCTCTGATAAAGAAGAAATAAATCCAATTACAATTAGTTCCCCATCCTCTAGATATTTGGTTTTACAAATGGTATCTACTATCTTCCATGGCTACACTTACATCTCTTCTTTATGCCTACTTTGCTTGCTTGTATTTATTGTTTGGTTTGTTTTTTTTCAATTACTATCTACTACTCTGACTTGGACATATGAATAATACATGCATGTCTTCTTCATGCCTACTCAGGAACAAAATTGGATCAAAATTGATTAAATGCAAGTTTGATTTCTTATCCTCAGAAATCCAATGCAAAATAAGTAATGTTCAATTTAAATATTCATTTTTGTTGACAAAAACTAATGTTATTTTTGTGTCCTCTTGCAAATAGTGTTCTGAATCATGATGCACATGTACACCAATCATTAGGACTATTATTTTTCTAGCAAAACATTCTAGTAAGTTATATTCCTTTTAGGAGATGTTGCATTGCTGGAGGTTTTAAATAGTTGTTTTTTTTTTTTGACATTGTAATGATATGTTTATAATAAGACTATGTTTTGATTTTTGTTAAAAAATCATTGTAACTGTGTGAATGAGTGGACCAGTTACAATGTAAGAAATAAAATAGTTTCATTGTATCTGAGGAATCACATCTAGGGGATCAAAGAATATATGGTCCTATTGAATTCCCCCCATATAATTACCATATAAAGTATATAACTTGTGAGCCAATGTTGCATATGTGTGTTGGTTAACCAAAATTGCATATGTGTGTTCGTTCAGGTATGTCTAAAGTTTTGATAAGAAGAAAATATTCTTTGTTTGAGGACTCCACAACTTAATATAATAGGTGTGGTGTGTGAGATATGTATAAAATTTTAAATTGTTTTCCCATTTCATATGAAAAAAATAATTAATTTTAACTTGTCAATATTGAAAAGTTAAAATAAAATTAACTATTCAAAGTGATATAACCTTTCCCTTCAAATTTAATCCCTCATACCCACCTTCCCACGAAGAAGTTCTTGTAGCTTAACTACGTTGTGCAGGGACACATGGCATGATCACAAGTGCTTGAAGTGCTTGATAGAGGAGGGCACATAGCATGATCACAAGTATCACAAGTTCTTGATAGAGGAGGGCATGACCAACCAGTGCATAAAACAGAGGTTGCATCTAATTCAATTGCAACCAGACATATTCTACAACCCATTACTTATAAAATAATAAAATTTTATTTACATTAACAAATTAACATTTAGTAATAACAAAAAAAACTTTCAATGTCAACATTAAAAATTGTTTTAATTTCCACTTCAATTTTACATCAACATTATGAGAGATAAGTAATGAATGTAAAAGAAATTAATTTATAATTATATTTTATTTTTTAGATGTCTATTTGATGTACACATTGCATTTCAAAAAATATGTATATTACAATTTAAAATGGAGGAGATGTGTAATTCATTATGTGTTCAATTGACATGTGATATTTCAAATTAGAATTTTTCACTTCCATTGCTTTACTTCCGAAATTGATATAAAATTAAGATGGAAGTTAAAGCATTTTATTAGTGATTAATATTGATTTTTTTTTATTGCTATTTTTGTTGTGCCACTTTCCAACCCAGTGTGGTAGGCATGTTGTAATGTAATAGTCCTAAAAATAAAAATAATCCTACATGAAAACATTTGTACTCGATCAATATAAAGTAAAAATAATAAGAAAAAGTTAAATTAAAAATACTCATAATATTTATGTGGAATATAGCTTATTTAAAAGGTGAAATTAAACCAACCTAAAAAAAATCTGGACTTTTTGGTACATTCTAAATTAAAATGGATCCAAGCTGGTTTAAATTGTTAATGTAATTTGTTAAATATGGTAATAAACATACAAACCTAAATAGGTTTGTCTGATCAGCCAATCTTCATTATCCTGATGATGAACTACAGTTGGTAGTTCGAAACGCGTAGGTCCTAAATTTCTCATGTGATTTGCCGGAAGATTTATAATCTAATATGTTATGGATCACAGAAGCTTGCACTCTCAAATACAAACCATTATCACACAGATTTTATTTATAGCATCTAAAATAACATTCTTATTGTTCATCTTATTGTTGACATGTTATTTTTTATATAAAAAAAAATATATTAATAAAAAATTTATTTCATTGTATTAAATAACATAATTTTATATCAAATTTTCTATAAAAATTAAAATAATTAAATGTAAAATATTTTTTATAAAAAAATACATAATTTCTTTATTATTAAGCCATATAAATTCATCTTAACCCATCCAAAAAATCAAATCGAACCCACCCAAAAGAAATCAAATCAAACGTTTACTACTTTTATATTTCCTCAATTCCATTTAATTTGTCCGGTGGACAAAAAAACGAAGTTGTCTATCAAGCCCGTGAAATACCCTGGACAACAGAAAATTGCCGGAATCCGGTCAACTAAAACTCAAAAAATCATGTGCTTGGAGTGTTTAGAATACATTTTTGACTCTGGAAATGGATTCAGCACTATCAAAAACCCTTAGAGCACTCAAAATATTAAAGTTTAACAACTGTAAACAAGATTCTGGGCAAATTTATGCCAGATTTTCTGAAAATCATTGTCGGATTCTGAATGAAAACGCGACCTTTTAAACTACGCGCCAAAAAACCACGGAGACATGTCATTCCAAATTCCATGTCTGTGGCTACAAGTCAGAAAAGAAGAGATTCGACTTTGACGGCAATGTTCATTGACCGGCCGGCGGTATCAATACGGTGGGCCATCATAGCCAATGCGTTAGAGAGACCACTGCAAAATGCGGGGCAGGTGGAGGGAATGCGCATTGATCCATGTTCCAGTGATGATGAGTCAAGACAATCGAGAACGAAATAGGGCTCAAATTGACAGTGAAGTACACGCAATGTTACCCCGAAAATATTTGAAAGTTTATTGAGAAATATTGTCCAAAGTTTTTCTACCACTTTTAATTTCTATTTATTTGGTGGGTTATAATGTTTGAAGTTAAGTATCTTGTCCAATATAGGTGGATGAATAGTTTATTTTATAAGGTTTAAAGTCAAGTATCCTTGGTGGGTTTTAAGATTACAAGTTAAACATCTTGTAAAAAAAAGAAGTAAATGAATAGTGTTTTACACCAACATTAAAAAGTAAATGATTAGTTTAAAGGAAGTTTTTTAGAGTTTTTGTATAGATTCATACCCTTTTTGGTTATATAAAAGTGTTGAATTCATGGTAAAGTATTTAGAATTTGAGTTTTCTACGATTTTTTTTAATGCATTTTTGAATTTGGGAAAAGTGAGTTGTGGAAAAGAAGGGTTGAAATTTTGAATCTTTGATTCATTTTTGTAAATATTTTGTTAAATAATATAAGTATTAAGGTTTTGGGTTTATATTTATATTATGATAAAAAATTTATATAATGTTATGTTATTATTTTGTTAATCATATTTATATTAGGATAATATTTTTATATGGTGTTTTTTATTATTCTTTCAATTATATGTTGTTGTGTTGTATTTTTGCAAATAGATAAACTAGTGTATAACACTTTACTTGGAAGAGATCCTCTCAAATTGGTATCAAACCCATTGTTCTTCATATTTCCCCTAGTTGCCTATTTGCTCTTAGATTTTTGTATGGCTTCATGTATTCTCTGATTTGTTCACCTTGTGCCTCCCAAATTGCTATTAGAACAAGACATTGTAATTTTCAAAAGAAATATGAATCAAATTAAATCCACGCATATGAATCAAAAGAAATATGAATTTTTTATTTCTTTTTGAACAATGTCAAAATTTGAGCTTCACCATATAATTTGAAACTATAAAGAATTGAACATTCAAACTCATGACCATATCATAGTTAGTAATATTTTCCCCTAGTAATAATTTGGTGGAGTGGCGGTGGCTCCACCTTAGTGGTAGGACACCCCACCACGCAACTTCCTTTGATATTGGTGGTGGTCAAAGGTGGAAACACTACACTTCGGGGGGGCACATTGATTGAAGAGAAGAGGTTTTCCACCCATGAAGTAATGCAATAGTGACCAAGGAGTAGTCCAACATTCGCAATAGTGTAAGGGGAAGGGGAATCTATTGCTTGTGGCAAAGCATGGGTGCATGTGTGAGAAAAAGGGATAGGGGAGGTTACAAATTTTGTAGTGGATGGGGTAATGGATGGGTGATGGCTTATGGAGGATCACACATAGATTGGAGGTGAGAGCCATGATGGAAAGAAGGCTCAACAATGGTGGCATTGGAGTTTTTTACCATCACAATGGAAAGGAGGAGCCTAATGGCTTTAGGGAGGCGACGAAGTTTAGGTTTGAGCAATAATAGGGCTTGGAGCTGGAGGAGGGAAGGTCGTGCCATGGCAGAGATGGGCTATGGCCATGAAGATGGAGAATGGAGAGGAGCTTCAACCTTTAGCTTGGACTTGGAGTAGAATGGTAGCTGAAGTGGGCAAAGTGTCGAGAAATGAGGAATGGGGTTAGATTATGGGTAGAGGAGTACTTGGGAGTTTATAGGTCATACGATCATGGGGAAGAAGGAGAAGGGGCAGGGGTTATGGGTTAAAACCACACACCTCCTCAAACATTCATAGTACCTCCAAAATAAATACCATATACTAGCAGGAAATATGTTGATAACCAACCTTCAAAGGATTCAAGACTAACATTTTTTAATAATCAAACCAAAAACAAGGAAGAAATAGTTTCCATGATGCCTGAGCTATGGTGAAACCTCATTATTCAACTCCCACTAAACTAGAGAGATCCTTCCTTACCTAGTGAAATTGAAAATGAAATTGGAAGAGGGAAGAGAGCCCTTATTATTTTCTTGATTATTTTCCTATGTTTTTTCGTTTTTATCTTTGCATGTGAAGGATGCATGACATACCCACATATTCTATTTTTTGCAATTTTTTCCTCTATTTTTAATTACCTTTATTTTCCTCTATTTATGTACAATACAATGAATACTTTTGACTTTTCCATGCAGGGTAACTACGTGATCTCAAGGATATGTCCAGGATACAATCTGATCCATGTTGATTAGGCCTTTAACATTTTTCAGGAAGACCTTATGTTAAATGTTGATTTGCATATCATGGGTAATTTTATATTTTTATTAGGCATTGTGGCCTTAATGACTACCATGAACATGTATTTAAGGTGATAGTAGGCTAGGGAATAGTATCAATTTGAAAATCAATTCCCTACTAACCCACACTAATTGATGAAGGCCTTTCTAATCTAAAAGCCAAACACTAAAATCGTGTTTAACTAAGACTCAGTGAATTAGTAGAGTCTATTGCTACTATTTAATCTATGATAAGTCACTATGAATGTGAAATAACCAAATGATTTAACTCTCTACTACTCTTTAATGGGCCAAGAGCCATAATGACGATGATATTTAGTATCTCCTTTGTTTGGAACCAAAGTTTGAAAGGCTACAAGAAACACTCCTACTATATAGGGAAGATATACTATGTGAAACATCATGCTTAGCCCAAGGCATATTTTTTGGCTAACACTAGATTCTCATCTAGACTTCAAGCAACCATGAAAATGTCTTGCCTCAACAATACATATCGTAGCTTGTAAATTTACCTTCTTCAATCGTTAGGAAATCGACAACCCCTTGTGCTCCAATGCAAATTGGAAGAGTCAAAAGGCTTATTTTCCTCTATGGAAAGCTTAGTGGGGAATTCCTTGGCTCAAAAGGAGTCAATAAGAATCCCCCTATCTCCAACATTCAATTTATATCAGTTATCCTTTCAAAATATTTTAAACATTATAACTCCTTTCAAGAAAACATTTTCTTGCACATGCATACGTCATTTTCATGACTAATATTTTACATTAACATGCATATCCATAACTATTTACACTTACAATAGTTTAACTATTAATAATATGCAAGACCATACTTTTAATGCATTTAATCCAAATGAAAAACTATGGAAATATGTAACATCCCTTATGCATAAAGATTATAAAAGCACGCCTTTTTATCCATAGATCACAATGTGTGTGCATACAATTACAAAGCATGCCTTCCAATCCATATTTCAAATGCAATAAAAATATAAAATGGTGAAAGCATTTTCAGGGGTAAACTTTATTTATGAATGCAAAAATGATCACCACTATTGTATTGTTGTAATCCAATGTATTACCATATTAAACTCACATTTATGTTATCAACCTCCAATCCAAAGCGTGCATACCATGTCATAATTCTCCATGCCAAGGTTTTCAATGAATGTTCCAAAACATTCCAAGAGGCATTAATTCATACCATAAATTTTCAAGACAAATTTACAAGATAACTTTACACCCACCATAATCCTCAATGTATTTCAACATAAATTTTGAAGACAACTTTACAAGATAACTTTACACCCATCAGAATCATCAATGTATTTCAACTCAATACATTACTTAATGGTTTTTTTTAATCGGATTATGATGAAATTAAATAGTTCTTGTGCTAATTACCCAACTCTTAAGCATGCACGAGAGTTGGAAATTCTATGAACAAATATAGAAATGGTCTTGGTCTCCTTTAAGAGAATAGAATGGAAAATAGATGCATCTTCATATGGTGTTGGTAATTGTAATCTACATGTAGCCACATCGATTTATTCTTCAATGTTATAGTTGGACCACAATACCTTAGAGAGAATTTACAATATTTATCTATTAATGAAGAATTTTATTTTAAAAAATTTAACCATGCATTATTTTTAAAGAATTTAACATAGTTAAATTATTTTTCTATACACATAGTTAAATCAACTTATAATTTAAGGAAAAAGAATCGTAAGCAATTACTTTCAATAAAATAACTAAAAGAATCCTAAGAAATTATTTTCAAGAAAATAACATGGTTAACTTATGGCAAAATAATCATATGAAAATATTTTTCAAGAAAATAACATGGTTAACTTTTATTCTAGTCTCTGCTTACAAGAATTCATGAAATCTTTTCAACAAAGTAAACCTAGTTTAAATATTTTCAACAATTTAAACATAGTTTAAATCTTTTCAACAAAGTTAACATGGTTTACCTATATCTTTGAGCACAAGATTTCATGAAATGCTTTTCCAAAAAATTAATATAATCAATGCATCCCTCAAAAGTATGGTCGACTAACTTCTTCAAGGTTGTTCACAACCTAGTCCTTGGAAGTGCCTTATAGTAGCATGCAGAAGATAGTTGAATATCTCTTCGAACTCATCAACAAGTCTCAGATATGTTAAATACCAAATATTGTGGCATCCCAACTTTGCACAGATGGGATTTATTATCATCTGATGACAAATCCATTACTTTTAAAGCTACCCACACGCCTTCTCTATTCATCAACATCACATTTCATCTTTGTACACGAGATTTTTTTTCTATATAAATCTTGCAAATTGAGTACCCATCTGCCAATGTAACATTGGAAAACGTGGAAGATAAATTGAGTTATCAAAGCAGTGGCTATGGAATAACCATTGAAACCTTAGAAACCCTAACATAATCAGCATACTTCAAGAAAATGCAAAGCTCAACTGGTAATGAACGCTCTTCCATCACTGCATGAATACTTATCATCACTCAAAGTTACTATGCTTCCATTATAACCAACGAGCCCATTCAAAATTGACTCTAATTTTGAGAAACATTATATGTCCAAGGGAAATTTACCTATCGTCGTAGTTGTAAGCCGTTAAGAACCTTAACAGATTCTTGATGCACACTGTAGCATGTTAAGGGAATGATCGCATGTCAAACATGTTAAAAAAATAATGTTTTCATATTATATAAATGCTAAACATAATATGCAATTCTATGGATATTACAACTAGTCCCTCAACAACTTTAGCTAATTTCATGTTGGAGTGAATAGGGGTATCGATGAAGGCCCAACAATATATTTGACCTTGGTTTTCAATCCCTTCTCTTTAATTATGATAATTTTTTTTTTTTTTTCTTCAGGGTTTTGACATTTAAAAAAAACTTATATGTGTGCGTTAATAATTGATTCTGACAATACATGATGGCCTACATTATAGTATTCCGAATGAGTATTATTTCGAATTGTACTGAAAGCGGCCTAAAACTTCCTAACAAAATGATTACTGGTCTTTGAATTTTTAAACATTCTTATGCCTAAAATTTCCTAACAATAGCTAAAGTGCATAGATTAACCAAGCCAATAATAATAACTTATATCTAGATACATCACTTTTTTATTCAAAATACTCTTTAATATTTTTCATGCATTGCCAATCAATATTTCATTTAGGAAACCTAACTTTAAGGATTACTAGGGAAATTTCATTTACATAAGATATCTAGGAGTTCTACGTCATGCACTAGATAGACGAGGTAAGAAATTTGTACCCTAATTCTAAACCCATCACCATGACAATGTAGAAGTTCACTATGAGATCATAACACTTCATTTGGTTAATATTGGGAGTGCAATATACATGCTAGTGGTTGGTATGATGAAAATGTAATTATTCATAAAACAACCTCACCACATGAACTACTTCATAGTAAGGTTGCACAAAATATAAATGTTTAATTGTTTAGAGTCTGGAGCTAAAGGGCCATGAAAACACACATCCAAGTATCTAGACATTTGGTTATAAAGAAGTGGGCCCTCTTCAGGGATCCAAAGTATGGATCTATCGAAGCTAATCATTTAAGATGTGGCCTTGGATCAAGGTCATGATGGCTTGATGGATTACCCTTGGAGTTGATCATTAATTGAGTATCTAGGAATTTAGGTATTATCAAGAGTGTCACCCTCTCTATACTCATTGTATACCAAACTTTATGTGTCTTTTTAAAATTAATTATTCTTTGTTGATGGAACATTGGATGAAGATTGACTTGATGGAACGTGCTTCACCTATGGTGATGGAGTAGAGATCATCACAACATTCATCCTGTAAGGAATTAATGTGGTGACTATTGATGCATATGTTTTTCCATACCCATCTCTCTCTTTTCCCTTAGCCCATTGACTTTTTTCAAGGGGCCAATCCATTGTATCAAAATTTCTTTGAGGGTTGCATTTGTTTTCTATCCAGCAAGAATTTGACAATCCTAATCACACTATACACCAAAAAATATTGAAACAACAATATTTTCTAGTAAATGACACTACTTGTGTACAATGAACCTTATTTTTAAGAGACAATGTGGTTATACTTTGTTTCATTTTATTTTATTCCAATGAAATCACACATGTATTATTAACATGTGCATGCTTTTAACATGCACATATTGTTGTTATAACGTATAAATTGGCTCGAAAAACATTAGAAGGAACTTTGTACAAAATATGTGGTCCAAGAATGGGATATGAGACTTATTAAAAGGCTTGGCACACCAATATTGAGTCTCTTTGTCTAAGTCATGCTTTGGTGACAAAATTAGTGGCTTCTAATACACTCTAGATTTCTTCTTAGGCACAAAGTAGGAATTATCCTTGAGGCCATGGTTATAATTATTAGCATTTGGGTGGGATACCATGTTAAATATGACATAAACAATAACCTTAGGTCCTAAACATGTATTCTCATGCTTAAGCACCATGAATGTGTCCTCATAGCACCACATGGGAAATGGATGGGTTGCAAGTCCTTGAGCCTCATCAAATAATGAAAACAACTACCTTAGCATCTTATTAAAGCTTCTCATGCTCAAGAGCCATTAAAAATTCCTTGAACCAACACATAGGAATATTATAGGAGTTATTTATCCTTTAAGTTACATGCACCATTGAGTTTTGTGCACTAGAAATATATGTCAAGGAATAAACAAGGTTTGAGTTGAATATGAGTACCTTTACAAGTTTTTTTGCATCATGGATTTCTCTCATGTCCCTAACCATTGTCAAGCGAGAGAAACAAGATCATTTTGGTGTGTATGTGTTATATTGTTTGCATGAGTATCTCTAGGGGAAAAAAAAGGTGTTTTTTGCATTCACTTTTGGTTATTATAAGCACAAAGTTTTCACTTTTAGTAGTTATGTGTTACATGGAGGTTCAATGCAAGAATTTGTAATTCTATTTAAGGAACTACAATTGTATTATATTCCAAGGATAATGGACTGTGGGCCTATGGATGTTGCAGGAGATGCATATTGTATTGTAGCATTGTAAAATAGAATATACTAAAAAATAATTCTGGTTTTCCCAGTTTAGGTTTATAGGGTAAAATATCTATGTTAAATGTGTTTGTGCATGCACACCATTGCATATTTTCTATTTTTAATAAAAATTTTCTTGCATCAATTAATTGTACAGGGGTAAAACCAAAAATTGGTATTAGAGTGGTTTGGCTTCAAGGGGACACCTTTATGGCTATGTGTTTTAGCTCGAGTTTGTGAAAAGCCTTGCTAAAGTGGCAGATCTATAGTATCAATTATTGTGGTGAAAGGAAATGGTGATCAATTCAAAGATAGATATTGTTAAATTAAATGGCCAGTTTTTTTGAGTTGTGGAAGCTCAAAATGGAAAATCTTTTGGTGGATAGAGATCAATGGATCACTATGGATCCACGTACCATATCAACAGGGATGTTGATAGAATACTGGTCCACGTTGGATCAAAAGGCATAGAACACAATACAATTATGTCTATAAAATTTGGTATTATGATTTTTTTTAAGAGAAGTTACAATTAAGACATTATGGAACCAGTTAGGGGATTTGCAATAGTTTAAGTCCCTAGTGAACAAGTCATTCTTTTGGAAGAAGTTGTATAACTTGAGGATGAAGGATGGAGAATAGAGCATATGAATTCCTTCAATACTATGGTAATTCAACTATTATTTGTTGATATTAATATTTATGATGCGTATGTGTATGAGTTTTTTTTGTTCTTTATTAGAATTATGGGATAGTCTAGTTGTTGCCATAGGTAATAATGCAACTACTTTAAGTTTTGATGAAATAATGTCATCCTTGTTATAGAAAGAGATGAAATGAAAAAATATGGAAAGTTAGAATGAAAATGACGTATATGTAAGAAGGCTCTCTTAGGATAGAAATAAAAATATGTCCTTAAGAGGGAGATCTAAATTTCTAGGAAATTTAGTAAATCTATACTAGAGATGTGGAAAAGAAGGGCATTATAAGAAACATTGTAGATCCAAAAGTGTTGCAAAAGGGAAGGGATCCATTGGTGCTCCTTTGACAAAATTAAAAACCTCCTTAGATGAAGGAGGGGATGTGTTCTTGGCTTGTTCAAGAACACATACATATCATGAGGTGTGATTGGATGAATTAGTTGCATTTTTTCATACAACCCCTCTTAGGAGGTGGTTTTGTGAATACGAAATGTATGATGGTGGTGGTGTTTTCCTAGGATATGAATAAAAAAATAGAATCATAAGACAAGGAAAAGTCAAGTTGGAGCTCATGGATGAAAGGATTAAAATCCTCCTTAGTGTTTTGCACATCCCACGATTAGCCAAAATACTTTTTTTTTTTTTTTTCTATAAGCAAGATGAGCGATGCATGTGTAAAAATAGTGTTCGAAATGGAAACTTGTAGGATGATTTAAGTAGCAATGGTATTACCATTGTAAGGTATCTCCAACTTACTATAGTGGATTCCATGGTTAAACGACAACACAGGACCTACATAGGAATGTGTCTTAGGCCCACACTAGAAATCAATCTCATATCCATTGTTGAGGTTCTTTAGCATCTGAGTGGGAATATTCATGTTAAGGTCAACTACTAGATGGATAGTTTAGGGAAAGATATAACAAAAGTATTAAACCAATATCGGGTACCAAATCCCCATGAAAAATAACTTTAATCTCTTCCAATTGAAACGATAGTTTGGGTATGGAAGGAGAAGAAAGAAGATTGCAAGAGGATCAAGAAAAAATAAATGTGGCATATATGTTGTAATTCATCCTGAGGATATCATGAAATTACACGGAAAAAATTCACAAATTAAATTTTTTCCTTTGAAAAATCAATTAATATATTATGAAGAAACAATTTCCATGTTTAATTTTTATAATATATTCTCTCTATAGGGATAAAAATCTATTGAGAAGGGGAATATGTTGAAGAATTTCTCATACTTTGGTGCAAAATTTAGAACAAAGTGTTGAAATCCCTACCTTCAATAACTTTATGGGGCATTTGGTTAGCTATAAATGCAAGGATGTCTGAGAACAAGGATATCGTTCCCACCTAGTGTGCCTCTCAGGTTAAATCCATTTTTGCATATTTAAAATTTGATATGCAAACCCTTGTAATGAGACGCTTTTCCGAGGCTAAAATTAACAAAATATGGGCTTGGGGGTACTTTGACAATGTAAGTCAAGGTAATCTCCCCAAAAGGAGGAGTTGGTAGAGCTATTTTCCTTAATGGTACACATAAAATCCAATTTAAGATTGGTTTAGGAGATGGTACAAACAATATTGTAGAATTACTTATTTTGAAAATCCTCTCAAAATTGGTTGCTCAACTAAGAGTATAGAAATTATAGATAATATAAATGTTTATTGACTCAATCAAAGTAATCAATTAAATGAATGACTAGCATAGAATGAGAAATATGATTTTAAGCCTTTTATTTAATGAAATAAAAACTTTATTATATATATATTTTTAACATTTAATTTGAACATATTTCAATGATTTTAATTAAAAAATATTATTTGTCTAAAAATGTATTACATTAATATAATAACTTAATGAAAAAAATATCATTTGTCTAAAAAATTATTACGTTATTAATATAGTAGTGTGTTATAATAATAATTTTTTTTTTAATCTCCATTTGAGAACCTCTAAGGCAACAAGATTTGTAATAAACCTATGTGTGTATCCTTAAGGAACTTAAACTTTTAAAGTTATATATATATTTTTATCGCTCTTTTTATAGAAAAAATGTGTGAGAGAAAAAGACTCATATTTCATACTTTTATCTAAATACAAATACAACCTCACTCACAATAAAAGAAATTAAAATATTTACGGATGGATTGTGATGGTTTTTCCATGTGGACGCACTTAGTTCTTTTTAATTTCTTCTCATTTAAGATTAAATTACATCTGCCCTCAAATTAAAACTCGGAAGATTACCTGTCAAGCATTACGGATGGATTGTGATGGTTTTTCCAATGTAAAAAAATTGTGGACGTACTTAGTTCTTTTTAATTTCTTCTCATTTAAGATTAAATTACATCTGCCCTCAAATTAAAACTCGGAAGATTACCTGTCAAGCATTCAGTCTGAAGATTTCTCCCCACCAATAACTTTAAAGTGGTTAGGGCGTGAAACGCGTAATTGTACAGTTGGTAAATTGTTTGACTAAATGAAAAAACCTTTTGCAGTACGCAGCCTACATTATGGTCCAACTACACTCAATCATTCAATGGGATATATTCCAAAACCCTAGGACGGTCATTAGTTCTTTGCACAGCCAGCTGCAAGTGATTGTGAAACCCTCAAGTCAAGTCAAGTTGTTTCTTATGAATAATTCTCGACGTTGTGTCAAGTTGTCAACAAGATTTTACCTCTCCATAAACCACAGATTTTACCTCGGATTCGTACGAAGATTTTACCTCTCCATTTGACGTTTCAAAATTTTTATTTAACGATTAAGACAAAAACCTTTCTACCCAAATGTCATAATAAGTCAGAAAACAAGACAATCGACTTTGACGGCAATGCTCATTGGCCGCCCGCCCGGCATCAACACGGTGGGCCCACTGGTTTGGAGAGGCCACTCAACAAAATGCAGGACAACTAATCCATGTTCCAGCGATGATGAGTCATGACAATCTAGAAGAAATTAGAGTTGGAATTGACAGATAGTATGAATGAATGAAATAAATTTTAATGTTTATTACATTAAAAATAGTTCATGGAATTATGGGTTTCTTGTTTTTTTTTGTATTTTCGTTTTTTTTATGTTCAAATTGATGATAAATTGGCCCAACTTTTCAACTATGCCATCACTGAAAAGATGATGTCAAGAAACCAATGCTAACCTATTCTCATAACTTTCTCTGATATCTTTGAACGTATCACATTCTAAAATGAAATGTTTTTCTGATTCCACTGCTCCAGATGTGCTACCCTCCAAAATATTGCAAATATTGCATAACTATGTTTGTGCATAATAGTAAGTCGTAGTTTAATAAATTGCAAATTTTCTAAAAATTATGAAAAGTTAATGAGTTAGATTTTGAAAAATATAACAGAAATTTTTGTAAATATAAATTAGAGTGTTCAGAAATTTTTAACAATGTTAAATTTATTTTTACCATAAAAAAAATACGATTTAAACATTTCTCTTTCCAATTTTTTTTATAAAAAAAATTTGATTCTGACCATTTTTACCCTCTCGTAAAGGACACCTACCTGTAACCTCTATACATTAAACAATTGTGATTGTCTTGTTACCATGGACTACGTGGTGTCCTGTTCTCCTACTTTGTGTCTTTTCATATATTTGGTAGATATTCTTTTTAATAATTTTTGGTTTTTTTTTTTATTGGTTTTTTTTGTTTTTGTTTTTTTTAATGGCTTTTTAAGTTTTCGCTGGTAGATATTAGCTAATTTCAAGGCGTGTTTGAAAAAGCCTTAAAGATTATGAAAGTTTTTTCACTATTTAATGGTTTTTTTAGCTGGTTCATAATGGATTATGAAAGTTTTTTCACTATTTAATGGTTTTTTTAGCTGGTTCATAATGGATAATGGATAAAGTTAGACATCTTGTATAATGAAAGTGGATGAAAAATATTTTTGAGTATGGTGGTTCATCATGCCTAAAGTTAAAGTATCTTGGACATTGAAAGTGGATGAATAATATTTTCCACAAATGGATTGTGATGGGTTTTCCATTGTAAAAAATTGTTGACGCACTTAGTTCTTTTTAATTTCCTCTCATTTAAGATTAAATTACATCTGCCCTCTTATTACAAGAACTCAAACTCGGAAGATTATCTGTGAAATTGTGAAACAACATGGCACCCCTTGGGAGAACAAAGCAATGTTATGTCAAGTCGCTTCCCAGCGGAGTCGTACAAAGGTTTTACCTATCCCTTTGACGTTTCAAATTTTTTATTCAAGTCGCTTCCCAGCGGAGTCGTACAAAGTTTTTACCTATCCCTTTGACGTTTCAAATTTTTTATTTAACAATTGAAAAAAAAATGTCAAATTCCAAAGTCGAATATTACAAATATTATTTAATTTATTTGCTGAACCAAAAAACTGCGTAGACATGTCATTCCAACGTCCAAGTCCATTGTGATTCTCAAAGATTAGCTCGAAAGTTTAAATTTTTTGTTTTTTTGGTAGTTCATATTGCATAAAGTTAAGCATCTTGTATAGTGAAAGTGGATGAATAAGATTTTTTACTATATATATTTTTTCTTAGGTGAGTTATCATGTGGAAAGTTAATCTTGGACAAGGTAAGTGGATGAATATGATTTTTTTACTGTCAAAGGTATTTTGTATTGTTGTAATGGGCCATTATGTTGAAAGTTAGGGATTTTGTACAACAAAAGTGAATGAATAAGATTCTCTATTATCTAAAGTTTTTTTTGGTTTGTATTTGGTGGGTCATAATGCATAAAATTAGGCATCTTGTACTGTAAAAGTGAGTAAACAAACTTTTTCACTATATAAAGTTTTTTGTTTTTCCTTTGGTAGGTTATAATGCATAAAGTTATGCATTTTGTGCAGTGAAAGTGGATGGATAGTGAAAGTATATGAATGAAGTCTTGACAAGGAGTCTTAAAAAATAAATGTTGAATTCATTATGGGGATCTGGAATTTGACTATAAGTGCATCTTTGAATTTTCAAAGAATGAGTTAAGGAGAAAAAATGTTGAAGTTTGAGCCTTGGCATCATTTTGATGATATTATATTTCATAATATAAGTATTAAGTATTTGTGTTCATATTTTTGTTATGCTAACATTTTTATATGACGTTGTGAGAACATAATATTTTATATATTCTTAAGTTATTATTTTCTCAATTATATTTTGTGACATAGTTTTGTTTTGTTGTAATTTTGCATATATATTTTTACTATACAAATAATTTAATATGTTAAGTTTTATTTTTGGATTCAAGTTATCCTCTTAAATTGATATCAAAGTAAATGTTGTAATTTTCCTACTTGGTTGTTGCCTCGGGAGTGGAATCAAAACTATATGTTTTAGTCAGACCTTTATATATATATATATATATATATATATATATATATATATATATATATATTACTTTTGAACAATATAAAATTTAAGTTTCACTATATAATTCAAATTTATAAATAATTGAACCTTCAAACTCATGACCACACCATAGTTAGTCATAATTTCCCCTTGCAGCAATTTAGTGCAATGGTGATAGCTACACCTTGGTGGTTAAACACCCCACCACCTTACTTCCTTTGATATTGGTGGTGGTTGAAAGTTGAAACAATACACTTGGGGGTATATTTGCAAAGGAGAAGGGGTTTATCACCCATGGAATAATGCAACAATGACTTATGCATAACTCAACATTAACTATAGTGTAAGAGAGAAGGGGATGTGATGCTTGACACATAGCATGGGAAAAAGAGTGAGCACAAGGGCTTATGAGGGTTGCAAATTCTAGAGTGAGTGGGGTGATGGATGTGTGAGGATCCCTCATGGCATACCCTCTGTACTCTCTCTTTTTGCAATTTTTTTTCTTTTTTCTTTTTATTTTATTTTATTTTCCCACATCATGTACAATGTAATAAATACTTTTGATTTTTCCATGAATGGTAACTAGAGAATCTCAAGGTTGAATCTAGTTGAGACATTATCAAATTGAGACATGGAGCACATCTTTTGAAAGATCTTGGTGATCCCTTCTCAATTGCATAACTAATAATATAATCTAATGCACACTAGCCTTTATTTTTTTCCCACAAAGATTTTGATGCTAAATATTGATTTACCAGTGGGTCTTACAAGGGATTTAATCATACAAAGGTTGCCACTTGACCCATATAGTGATCGATTGAAACAAATGAAGTATCATAAGAAAATCCTCATGAGTAATTTGATAATTTCAACTCACATATATGAATTGAGGCTATTAACTAGTGATTTAACTACCCTAAAAATCTATCATGCAAGATTCCTAGTCCACCCCCATGAAACCAATTCAAAGACTTGTGACATCTCTAAGTGGGACATGGAATTCTAGATTTGGGTAAATAAGGTGTTGTTAAAATGGTCTTGAGGTAGGTACATCTTTGAAACTTTAATTGGTTGTTTCAGTGCCTATTAACAACACTTTTTAAATAACAAACCTTGGTCACTAAACTATTGCCCTAAAACTAGACGCAAACCTTCAAAAGCTTATTATCAACAACGAAAGGTTGAAGCTAGACATCCAATGGAATCTCTCAGGTAGCCCTACATTATCATTAGACCTAGTTTTCTCTCTAGGTCAGATATAGAATATAATCTTATCAAAAAGTCATACATTTGGAATTTTTCCTCTTAGCAAATGTACAACTTGCACCCTTCATAGAATAGGTATAAAAATAAGAATTGGAAAATGATGGCTCATTGGGAAGCTCATTTCAAGAAATACATGGCAAAATCACTAAATTCTATGTAAAGTGTATGTAATTCATTTTATATTTTATGGAACCACCAACTTACATGGAACCCGCCTACTTAATAGTAAAAAGGGTTGACATTGAAATATGAATTGGTCAACATTGACACGTACATTGTTAATATGGGAGGGTTTTTAAATTAAAAAACAAGCCAGTTATTTTCTCACCAAATGCCAAAAAATTGTGAGCCAAAAATAGGCCAACCAAGGAGACATTGAATTCAATTGCATGTCAACAATATATTTTTAGGCATTGTGGCATCAATGACTACCATGAACATTTCTTTAGGGTGATAATAAGCAATGGAACAATATAAATCTAAAATCATTTACCCCTACTAACCCATTTTCAATGAGCAAGGCCTGAAGAGTCTAAAATTAAACATTGAAATCATCTTTAACTAATACCAAGTGCAACTAATAGTGTTGAATGGTACCCTTCTAATGCTTTATAAGTCACTAAGAATGTAAAATAACTACTTTATCTAACCCCTCAATACTCTTTAATGATGAAAAAACCATAATGACAATGGTCTTACCACTTCGTTTCGCTTGAACGAAAATTTGAAAGGTTACATGAAGAAAGTTGGATGGTTAAGAGAGGGAGAGGGAGGGATAGAGAGACATATAGACGTGGGAGAGAAAGGGAGAAAGGGGAAGGAAGAGAGAGAGGATGTGAGAGAGTGGAGAGAGGGAGGGAAAGAGAGACGGAGTTGGAGGGGGGAGAGAGGGAAGATGCATTGATTTCATTGTGGATGGTGATTTCTAATCCTATTTGATTTCTTGCACTATATGCATTGATTTTAGTGTAGATGTTAAGAGAGAGAGAGAGAGAGAGAGAGTGATGCAGGAAGAGAGAAAATTGGAGGGAAAAGGTAGAGAGAGAGAGAGAGAGATAGAGAGAGAGGAAGGATGAGAGAGAGGAGGAGGGGGGGAGGGAGATAGAAGGAGAGATGGAGAGGTAGAGAGATGGAGTTGGAGGAGGAGAGAGGGAGGGAAGATAAAATAAAGAGAGAGTGATAAGTGGAAAGAGAGATTAAGTGACAAGGGAGAGATGGAGAGAGAGTGTGTATGTTTTGGGATGAGATAAAGAGACAAAGAATGAGATATGAAGAGAAGGGATGAGAGAAGCAGAGAGGTAGGGATATAGTAATAGAGTTGGAGGGTGAAGAGAGAGAGAGAGATAGAGATGTAGGAGAGAAATGGAGAGATAGGAAGGAAGAGGGAGGATGTGAGAGAGTGGATAGAGGGAAGGAAACAAAGCTGTAGTTCGAGGGGGGAGAGACGGAAGAAGATTTCCTGCACTAGATGAATTGATTTGAGTGTAGATGGAGATTTCTAATCCATTTTGATTGCTTGCATTGGATGCATTGATTTTAGTGTATATGTTTATTTCTAATTATACCTAATTTCTTGCACTATATGCAATGATTTCAATGTAGATGATTGCTAATCCTATATGATTTCTCACACTAAATGCATTGATTTCAGTGTAGACAATGATTTTTTATCCTATTTGATTCCTTGCACTAGATGCATTAATTTCAGTGTTGATTTCTAATTATATTTGACTACTTCCACTGGATGCATTGATTTCAATGTAATCGTATTTGATTGCTTGCACTAAATGCATTGATTTCAGTGTAGATGGTGATTTATAATCCTATTTGATTGCTTGCACTAGATGCTTTGATTTCAGTGATGTTGGTTTCTAATATTATTTGCTTACTTGCACTAGATACATTGATTTTAGTGTAGATGTTGATTTCTAATCCTATTTGATTACTTGCATTAGATGCATTCATTTCAGTGTAGATGTTGTTTTCTAATCCTATTTGATTCTTTGCATTAGATGCATTGATTTCAGTGTAGACGTTGATTTCTGATTTGATGTAATTGGATGTACATTAATTTTAAAGTGATTGGATTAACATTGTGCATTAATTTCACTGTAAGCAGGCAAAATTATTGACAATGTACATTTATTTTTGTGTTTTAGTAATTCAACCTATTAATATCAAAGAGCATGAGAGACAATGTATGATGTTTAGTACAATAGTTCTAGCTAAATATTTAAATGGTTTATGATTTCAACTGTTCTTTCATATAATCGATATGAAAAGATGACAAAACTAACAAAGGTGACAATAAGAATAGTATAAGAAAAAAATTTGAGATTAATTACAATGAAGACTATTTGTAATTGAGTGCATTCTTATTATTCACATTTTCTATGATTCAATAGTATTACATTGTCACTTTGCATTCAAAATTTGTATTTCATCATTTTTCGTCATTAAAGTTATTAACAATATTTATCTCAACAAACTGAGGTAACTAAGCAAATTTTAAAATTTAAATGACCAATTAAATATTAGACATATTTAGCATATATAAAATAATTATATTTATATTAGATGTATTTACATGTTATTCATAAAATTAATCATATGTTCGATATATTTTCCTTGGCTTCACACTACTAAAACCAGCCTAGATCCATCTAACTCCGGATCTATCATGCACTGAGAGGGATCAAATCTCTCAAGGTGCAAACCTTTCCTCAAGTTTTGCACTCAAAAAATAGGTTTGGACCTCTAGAGATTTGATCCCTCTCAGCGCATGATAGATCCGGAGTTAGATGGATCTAGGCTGGTTTTAATTGTAAATATTGTAAATATTGATTTTTATTAATTTTTAATTAATTTTTAAACCATTCTACAGAACCACCACAGCCGAAAACACACACACATACACACACACACATATATATAATTTTGAATCCCAATCTTTGAAAAAAAAATTATTTCCAATTTTAAAAAGACTTACAAGATCCGAGATCCCGAGATTACTTATTAATAATGGTTGTAGTTTTTCATGTTGTCCAGACTTATTATATAGTGTATGTAGTTTTTATTAAACAAGAGAGACCCACAACACCTGGCCCTCCTCTCCTCCTCTCACCTCACCATACCACACTCCCCTCATCCCATCTCGGGCTCATCCATTCTCGTAACTCAATTTTAATTCATCCCCGAGACACTTATCCCTTTGATACCTGAGACTCCTTATACCTCCCTCTACCCTTACTCCCTCTTATGTATTTTTGAACCCCTCATAAGTCCTCCTTATGTCTCCCACTTCAATTTTTACCATGGCTCATATCATGAGCCAAAAAAGCCACTGTGATATAATTTTAAAATTATATTTTTTAAAATAATGTTTTATTTAATTAATTTAAAGTTTTTAAATGTATTTTAAATCAATTAAATTAAATTGTAATTTAAATTTATTTAATTTTATTAACTTAAGTTGGATATAACGAGTTAATTTATTAATTGTAATTAGTTAATTTTAATTATATAGTTAATTAAGAATTAAGAATTTATTTTATACTAGGATTTTTAATTAAAAATGTTTATTTTTGGCCTCGGCATGCATTATTTCAGAATCCTTGTAGTTTTTAACACTTCAAATTTGGAAAGGCATATCTCAAGATTTACTTGGCCAAATGAAGCTCACAATAGCCCGTTAGAAATCTAAGACTAAGGAGAATAATATGGGAATGATAAGTTTAGTATATTTAATCATTTAATGACACAAAAAGCTAGCAGGAGACAAAGTGACGAATTTGCAACAACAATTAGTTTTTCCTAAATTGATTTGGGAAAATTGCATTGGCTTAGGAAAACTGCTATCACTAATTCATTCCCCAAAAATACTCAAAGGCTAATCAAATCCATTTGAAACAATCGTAACATAGAAATTTCTTTGGATTTCATTTATTTTAATTTAGGAATTTCATGAGAGTTTAATTTTCTGATTTCTAATATGCAATTTTTTTTTTTGGTGTTGATTGGTTTGTTACATGAGATCTATTGGAGAATTTCAAATCTAAGGAATTCTTGAGCAATGGAAAGAGGCCAAAAAAGAGAAAAATGTAGTTAGAAAACTACTCTAAAAAATTCTCCATCGTTGGAGATTCTTGTAATCATTAAATATCAGTCTTGAGAATGAGGAAGGGGTTCCTCTTTTTTGCAACTAAGGAATTTTGAAGCATTATTGTAAGAGGTTATAAGTTATAGGGTGAGGGTAGTACATCATATCTGAGGTATGTAGGGGAATATATGTGATTTTTATTGTTGTGCATTTGAACTTTTGTAGTGTAATGTGAGTTGAATTATGGAGAGACAGAGCATTTTGAGTTTTGAAAGAGAAAATTGTTTTGCACTACTGTAAGAAATTTCTCCAATGAGCTGAAGCTGTTCATGGACTGCAAAATTTGTAATGAAGTTATGATATCAGTTTAATTCATTTTCATTCCAATGCACTCATGTTTGGATTGTAAGTTAATTTACTATTGCCAAAATTTCTCTAATTGATTTTAATTCTTGTTCTCGTATCAATTGTTTTATGTTATTGAAGTTCCATAAGATAAATATCTGAGGAGCATAACATAATAATTAATGCACATTTATTGAAATAGGAATGGATTGGGTAGTAAATATTTATTGTTTAAATACATTCTTCTTTTGTTTTCTCTTTCATTAATTAAATGAACTTCTTCTTCTAATTGATGATGAATTGAATAATACAAACAATCCTCTTCCTCTGGTTAGTTAGTTCATCTGCTCTCAAATTGAGATAAGACTATCATTTTCCAATTCTAGATAGGATTAGATTTTTTCTTGCATATTAGAGTTGATCTAAATTTATATTTAATTTTTCATTCTAGAAGTCCCCTCATGCAGGGGCATACCTTATTTGTGTCTTGACTAAGCCATAGAGTCGACTTAATTATATGTTTGAATGCGCGTGCACAATAAGAGGGCACATCTGATTTCTCTCTTTCTATTGGTAAGTAATAGACAAACCATAAGCCAAGAGAGAGAGAGAGAGAGAGGGTAACTGGACCCAATTGAACCTTTTATAATGATCAGGACTTATACAATAACGCAATAGAATACATATATAACAATAAAAATAGAGAAGCAACAAAAATAAAACTTCATTTCATTAATATCAAGGAACTGAAATATGCTTACACATAGAATGGAAATAAACTAGCTTGGGTGATGGTAGCTTACCTATGAGAAGAGATGTGGTGGATACATGCCTCTGAACTGTGTTACAATGAGGCTCAAAGACCTATTTATTATTTAGAAACAATGGAAAAACATAAAAATACAAAAACATAACCCTAGGAGATGAATCAACAAAATTGTGGGCATTGTTGGGGTAAATTGGTACATCAACTTCCCAGGTTCTTAACTTTGTCATACAGTCTTTGTTTGACGCGCACTATACCTAGTTAGAAATATCTATTTAAGGACTAAAATTATTGACCGAAAAAACAATTTCAAACCCATTTTTTCATGTTTTTGAAAAAAAATTGTTGTTTAGGGCCTCAAAACTGCTCTAGAAGTTCACGACCCGAAAAACTGCCAAAAAGAGTAAACTATGCTACAATTAGGGAAACTGAAAAACTGAAAGAAACAATGGTGGGGGTCCAAGTGGAATAGGCAAGTAGCCACTAATGTCCACATAGATCACCAAACACTACATCAAATAGATAAGAGCTTAGTTGAGGTTCTCACCCGGTGTTTCTCTCACATGTTGATGAGGTCATTTTTTACCACCAACATTTTTGGCGCTAGAAGGAAAGCTTGAATTAAATTGTTTCCTTGAAGATTTTATTCTTTAATATTTTATCTTATTTCTATAACTCCACTTAAAAGATCACCTTGGAGTTTCTTTACTGGGCTTCCACAAGATTCCACTCAGATAAATGTAGTTGAGACTTTGTCTAAGATTAAATTTGATTGTAAGACTTATTCTTTTCAACATCCCCTTCAGTTTATTTTAAATTGTAATAATTTCAATATTGACAAAGATGTTATTTGCAGGATCTTCAATCTTACGCTGATAGGTCAAGCTAAATGCTAGTGTCGATCCTTTCCAGTTGCCGTTGTACATAGTTGGGATGAAATTTCGAAGATTTTCCTTCACTCTTTTCAGGAATATGACTACTAAAAGGTTGGTGATCAGTTGGAAGAATTGTGTAGTATGGAAGGTGAGACCTTGGACAATTTTCTAACTAGATTCAAATTAATTTGTATGCAATTTTAGTCAAAATATTTTCCTCCACAATTTCAACTAATAGGATGGTTCAGAAAATTAATATCTCTTCCTTATATTTCTAATTTTTTATCAAGAAAAAAAAGGCATATGTACCACTATTGAAAAGTCAACTGTTTAGAATGAAAACGTTGATCCTCCACAAATTAAAATTGAAAATACTGCCAATAATAAATCTCAACCAAAGGTTGTTGCTGCTCAAATAAATGATGTTAATTTCATATTTTTCCTTAATTAAAATAATGCTAATTTATCTGATGAAATAGAAAATCAACAAGCTATAGAATACACTAGCAACAAGCGACAACAATTATTTCAACATCAATTAAATCAGAAACAAGCAAGTCAGACAGAGAATGTTAGCAATATACAAAATGTTGCAATTAATTCATAATTTTCTTTCGTTGATGATTATTAATCTCAAAATTCAGAGCATCCTAATAGAAATTTGCATATCAATCAAACATATGGTAAATATGTTTTTTGTGAAAACATTGATCAACAATCCCAATTTTGGGTTGGTACAAATGTGGAAGAATCTATTGTGAAAAGTGAGCAAACTTTTGTAAATAGAGAAACTTACAGGTATATATCTTCAACCTCTTATTTTTGTCTCTATCTTGATATTTTTAGCAACAATGAATTAATTTTTCATCAATCAATAATCCCTATGAACACATATTTAATACTAGAAAACAAAGGACTTGTCATTAATTTAATTAATAATGAATTATTGTCTACTTATGTTATTGGTAGAGAAAATTAAATGAACAATATTTTCAATTATCTTGGAGATTCTATTAGTCTGACATGCAATTTTTTGTCGGGTTCTGATTCACCTTATTCACAAAAAAAAGATACTAATGAAATTATTCATGATGATGAATTGAAAGCTAAAAATACTAAACCTTGTTCTTCAAAAATGGTTTTAACTAACTCCCACTTTCTCAATTCCTTAAGTGAATCTATTTTTTAAGATGAAAATCAGTTAATTCTCAATCATTCAACCATCATAGTTATTTGAGTAGTCATAAATCCATTCCAATTTATGATTCATACAACTATGAAATAACCTTTTTGAATCATAAGCTTGAAATCTTCTCATTCTTGCAAATGAATGATAACAATAATTTTGATTTCATAATTTCTGCTAACACTTGTGGGAAGGAATTTTTTTCAAATGAACCTCAACCGTGTTGTACCATTGTTTGTAAAACTAACATAAATTTTACTCAGCTTCATTGTAATTTTTCTCGGTATGAAATTATGTTTCTTTCAAATTTCATTTTTGAATTTTTGAACACAATACTCTGACACTTTGAACATTACGACTCTAGACTCTCTTAAACTGCATTAATGAGCTTACACGAGAATCAACTCAAGAGCTTTAAGAATGTATATCAACTAATTATTTTGAAAATTTATTTGTTCATGTTTGGCCAATTGATGAATTGCTTTCAAATGAGTTTTTCACAACTTATGGCACTTGAGGGAACATCATTACAGTCCAGTCAGCAAAATATTTTTTCTAGAAATCTTCGGAACATTCTATTTATTTCCCATTTTGACCTTGATAATTTACCTAAAAAATGTTTGAGATCCTCAATTTTCCAGGAGATTCATGACCTTTCTTTTGTATATAATATTCTCAGTTTTCAACAGGCTTTAATATTTACAAGTTTATCATTCAATTTTGGCATGTTATTAGCTCTTCCTGTGAATTTATTTTAAGCATTGATAGAAATACATACTGATTTTTATGATCCTGTGGGAATATGGTTGGAAGAATCTCAAGGTAAGAATTCTGTAAATAAATTTATTTTGGTGAACTTGTTAGATGTACAAATTAGGCTAAATTTTTCTTCTAATAATCTTGCTACAATTATGTTTATGTTTCTAATTTTTGACATTTTTATATGTGCAGATATAAAACTTAGAGAATGGTTACATTGAAAGTATGATTTCACCTAATTTCTGTCCGCTCTTTAGATTAGGATTAGGAATATATTACTTTAGATTTAGATTCATTTCCTGTTTGTATTTATTTTTCATGTTTTTAATAAACAAGTAATGGGCTTAAATATCTCTCATGTTATTCATTTAATTTTTGGCAAAGAGTGGGTTAGAGTGCTTTGGATCATACACACGTGTGATGATCTTGATTATCCTTCTTAACAAAGTTTCATTAAATGATTGAAATTAATTTTCTCAAACAAAATCATGAATGATGAAATTTCAAAGAATCATTACAGCTGAGCATGTCGATTTTCCAAATTCACAAGCACTTTTATATGGTCACTTTTACCACTTTTTCCTCAATTTAATTTGAAGCAGATGCAAATAGCTCATTATGTAGTGGTTAATTTATAAATAAGTAGATGATTTTGGAACATATGAAAAATCAAATATAATACATAGGAGAATGTTGAGATCTATAAGGTAAATTACAATTAAACTCTTCCAGGCATGCATCAACATGTTCATCTTCATCTGTTGTTAATTTTCTCTTTTCATAAGTTTTATGTTTTGCTTCTTTTTCAGGTCTTCATTGGCTTAATTTGGATACGTAATTTTTGCTATTAAATTAAATTATCTTTAAGATAAAGTGAGAAACTAACCTTTTCCAGATAAGAATTAGTTCAAGGAATTATTTATTTATATGCTTTGTATTGGTGCTTCTCTTCATATTTCCTTTCTTTACAAACACAGAAGATGCGTCAATAATTAATTTTCATTTTTCCTTTATGAAGTTGAAATGGAATGTTGGACTTTTTCTTGTTCAGATTAGATTCTTGCATTTCAATGTTAAATTAAAGAAGGCTCATAAGAAAAGGAAAATCACACAAAAATATTGCAGCAAGTTGTAAAAGTACTCTAGTCCATGCTTCTACCTCTGCTTGTTTTGAATCTTTCACCGACTGAGTTTAATTAAACCTTTGCATTGCATTTCTTCATCTTGTATCTACTTTAGTCACATTTCCTTCTTCTGAGATGATTCAGAGCCTCTAACTTGCAAATCTTGGAAACTCGAACATCTGGTTATCGTCTTATTTTTAAAAAATAACTCTTTCAATATTATTTTCTTTGAGACTCTAGACCTTAAAGCTTATCGGATTCTTGGGTCCGTATTATATCAGATATATTTTAAAATAATTTCTGAAATTTATCATCCAAGAACCCAATACTTCGGAAACTCGGAAACACATTTTATCATAAGAATTTTTAAATATGTTTCAAGATTTCTAGCCCGAGATCCACATGGCCTTTTCCTTGACTGTCATGCCCATTATGATTGATTAAGAAAATGGCCCCCACTTCATTGTCTTCACTCGGATCTCGTGATCTTGGAGTCCTGTAAGTTGATTTAAATTTCAAAATGGTTTCCGATATTTTTGATACGAGATTTATTTCCCCCACTCATATTTATTGATCTCATACTCCTTTTCTCGGATACTAATTTTAAAAAATTACGAGATTTCACTTACAAGATTTCCATTCCCCTCTATAATGAGCTCTTTCAATACCTCATAAGCCTGGGATAATAGATTAATGTAATCGTATATGCCTCCGATCAATCATTCATTATTTGAAAATTTTTGCATATATGTCAAAACCACATGGAGTCCTCTCTTTGTTTACCTCTCTATATCTTTATGCTTTATTCAATCCTAACTTCCATGTTACCCTGGTATTCGAGAAATTAGATATGTTTTTAATTATAATTGAGTTCAAAATTCAAGCATTCTTTTGTCGAGATGACTAAGTGACTTCAGGGATATTCATTCTTCATGGTGTGTGCACATGGATCTTATCTTTGTGTCTTCATTGGACATATATCCTCACATGTATAGTTGGGCCACTTTTTACTCTTCATGACAACCTTCTTGCCTAATGAAAATTTCATCACCTATCGCTCACTTATGTTTTTTTCTTTGTCTCACTATTGGATGCTCATTTCATCATTCCAGGGATATTTTAGGGTGCATCCTCATTTTCTTTTCAAGGAACTCTTGAGCAAACACTATAGCAATAAACCTAGCTGGTGAGGAAATTTGAAACACCACAAGGTAATAGATCGTACTCAATTTATGTTTGAATTCTCTTGTGGTTTTCTTATTCGAGTACTCTCCATATACACGTAAGTGCCACATAGGTTGGGGCTTGGTTTTGATTTATGAGATTTTATGAAAACCATGGAGCTGATATGAAATCTGAAAAAACAATGAGAATAATTCCCAATGAAATTCATAAAGAAGCACATATTCATTCTCACTTTTGATTGATTTTGTTTGCTTTCGATTCCGTGAACATGAAATATCATTTTTTCTATCCTTACTGCTCGCTATAGTTTATATTTAATAAGTGATGAGTTTGGGTCAATGAGTGACTTCAAAGAGTACAATTTCTTCATGCTTTTAATTCCAATTAAAAGAAGAGGTTATCTTTTATTAGATAAAATCGACATCTTTCAGGTAAAATTAAAGAAAATTCTTCAAATGGTAAGCCTCATATGCCCATTTTCATCCTTTTATATTTCTTTGCATTTTTTTTTTAGTTTTTTTTTTAGTTTTTTCTAATTTTAAACTATGTTTTGCAGATTTTCAAGAACTGTTTCACACCCCTACCATCTCAAATTTGGAACTATTCTCCTTGTTTTGTTGCTTTCGAATTTTTGGAAGAGAAATTATGATGCTCATAAAATCACCTAATTTGGGCAGTCCCTGAACCTTATATTCATTTCAAAAGTATTGGTTTTATTAGAAAATTGTTAAGATGTTCTCATGCAGGATTTGTTTTGAAGCTAAAATTTTCAAAGGGTAGAAACTTCTCGTTTGGCTTAATTTTACCTCATGACTACTATTCACTTTACTATTGAGAGCCTAATTGCTTACAACTCTACAAGATAAAATTTAGTAAAATCTCAACATAAGACAGGCACACATGCTTGCCTTATTTTACTATTTTTGTTGAGACATTTATAGTTAATATTATTGAGTTTTTATTTTTAATTTGGGTTTTTCTTTGATTTTTCTTTCCTTATTTGAAAATTTTGGAGTATACTGAATTCTTATTGTACTTCAGTTTGGATTTATTTTTCCTTTTCCATAGTGGTTATGGTTTCATTTTTTTTCGATGTCACTCAAATTTATTTGGAAGGAACTTTTCTTACCCATTATGTGTTGGCATACATGGGAAATATTTACTCTATCTATTTCAATGGGTTTCATTTACCTTTCAGGAATATTTTATGGAATCCTAAAGCCCTGTTCCCTTAAAAAAAAATCATGGAGAAACATGTATCCTTTCTAAGAGATATAGTTCATATTTTCAAGGAAAGAATTAACCTCAAGTTTAACTTTGGTGGAACCCTCCCATCCCCCCACTTTATAAAAGCCTCTAAACGGATAGTCACGTGGAAGGATATTGAGTCAACATAATGGAAGGATTATATGCATTTTCTTAAGTCTCTTTTACCATCCCACCTGTTTCACTCAGGTACATCATAAATTTAGGTCGCAAATGTGCTTATCAAAAGGGCTATAAAAAGAGGAAGCATGGGAAATACAAGTAAACCCATCGGGGCTATGGACACTCGCTAATAGTGGAGCCATGCTTGTATGGCATCAAATAAAACTTCATCGGGGTACTTACCAGGCTTGCTTGCTACGGAGAAATGTCAGAGACCATTCATATCAATAGATATATGCTTTATCAAAAAATTCCCTACTTGTACCTTCTTCTATCACTCATACGAGGTAATATTAAATATTAAATATTCCCCACAATTCAGATTCAGACTTTAGACTTAGTCTGTTTTGAGTACTTATATATTTAAACTTGTATTGCTTAAATCACTAATATGGGACCCATGCGAAATGTTTTAATATCTAACGACTTAATAGAATTCCTCACTTTAACCTTTGGGTAAAGTCAAACTCATTATATTTTAACCTGAGATAACTAGTTCTTCCCCATGTGTCGCCATTGTTGTGCTAAAATCACACCCTCTCCACCCCCATCGTTAAATTATTATATTTATAATAATTATGGGGATTCTCTCTATGAATTCTGGTCATATCACCCTTTAATTTTTTATTTGGTTAATTGCGCCATAACTTTGCGAGGATTTTGTTTTCTTTGGATTCCCATTCTTACTGCATCATTGCATTCGTTTTTTCACTAGCTTTCCATCAATTATCATTTCATCTCATTTGGAATCATGATTTACAAACAATGTTGTTCCGAAGTTTGGTGATTTTCACCACCAAGGCTACAAAAAGTACACAATGAATATTATTTTATATTTTATAAATTAATTAATTTTAATTGTAAATATTGATTTTAATTAATTTTTTAACCATTCTACAGAACCACCGCAACCGAAAACTAATATATATATATATATATATATATATATATATATATATATATATTCAAAATCTTGGATCCCAATCTCATAATGTTTTTCTAATTCCAATTTTAAAAAGACTTGCGAGATCTAATATCCCGAGATTACTTATTAATACTGGTTGTATTTTTTCATGTGGTTAAAACTTATTATATAGTGGATGTGGTTTTTATTAGGAGGGAGGGACCCACTCCATGTGGCCCTCATCTCCTCCTCTCACCTCACCATACCACGCTCCCCTCATCTGATCTCAGGCTTATCCGTTCTTGTAACTTAACTTTAATTCATCCCCAAGACCCTTATCCCTCCGATACCTGAGGGCACTTATATCTCCCTCTTCCCTTACTCCCTCTTATGTATTTCAGAACCCCTCATAAATCCTCCTTATGTCTCCCACTTCAATTTTTACCATGGATCATATCATTAGCAAAAAAATCCATTGTGATATAATTTTAATATTATATTTTTAAAATAACATTTTTTAATAATATTTTATTTAATTAGTTTAAAGTTTTTAAATGTATTCTAATTTTTAATATAAATTAATTTGTAATTTAAATTGATTTAGTTTTATTGAGTTAAGTTGTATATAATGAATTAATTTATTAATTTTAATTAATTAATTTTAATTATATAGTTAATTAAGAGTTATTAATTTAGTTTAGATTTGGATTTTTTATTAAAATTTCCAATTTTGGCCCAGACATGCATTTTTTCAGAATTATGGTGGTTTTAACACTTCAATGTTGTTAAGCCATATCTCAAGATTTACTTGGCCAAATGAAGCTCACAATAGCTCGTTGGAAATCTAAGACTGAGGAGAATAATCTGGGAATGATAAGTTTAACAGATTCAATCATTTAATGACCCAAATATTCAACATAATACAAAGTGAAAAATTTTCAACGTCAATTGTTTTTTCGTAAATTGATTTGGGAAAATTTCACTCGCTTAGGAAAATTGATATCACTAATTCATTCCCCATAAATACCCAAGCATAATCAGATACATTTGAAGCAACCATAATACATAAATTTCTTTTTATTTAATTTAATTTAATTTAGCAATTTCATGAGAGTTTATTTTTTTGATTTCTAATATGTAATGTAATGTAATTTTTTGGTTTTGATTGGTTTTTAGCAAAAGATCTGTTGGATAAGTTCAGATATGATGCATTTTGGAGCAATGGAAAGAGACTATAAAAGAGAAAAATGAGGAATTTACAGCCTTAATTCAGGATTTGGAAAAATACTCTCAACAATTCTCCAATGTTGGAGATTCTTGTAATCATTAAATATCAGTCTTGAGAATGAAGAAGGGGTTCCTCTTCTGTGCAACTAAGGAATTCTGAAGCACTATTGTAAGGGGCATTAGCTATAGAGTGAGTGGATACTTCATATCTGAGGTGTCTAGGGGAAATTCTGTGATTTTTCTTGTTGTGCATTTTCACTTTTGTAGTGTACTGTGAGTTGAATTATGGATAGCCAAAGCATTTTGAGTTCTAAAATAGAAGATTGTTTTGCACTACTGTAAACAATTTATCCAAGGATATGAAGTTGCTCATGGACTGCAAAATTTGTAATGAATTACTGGTATGAGTTTAATAAATTTTCATTCCAATGCACTCTTGTTTGGATTGTAAGTTAATTTATTATTGCCATAATTTCTTTAATTGATTTTAATTCTTGTTAAATAGTGTATGGAATTCTGATATCTAACACTATTTTTGCATCAATTGTTTTATGTTATTGAAGTTATGTAAGAGTTATCCATGAGGATCATAACAAAATTAGAATTAATATGAATTCATTGACATAAGAATGTATTAGGCAATAACTATAGTATTGTTTAAATACTTTCCCATTTTGTATTCTCTTTAATTAATTAAATGAAATTCTTCTTTTAATTGATGACGAATTCAATCATACAAACAATCCTCTTCCCTTAGTTAGTTAGTTCATCTTATCTCAAATTGAGAGAAGGATATGCTTTTACAATTTGAGATAGGATTAGACTTTTTCTTACACATTAGAGTAGATCTGCATTTAGATTCAATTATGCATTCTAGAATTCCCCTCATGCAGGGGAAGACCTTATTTTTGGCTTGTATGAGCCATACAGTCATCTTAAAGATCTGATTTCTTGCATGTGAAAAACAAGAGGGAACATATGATTTGCTATTGGTAAGTAACAAAAAAACCATAAGCCGAGAGAGAGAGAGAGAGAGAGAGAGAGAGAGGGAAAGTGGACCCAATTGAACCAATAAAAACCACTACATCGAATGGATAAGAGCTTATTTGGGGTGATCGGGTGCTATCTCTCACATGTTGATGAGGTCATTTTCGACAATCAACATATCCTTATGAAATAAACACCAACTTGTGATCCAATTCAAATTGGAATATTAGATAGGCTTATTACCCATTGGGAAAATATTTGTGGGGAATTGTTTGGCTCAAAATAAGACAATGGGAAATGTAAACATATAAGTGACAACTTTTCATTTGCACCTAGATTATATGCTCGCATAACATTCACAAATCAATATTTTTGTATATGGTAATAGATATAAACAGGACATGGAATACCATGAGAACATAAAATGGAAATTGAGATAATGCAAATTATAGGATGAGGAAGAAGAATGAAAATAAGAAACTATTACATATCCCAGAAAACTAATACTCTCTCTTACAAGGTACCTCCCCATACTCTTTCTTTATATGAGGAAAAATTTCCTTCAACCACCACATCATGAATTCATATTTAATTTTATATGTCAAATATGTTGGAGAGTTTTGTTTCTGGAATATGATGGAAAATGTGGGATTTGTTTAGTTGATAAGTGGTAAGGATGAATTTCTCTCCCATAGATCCCCTTACCTTTTCCTCTCTTATGGACTTATAAACTCCTTGTCCTCCCAACGACCATCTTGGACCACTATATATTATATTCCAACATTTTCTTTTTACATAAAATAATGTGCATTACTATAATCATTATCACATGGTTAACAAGAAATATAAACATGCCAACCTCTTAAAAAAGAAGAAAATTAGGGTTTATTTCTCACCCAAGATATGTTAAGAAAGATGTTAGACCACACGAAAGACTAAATGAATCCTAAGAAGAGAAAATGAGTTTATTTTATCCCATGTGACTGTGGAAACGTATACATTGGTGAGGTCAGATACTCTATCCAAACTAGACCAAAAGAGCATTGCACATACATCTTACATGATTGAAAAAACAAATTTTCACTAAAAAACACTCCAAAATATCAAAACACCATATATTCCGTGAAAATACAAAAGGAATTGCCACCTTAGACCACTATGCGGAGAGATGTATTAGAAAGGCTATAGAAATAGAAAAAAACCATAACAATATTAATAGGGACATTGGCCATAAACTAACAAAATCATTGGAATCTATTATAAACTAGATCACTACTAATTAATAATCTATCGACCAACATTATAAACAATTAATGGACAAGTAATTATTATTATTTTTCTTTGAATATGTTAACGCGATAAATAGTTATTATTAATACATGGAAAAACTATTATTATTTTTTTAAAAAAATTTCACTAAACACTTTGGAACTATCTTGTTTCTCCTCTCGATGACAAGTTATGGTACTTAGGCTGAAATATAAATTACAAACAATCTCACATAAGGTTTCAAACCTCTCAGAGTGTAGAATTGTGAGAACACCAACCAAATGTTATGATCCTTACACCTAAAAAGTGATAAGAAATTGATAATTATAGGCCTCTTCAAATGGGATACCTCCTTTTACAATGTACAAAAAAATATTTTATAATTCTAAGATTATGACTCCTAAGTCTATATATAAATAGGAGACAAGAGTTACAATAATAATAAAATGGGACCATTATGTGTTTTATCCTACATATCAATATAACTATAGAAATATAATCACTAAATATCTAGGTTGTAATAAGGGGTTTTAGGGATAGCATGGGGCTTATATAGGGCTTAACATGCCCCTCCACTTCATTTTATCCTCAACACTTGACTAACTACTAATGATTTTGCAAGAACAAGTCATCTTTTCATGTCTTCTCTTCCACTAGTAGTTTCTTATGTAAGACAATATACTTCATAATTTCTAGGTTACTCAACTGCTTAATCCTTATTTCAAGGATTATTTCTACTTATAGTATGATTTTACCTTCTTCATATATATATATATAGATATATATATATATATATATATATATATTTGTAAGCTATTCTAAATTCTATTAATTAGCAAAATATGTTACATTCATAGTCTGAGCTGAGGAATTTATCTAGTTCTTGCTCACAATTGTCTCCAAAATGGAAAAAAGAGGGGTTGTCCATAACAGGGAAACCAACCCTTTAAATATCTAGAAAAGTCTGAAACCTCTATCTTCGCTAAAAAATTAAGTAAAACTGAAAAAATTATAGATGCCAAATATGTCCAGAAGTGAAAAATAATGCAAAAACCTTCAGTCCTTGATTTCTTCCTCATGTTGGTCTGTATCAGGTTCCGCCAATGCTTCCTCTGTCACTAGTCACCCACAGATATGAGCTATTTCTTCTTCCTCCTCTGTGAAGACATGAGGGACATTGGGCGATGCTTCATTCTCATTGAACCTGCTCCAGACACCATCAGAGTAATGCTAGAGTTTGGGAATTAATAGAGAGGAGGCCTTGACAGGAAGGCATTCAAAATTCTTGGGCAGAGGCATTACATAACGGGATATGGTGGACTTGCGGTATTTCTTCTTGACTCTGGGCAGGGGTGGCATGGAGGGCTCAACATTGGTGATGAGGGAAGTCACGAAAGGAGCAGAAGGAGCTATGGAGGCAAAGAAGCCATCAGAAGTTGTGGTAGCAGATTGAGCGAAGGGGGCAGAGGAGGGCGCTTCTTTAGAGTTCAAGAATCTGTCGGTTGAGTCCCTGGATAGCCTGGCAGGTAGTGCACCCTGGACGCTACATATGTGAGTTTTTTGGGGATGCTTCAGAACCATGGAGATGCAGGAAAATCGAGAGACTGGTCTGAGGTGCAGAGAGCATGCCAAGCAGGGGAGGCGAGCTACGATGGAGCTGCACAAGAGAGCGAGGGAAGAAATGAAATGGATATGGATTTGCGGAGGCTTCGTGGATGCACCCCTCCGTTCGAGGATACAGTTGGCAACCACCTGAAGCATTAACGTCATTAAATGAAGCCTGGAGCATCGTGGAGCTGGCTACCTGTCATGGCATCGTCGATCCCATGTCGAATGCATCATTACATGCCTTGGGAGAATACGCCTGTGCTCTGGAGAGCACTTCCGTCACTTCACCTAGATCAGGGAACCTTCTTCATATATCTTTGGTACACTTCTTGGATGCAAATGAATAACATGGTCATGATCTGGATTCGGTGGAAGACTAATAGGAATTAATACAAATACCTTGGGATGATTGTTGTCAGCTTTATGGATATCCTATGACATAAATGATATTGACATTTGAATTTTTAGTGACCATAATTATCCCATTACACCCTAGTGTTCTTTGTTGAGCGATTGTTCCATTGCACTAGAGATTATCACTTTAGAGGGTTCCCCTTGGATACCTTTAAGCTCAATTTATTTTCCTTCTAAGGTAAATATTATGAAGAGATCTTGAAAATTAAAGGTAAGTGTTCCTAATGATTTTAACCATTGGACCCCTAATACAACATCAACACTAACCATTTGTATTGAAATCATGGGACTTTCCAATAAACACTTTCCCATATTGAGCTTAATATTATGGCACTTCCTTGAACAATTTATAGTGCCTCCATATGTAATCATTACTTGAAACAATGGTGTTGTATATATGAAACAATTGAGAAGTTTTTCTAATTTTTAATTGAGGAAGTGATGGGTACTACCAGAGTCATCCAACATTGCTACCTTTTTATTTTTTATATATCCTTCTATATTGAGGGTTTGTGGAGTATTAATGCTATCGAATGCATGATAAGATATTGTTGGAGTAACCGCTTCTAGCTCTAGATCTTGTGATTGTTTTAATTCTTGATCTTCTTCCTCTTCAAAGTCTATGTAGAATAATTTATTTTCACTAAATTTATGCCCCTTACTATACTTGTTGTCATAGTTGAAACATGGTCCCTTTTATCTTCTTTAATTAATTTGTTGAGGAGGCATACCTTTTAGTTTAGGAGAGGAAGCATTATCATTGCTATAGCTATTAGTGTTCGACTTTATAGTGTTCATATTTTTACTTTCAACTTTCCTTACTGGACTAAAAGCATGCTCTAGAGAAAATAAATGCACCTCATTTTTATGGCTATAAATGCACAACCACAAGGAGTTTTTGTTGTGTGATCCTTTCCTAAGGATCACCAAAATGAATGTGTGTGGAAGTGGAATACAAATAAACAAATGATACCCCTATTAATGTATCATGTGTTCATTCATTCATTACTTTAGATAAATGTCTTTCAGATTAATCACACCATTAGGATTAGGTCTAATCCTAATCCTAATGATGTGATTAATCCAAAAGTCATTTATCTAAATTATGGATCACAAAATTCTTAGATCTATCATTCATTACTTCTCAAATGGATGGAGAAGTCATACTTGAAGCCTCACATATCAATGTCGTGTGTTGGATTTGATGCATACAATAGAGAGCTCGCCCCTACCTGAGGATCTCAATCCAAGAAACCAGGATCCTTAACCCTGCACACAAGTGCCACCAAACAAGAAAAGCTTCCCTTTCATAGAGGGAATATTAGTTTATGGGTGAATGTATGAAGATGGGTTACACTTTCATGAGAAACGCGCCTGAAAATTTCAATCTCCCACAAGTTTGGTCAAACTTTTCAAATGTTCGACCGAACTTGTGAAATTAATTTCGCCAAAATTTTTACCTCGTTAATCGAACTTACTTCGCCATTTACGTTGACAGCAACGATAACCGTATTTTTTTCCAGAGGCAGAAAAAAGAGCATTAAAATTTTGGTCAAATTCAAAGTTTGACCGAACTTTTCGTCCAGCCGAACTTTTGAAAAAGTTCGGCTGAAATTTTTTCTTATAAATATAGCGACCCTCAGACTGTAAGAAGTTTCTAGAAATTTTTGGATGCATGACCATTGGAGAGCATTGTGGCAGTGACCGTTGGAGAGGGCTGGGAGGTCTTTTTTTCACTGTTTAGGTGTATTTTTCTTTTTTGTATGCTTTTTTCTGGTTTTAATGCTAATTTCGTCTTTTGTTGTGTTTGCAGGGTTTTTTTTAGGATTCCTGGGGTCTGCTCTGCGTCTTCGATGTGTTAATTCGACATCATCATTGTCTTCTTTGCCTCCTCGTCGTATTCTCTGCCCCCTCTTCATCTGCTCTGCGTCCTCTGCATGCTCTGTCTCCTCGTCTCTGTTCCAGGTATTCTTTTGCTCTTTTGCTTTTAATTCCGCCTACAAATCATAAGTAATGATTGTAAATTGTTTTGTCAGTGTTTGTCTCTGGCTAAAATCTACATATTGATTTGATTTGTATAGTATTTTTATATGAGAATAAACTTATTAAAGTTATTTCATTTAATATATTAATCCAAATTTGGAAATAATGCAGTTTTAATAATATATTAAATGATATTTTATTTGAAAGAAGCAAAGTCTGAGGAAATGATAGGATACCAGTATAGTAATGAAAGGGCTCTAATCCATAACCAATTCAATATGCTTCAAGCTCATGTTCATATTTAGCTTGAATCCGTATTCACCTAATCATTCTGTACTGTTGTTGTAAGTATAACGATTTAGTACATAGCTTTTGGAAAATATGGTTTAATCATAGATAAAACCTTAGTTACTAATTACATCAAAGCAAGTTAATAGTATTATTAATCACAAATTATGTATGAGATTAAAACGTATCTATCGCACAACCTATTACTCGTATTAGTACAATATCACTATTCAGTGCATATGTGTTATATCATCCTTATTATGGAAACATATATATGAACATAGCTTAACAGCACAAAGTAAGTAGATATGAGTGGTATTCTCATTGAATGTATTGCTCTTGTAACTAACATGGATAAGTGAGTGATTCCCATTGAAAGCTGCTTATTATATACTGTACATAAAATACTGGTAAGGTGATTATCATTGCTTTGATTACACATATCGAGCTTAGTAATCCATATGGAAACAGTAAACACTATGATCTCCATGGAATACGCTTACACAATGTAACCAAAACATTTTATTAGGGTAATTATTATAGCTTGGAGATTACTACGAGTTTCACTCCACTATCTATACAGTGTATTATGTTTATATGTGCTTATTTTACCTAATCAACAAGATAAGCTAGACCAATATGGAACAGTGAATATAGAACAATACTCTAGGTATGGTAATAGTTCTTAACATGTATGGAATCAATACTACTATTAATTACACTTATCTTGGTGCTTATGATCTTTCTTGAATATACATGAAACCCAAGCACTTTTATTAAAGAGATATTGTTTCTTATTCATGAGGTTGAATACAAAGTAAACATGTACGTTTAAAGATCACTAGTGGAATCATAGGAATACTGGTACATGAGTGATTCCCATTGAAAGCTGATTATGATATGCTCTACATGATATACTGGTATGGTTACTATCATTGCTTTGATTACACATATGGAGCTTAGTAATCCATATGGAAATAGTAAACACCATTATCTCCATGGAATAAGTTTATACAATGTAACCAAAATGTTTCATTAGGGTAATGCTTATAGCTTATAGATTAGTACAAGTTTCACTACACTCTATCTATAAAACGTAATATTTATATCTGTGCTTATTTGTAATATTCCCAAATGGGAAAAGCAGGAATATAGTGCAAAATATTGGAACAATGTTGCAGATCATCATTTAAACACCAAGAGGCCAATATGGAGACCTTTCATATGTTATTACAACAGCAATATGTACATAAGAAATGGGCCATAAGATACATAACAAGAAATAGAAGCCTCCAATGAACAAAATCCCTCAATATGAAGTATTGCAACCATATATAAAAGCTGGAAAACCCTTACAACGTTACTTTATTGGCTATGCTACAACAATCGATTATACATCATATCTAGAGTTGATATGTGCCTCAAAAGATAGATCTATATAAGATCTGAGCACTATACAAGCTCCTCTCTAGAACCCCTCAAGGGTTTTCAGCAAAACACCAAGTTCAAGATGTAGATCTGAGATATAAGACTGCAGATCTACTGAAAATTACATATCTAGAAAGTGTGGCTAATCTGATATGATCAATAAAATAGCCTCCTCAAATAGATCTTCATAGTGAAAGGTAGATCCCCTTCACTAGAAAATCAACTCTCCAAGTGGTGTGCCAAACCACCCTACAACTCCTCCCACAGAAATAACGCAGATTTGGAAGTAAACTGCACTGTAGGTATCAAAATATGGTTGGCCTGATGCCAAGATCTAGAAATGAGCTCAAAGCCCTTCAAAATTGTCCTCCTAATGAAGTGGAAACCTCCTCCACTAAGAATGGGCAATGAAATGGCCTAGATCTAGAGATCTAGTCTCCACTTGCTGCAGCTTTGCAAAAACAGCCAAACCCTCAACATGATCTGCGTTGTAGTTGAAAGAAGAAGCTTGGCCTTAAGCCAGACAGTGGACAATGTAGTGCAAGACTCCTCCAAGAGCTCCTCAATGGAAGAGGTGGGATTCCCGATCAGGAACACCCTGTGCTAAACATCACTATATCTTAGCTAAACAGTAAGAGAAAGATATATGTCTAAACAAACCATATATTTAGAAATATCATATACATAAACAACCTCCATATGGATTTCATCCTCTTCCTTAAATAGAATATGAGCTTGCAAACCGTAAGCCCCATCTAAAAATATCACTACATTCACACAAAGCATCTCCATCTAAAACTGTGATGTCCCTCATTGATGGCCACTCCTCCATGACATCACTGTTGATTTGGTTAAGGTTGATCCAGTCAAAGTGATCCAGCCCCTTTCACACCAAGGGTGCTTCAATTAAGCTGCCAAGATTTGTCTCTTTCACATTTGGCATTGATTTATTCATTATTAAGGAGAATTTTGGACCTCCTTTGCCCTCTTATTCTTTAAACAAAGCAATAAAAAAAAAGTGAATATTTCAATTAGCCCATGACTAATTGGGGATATTACAGTCCTCCCTTCCCAAATTTTGCTTGTCCTCAAGCAACTGACAAGGTGAGTGCTGCAACTCTTCTCCTCCTCCATTGGTGACACTAACATGTGATAAGCTTCCCTCATAAGCTAAGTGTTCCCAATCCATTCCTCCATGAATTCGGCTCCTCCAAATTTCTCATGAGATGCAAATAATCCATCCCATAAGGAGACAATAGCTCAAATGAAACAAACATGGTTTTCCCAATGTTCTCCTTAAAAAATGTAGCATAAGGTAGATGGAGAACCTCTCTCCCATAGGGCACATACATACCTCCCATCCTCCCTCCATACATTCCCATAAAAAGTATAAGTACGTCATCAATGTATGGGATCAAAACTAAATACATACAAATAGAAATTTGTGCATATGGAGGTGGGTCATAGTCCCACATGTGGAGCCAATGCAGTAAATCTCTTGACTACATCAGATCATGATGTGGTAAGTGGTTTCCCCACCACTTACTTCTTGTCCAAGTCATCTCACTATGGTTGAAAGTGTGAGAGATATTTGATGCCTTAGGAATGCACCCAAAGTGATACAAAATCTCCCTTTGACCACCAAGGGAGTGCCCATGTTCAGAAATTTTTGTGGCCCAAAGTTGGCCATGAATTTTATATGGTATATTACTCCTTCTTGGAGTTATGACCTGCATATACATGGTGAAAGAATGCAAACAATAATCAAATGAAACATTATTTACATGAGCATATTCTTCACCAAAATTCCTCCTTAAACAAATGGAGTGGTGCATAGATATATCTCCTCTCTCAAAAGAAGAAAGAGGTGGCTGATTTGACTCCTTTATAGAGTTATGTTGTTGTCCCAACTCCACATGGTTTATGCATCTTTGACAATGTTGATATAGTTCTCCTTCAAAGCCCTTCCAAGTGTAGCTTCTCATGATAATATTGTAGAATTTCATGGAATATGTGTGGCTGAAAAGGAACTCTTCATAGGCTCTTTGTAGAAACTTCTCCTTCAGCTTGGAGGCTCTAGATAAGAAGATCCTACCATGATAATAGATGACTCCTTCTTGGACTAAATAGCCCTCTTCATGTAGCAGGTCATCAAGTATCATGCATGTGTGAAGTTCCTTGGAATAATCCACCAACAATTGGGATTTCCAATATGGATCAATCTCCCATAGTGACAGTGTTGATGATTTATCAAAAGGAATATCTATCATATGGTTGATATCCTCCTTGACATCTCCCATGCCAAAGGTATATGATGTAAGGTTTCTATCCCCTCCTTGCTTCCCTCCTTGGAGATGCATATGCTCAAATAAAGATTAAGATTTTTGAAAGTTAGTCTCCCATGGGAGGCTATCATCTATCCAACACCTCCTTTTTTTAATAAAATCATGCCTGTGTGGCCACCATCTTCTATCATGTATGGAATATTTATCTCCAAGTGAGATTACCTTCTGAATCTCCATAGCCAACGAATGGTCTCCTTGCCCCATGATGGTTTCACCCTCCAATCTTGAATCATTTCTTCTCAGCGCAGTATGAGATGAGAGAATGGATAATGGTGACAATGGAAGAATATCTCCCTCCTTCTTGGGCTTACCCATGTCTCTCAGCACTGTAATTTGGTCTTCTAATGCTCCCATCCTTCTTGGATCTATGAAAGGAGCATCAAGATGTGAGACATCTTTCACCAAATCTGAATCAGGTGGTCTCCCATGGGGTTTACCACAAGATAATGATGTCTCATGGATCATCCTCTTGTGCATAATAGATGGGATCATCATATCCATGCTTCCACTACACAAATTCATCTTTGTTTCTTGTGTGGAAGTTTCATGATAGTTGGGTATCACCCTTAATGATGCAAGAGTGCCTCTAATTGGAGCAATTGCTCCATCCTCACCTCCAGGTGGTGGTGGATCATCTACTGCTACTCCAGCGTTGTGACCCCTCCCTTCTTCTTCTTCTTCTTCCCCCTCATCATCTGATAAGACCTCTATGTAATGTTCTTTTCTAGCTACACATATATGTCCAAGTGCCCAAGCTTCTTGGCAAGTGAAGCAAAGCTTCCTTCTTCTTAAATCTCTCCAGACATCATCATCAAGAGGTTTTTTGTATGAGCTCTCCTTTGAAGGAGCAGCATTTTCTTCTTTTCCCTTTGATGGAAAAGAGGGCTTATGCTGAAATGTTTCATTTGCTTTTGGAAAGGCATCTTGAAGGTCTCTAGCCCTTTCAATGGCATCATGTAGGGTAGTGGGCTTGGTATATTTAACCAACCCATGAAGAGGTTCATCTAACCCATCAATGAACATATACACCCTTCTTGCTACAGATAAATCAGGAACCATTACAAAAAGTCTTAAAAATTAAGAGATGTAAGTTTCTACATTACCTGATTGTTTTATCTTTGCAAGCCCCATGAATGGTGCTTTAGGATCTCTTCTATCAAATCTTTCCACCAACCTTCTATTGAACTCTGAATAAGCAGTTACATTGGCATGACCCAATGTAGACAATCCATGGAACCACCAGTCATGTGCTTCACCTTCAAGGTGTAGTGTTGCAATCTTAATGGTTTCCATTTCTGGAACCTTGTTCAACTGAAAGTAGATGTCAAGTTTTTCTACCCAAGATTTGGTAGTACACTTGGATGACCCATCAAAATTGGGTAAAAATAATCTGCCCATAGTGTGATGTCCATCATGATTCTGAATGAATCCACCACTTCTATGATGACGCCTTGGTCTTCTATTGTCCTTTATTTGAAAAAACTCCTGAAAAATCAAGTGATATTTGAATCTCTGAGTTTGAAATTCATACTCCATAAAATAGTCTTCAAGGAATTATTTCTCCTGAAACCCTTCATTTCCCACAGCCAAAAATGTAGGCATGGTAGAGTGTTGGGAAACTTTTTGTTGATGCACTAGTTGATCATTCCAGTGGTGGGACATTCCAAAGCCTTCCCCATGATGAAATCCTTTAGGGGATTCCTTGAATCTATACATTGTCATCTCCTTGATCTCTTTAGCAATGTCTTACATGGCTCTAAGAAGGATCTTAAGGAACTCCTCCTCTTGATCTTCACCTCCAGATAAAGGATTTTTACCCTTGTCTTATTTTTCATTTGTATAATCAAATCTTATGTGGCTTCTTCTTTGATACCTCTTCTCTCTGTCAGTAAGAGTATCTCCTTCTACAGATGACATATTGGCTTTTAGAATCAACATGTTTTGCCAAGATTATGCTTTGATACCATTGTAATATTCCCAAATGGGAAAATCAGGGATATAGTGCAAAACATTGGAACAATGTTGCAAATCATCATTTAAACAGCAAGAGGCCAACATGGAGACCTTTCATATGTTATTACATCAACAAAATGTACATAAGAAATGGGCCATAAGATGCATAACAAGAAATACAAGCCTCCAATGAACAAAATCCCTCAATATGAGGTGTTGCAACCATATATAAAAGCTGGAACACCCTTACAACGTTATTTTATTAGCTCTTCTACAGCAGTTGATTTTACATCAGATCTATAGCTGATATGTGCCTCAAAATATAGATCTATATCAGATCTGAGCACTGTACAAGCTCCTCTCTAGAACCCCTCAAGGGTTTTCAACAAAACACCAAGTTCAAGATGTAGATCTGAGATCTAAGATTGCAGATCTACTGAAAATTATAGATCTGGAAATTGTGGCTAATCTGATATGATCAATAAAATAGCCTCCTCCAATAGATCTTTAAAGTGAAAGGCATATCCCCTTCACTAGAAAATAAACTCTCCAAATGGTGTGCCAAACCACCCTACAACTCCTCCTATAGAAATAACGCAGATCTGGAAGTAAAATGCACTGTAGGGATCAAAATATGGTTGGCCTGATGCCAAGATCTAGAAATGAGCTCAAAGCCCTTCAAAAATTTCCTCCCAATGAAGTGGAAACCTCCTCCGCTGAGAATGGGCAATGAAATGGCCTAAATCCAGAGATCTAGTCTCCATTTGCTGCAACTTGCAAAATCAACCAAACTCTCAATAGGATCTGCACTGTAGTTAAAAGAAGAAGCTTGGCCTTAAGCCAAATAGTGGACAATGTAGTGCAAGACTCATCCAAGAGCTCCTTAATGGAAGAGGTGGGATTCCCGATCAGGAACACCCTGTGCTAAACAACACTCTATCTCAGCTAAACATCAAGAGAAAGATATATGTCTAAACAAACCACATATTCAGAAACATCATATACATAAACAACCTCCATGTGGCTGCCATCCTCTTCCTTAAATAGAATATGAGCTTGCAAACCCTAAGCCCCATCCAAAAATATCACTACATTCACACAAAGCATCTCCATCTAAAACTGCACTGTCCCTCATTGATGGCCACTCCTCCATGACAACGGTGTTGATTGGTCAGGTTGACCTAGTCAAAGCGATCCAGCCCCTTTCACACCAAGGGTGCTTCAATTAAGCTGCTAAGATTTGTCTCTTTCACATTTGGCATTGATTTATTCATTATTAAGGAGAATTTTGGACCTCCTTTGCCCTGTTATTATTTAAACAAAGCAATAAAACAAAATTGAATACTCCAATTAGCTCATGACTAATTGGGAATATTACATTATTTTACCTAATCAACAAGGTAAGCTAGACCAATCTAAAACAATGAATACAGAACAATCCTCCATGTCTGGTAATAGCTCTTAATATGGAATCAATACTACTAGTAATTACACTTATCTTTGTGCTTATGAGTGTGCTTGAATATACATGAACCAAATCACTTTTATTAAAGAGATACTGTTTCTTATTCATGAGGTTGAATAAAAAGTAAAATGTATTTTTTAAATATCACTAGTGGAATCATAGGAATACTAATGTTACTATCACCTTTATTAGGGATAATCCACTACCTTTACCGAGTAATCATTAGCATTGTGTTTATCTATGATAAGGTAAGTATGAATTCCGTATGAATCGTAAAAGTTTGGTGATTTCACATATCACATTAGTATGGTGTATAAGGGTTCAACTCTTATTACAATTATCATGCTAATAGTTACATCTATATTATATACAGCATTTTTAAAACTGTTTTAGATACATGATTATCATGGAAATGGGTTAACTAAGAGCAAGAGAAGATGATACTCATTATCGATGTTTACCTAATTAGTAGGATAGAGTATCATAATGACACTTGGTGAGTAATCAATACTAGTAGGATCACCTTTATTCACATAAACTTAAGCATGTTGATGATTACTTGTAGCTTACACTCTTAGCTTACATAAGCTAGTATCATAAGAGTTATGATCCTTATACCTCAACTTACACTAGAGTCTTACATATATTATGCATATTCCCTTGATCACTACTATGTGTAAGCTATGATACGAGTTAGTTATGGAAATTATGTGTGTTACTTCTATATTGACTCTATTACAACTTATCGATATTGTACATACTATTCCACTTATTTTGGAGAAACAATGTGAAGTATGTGTGTTACTTCTATATTGACTCTATTACAACTTATCTATATTGTACATAATATTCCACTTATTATGGAGAAACTGTACCTTATTAACCACACTAAGTGAGTTAAGCTATACCAGTAATGATTTCAATACATTATGGATATTACTTATACTTATATAATATTGGATACGTATACGTTTTCCAAGTATGATCATAGTGCTATGTATGAATACGTATCATGTATAAGCTCTATGATTATTGTGATTTCTCTCTACAGTTTACCTCATAATCATGCATGTTGTTATATTATAGAGAATACATAGCTTGAACACCATTGAAGATGTACCAATCCTATTGCTTTTTCTTATTCCTTGTGTCATCGCCAAATCAATGTATTGTACTGGTTCAATTTGGTGTAGATATAGTCAAGATAAGGTAAGAAATGGTTATCATACATACATTGTATCACCTTACTAACTAGGGGTTTAAATTACCCTTATAATATGTGTCTTTTCCCTAATGGAGTTTCTAGTATCAGCTGAAGGACACATCATATGTGGATTAGAAGATGGAAAAGTCTCCATGTATGGGAATAACATAGTAATCATACTAAGATATCATACCACTAGTACTTTCCATATAAAACATGTATGGTATAAGCTAACCCAGGATCATATATGGTTTTCTATGGTATTCATAGTAATCATAACACTGGTGCACTTCTATAAACCAAAATTTTATTGCAACGTAAGTATTTCTCATATCACTTATCCTATTATTATGGTTCACTTTACCTAATTTTATTCATAACAAGTGCTTACATATCACTGAGAATTATCACTATATTAGGGAAAGCCTTACCATGTGTTACCAGCTTAATGGGCTTCAACTATTCAAACATATTAATGGAATCACTTCTATGTATAAGATTACTATTTCATTGAAAGGATAGCTCAATTCACACATTGATATCATGGTATTACTAGTGGGAAAAAAATGTAACTATGAGCATAATCATCACTATATCTGTAATTACACATGATCTCTTGTTATACACATGTCATATTAGCTTATGTTACCCTTATCTATGTATTGAAATCAATTACACACCCTTTATTATGGAGATTATTATCACCATTAGTATTCCATAAGTAAACATGAACTATCAGCTGTAATGGTAATGCATAGGGTAAAATATGATCACCTTTATCTATAATAGCTAGTATCATTGCTATGATAACCCATGTATTATGCATAGTGATATAAAATCATGTACACATTAAACTGAGCTTGTTGTATAAGTTATAAGCTTATCTGTAATCAGATCAATGGTGTTCAATAATTCAATATAAGCTACTAGTATAGAATCATAGTACCATCCCTATTCAAGCTCAGATAGTAAGAAGTATTACACCTGTACAGTTCAATCTTGTATAATCTGTAAGCATTAACCTAATCAAATCAATGGTATTGGGATTCCATATTATCTGCTACTTTGGTTACTGAGATAGAATTCCCACTTATTCAACCCCATATTACAACTGAAGGCTTTCAAACTAGCTCAAATGATCTTGATCACCTATCAAACCTTTAGGAAATACTCCACATGGATCAAGGCACCTAATAAAACCAAACACCCTGCCAAACTAGCTAGTCCTTATGGCTTTGGCTAGCATAGCAACTCCCATTGAGACAACATCATAATAATCCCAATTACCGTTATCAATAGGCACTTAATCACGAGCACCAACAAAACCTGGATATGGAACAAGTGGGATGTTACTAGCCAGTCTTCGGGCTCTTTGAACCAATTATTTCCTCGTCCACTACTTGGAGATTACTCTTAAACCTATATATTGATTTGATTTTTATAGGATTTTTCTATGAGAATAAGCTTCTTATCCTCGGAATGTATGTTATATTAATGAAAAGAACTGGAAAATTAAAAAAATCCTACATGGGTTGCTTTGCTTGATTTGATTAAAGTCGCAGATTTGTGGGTTGCCTTGCTTGTAATTAAATTACTTTAGGATTTCACTCTAATATGAATATTTCTACATGACATGAATCATTGTCACAACATGTTTTGGACTCTACCTTTATGAATTCCCAAGTAAGCCTTAACTGCAGAATGTTGGTAGGTTTGTGTTGGTGTCCAGATATGAACAGAATTCAAACCTTTCTCCACATAAATTATCAACCCGAGGGCATTAGTTATTTCAAGACTAACGACAAAGTATATGCAGATACAAGTACATGACCTGTTGTAGATCACAGGTTTAATTCCACAACACATAGACCATTGTAACAAAAATTAAATAAATTGCAGAAAGTAAAGGGCATTCATGGCAATTAAGAATAAACTGTAACAACAGTAAAGAAATCACACTAAAACGCAACACTGCAAGAAAAAGGGAAACTGCAACACCTTATCAGAAGAGTGGGCCCAACTCTCTGATCAGGGCTATGGAAACTCATGAATTACATGAGAAACAGAAAGCTTCTGTACATTCAATTAATGATAAAAAGACTGATTACAAGATCTGTATCTCAAAGGGCTTAACCCTCTATGCCTTCTCCTATGCGTTCTCTCCCCTGCGTTCTGATTTGTGCCCCTTTAAATATAAAAGAGACAAAGGGGAAATAAACTGATTACAAAATATCAATAACCAATATGAGATCTGAAAGATCTTTATATCGTGATTCAGTTGGCACAAGTCGAATCTAGCAATTACAATTGGGGCAATTTTAGAAAACGGCCACAACAAAAAATCTACAAATTTGTCCTTCAAAGAACCATGTGTTTCTCTCAATCAAGATCGAATTTTGGAAAACTGCTCATCAAACTAATTTGGTCCATTCTGCACAAAACCCATGTTTTTTATTTTAAGGATTCTTCTCCATTTGCCGGAAAAGTTCAATGCAAAACTGTTTCTTGTTATTCCAACGAATTTCTGAGTTGGAATATTTAATTAACAACTCAAAATCAAATCTGCAATCTGGAAGAGATATTGGAGGAAAAAATAGTGAGTTATATTATAACGAATTCATTAATAAACCATCATTGGCAAAATCATGCATAATAATCATTAATTTATTAAAAGAAAGGAGAACAAATATTATTTATCCAAAAGAGCATAAATAATTATGAAATGGAATTATATAATAAATTATGATAAATAATGTGATAAAAGAACATTAGAAATGGATGAAATGAATGTTAAGAAGTGATAATAATAATACAAATTAGAGGCCCAACATATCCCCCAAACTGTACATGTTGCATGTCCTCATGCAGCCTAATGCCTTAGTATTAACCAAGTTGTAATACAATAATCAAAATTCTCACCCCAACGCATGATATTGATGGGAGAGAAGGTTTCTTCCTCAAATGCTTCCTTAAAATAATTTTCATGTATACTTTCAACCGTATGTATATGAAGTTGCAACAAAGTATGATGCAAGTAAATACAAACTTCATTACAAACCAGATTTTGCTGAAATTTTGTAACAAAATTTATACTATATCAAAGCTTCTCCAATCTGAAAATCAAATCAATGCAATGAACTGATTTCAATATATCAACAAAATGGTTTTAGGTAATAATGCATGATTTTTATGGAATTAACAAATTGGTTTATCTTGAAAATTTCTGGGTTTAATGATACATCTTTGTTGTCCAAAAATCAGAAGAATCCAGTTGATAGTTTTAAGGATATACACAAATCAATTTTAGTATTGTATACCTTAAATGAGGAATAAATGAGAAATCATTCATCATGCATAGCAACCCTTTCCCCAAACTGAATAATTAGCATTCCCTCATGCTACACTAGAAAACAAATTGGGGTGGTTTCTACAATCATGTCTGAAATCTTTGTTTGGTGTATAACAACATGGAATAAGGGAGATTTTGAGAATGAATAATGAGATCAATGGATGATAAAGAATATTAATGGCATGTTCATGATAATGAAAGTAACACTCCCCCAAACTGAAAGATTTTGTCTCTGAAAAATGGGAAGTAGAGAAATAATGGTTGAAAAAGATGAGTGAATAATGCTCAATGGTTTTTCATGACATTCTCCTAAACTTTTAATAAATCAAAACATTATGCTATTTTACCTCAAGTTTTACCTCCATAAAAAAATGTGGAATGACATGTATGGATTGACATTTCTTGAAGTTGACGTAGGCTGAGCTGATGCTGAAAGTGATGCGGAAGGTGAAAGCCATGCAAGCTGAAAAAAGTAATCAGAAAGTGTAGCAGGGTTTCCTTCCACCAAACTGATTAGTTTCCCTGTCATCTATAAAAAATCTCATGAGTATCCTTAATTAGTAATTCATCACCTCAATTACCTCATTACATATAAAAGTGACATAATCATATTGTGAATGACATGGGATAATAATGGATAAGAAGGGAAAAGATGCATTCCCTATACCCATAAGCTTTGGTTGTTATGAGCACAGAAATTAAAAGAATTAGTTATCTCAATATTTTCTTCTCAAGGTTTGCCCAATTACATGGGATTCAAAATAGGAATCAGGCCTCTTAGTTTAAGTTATGAATAAATGGTGATTGATTTGCCAAGAAATTATCTTTGGTTAAATGTATGATACTTTGTAGAATAAAGGAATTATAGATTAGATGATACAAAATGTCAAATATCAAATATCATAAAAGTTTCATCCCTGACATGTAAAGTAAATATTTATAACTCAATAATAGATATAAACCATAACCACCCTCATCTAAGAACTGATTACATATTACCCCATGAACCATGAGTTTTGGAAAACTTTGTATATGTAACAGTCAACTTTATCGGAAATTAGCTTTGAGAAAACAAGATAACCAAGTAGATTATAGTATAAAATTAACTTCTATACCATGTAGGCATAGCCACTACTGCTAGCAGGCGTCCATAGCCTCGATAGGGGTGCCTTTTTAACCCATTGAGATGCCAGTGTCCCATCTATTAGAAATAATTACATAGTTGAAAAAATAATTTTCAATTTACTTAGATGTCAACTGAAGATCATTGTTCTGGCATGGTAACCAGTTAATAACAATGTCATTCACAGGAGCTAACAAAAGTGAAAAATTCGGCTCATGATGAGACCTCTTGTCCTTCAGTCTTATGACCGAAGGCCATTACCATGGCTTGGTGACTAGCAGTGGTAATGTCACTTTATTAAGACCTATGATCATGGTAGGTTGGCTCGTGATGAGACCTGCTATCCTCCAGTTGACCATTTATGTTTTAAAATTCAACTATAGTTTTTTTTTTTTTAATCAATAAATATTACTTAATAGATTGGGTGGCAGGTCAGCTCCTTAAGAGCTAGGGATGGTGTAAAAAGTTGTGTAGTAACTATTTTCAACTTTGATAGTTTTGCTTCTCAAAAACTAATAACCTTCAAATGACTGTTGATAAATATATTTTTCACTGTTGATATTGGGGTTGAGGAACAACTCATTAGATAATGGCGGAAATATTTAAATACAATTATGTGGTCATCATCATAAATTTTACAAGATTAGGGACTTGACCTATTAGAAAAGTTGAAAGTTGACATGATGAAATCATCTTTGCATAATTATTCCTTCAAAATAATATTATGTTTATAGATAAACAAAGATAAATTGACTACCCAGTAATTATATCAAAGAGGGCCTAGACCATTAAAAGTATTTCCCATTCACCGAAAAGAAAAACAAATCAGAAAGACCTACATATGTTGAATTCAATGTGAAAATTGGCCAACAACAATAGTTGTGACTGAGGTAACAACAACCACGAATTAGGTAATAACAGGGAAAGGGGAAAAATAATGATGTTGGGAGGGTGACATGAAGGAGGATTAGTCACTTTACAAAATAATGAGAAATTAAGAGTGAATCATTCCTAACAAGATTTACCATAATAATCATCCTTTAAATATGAGACCTCCCCCTAGGTAAAGTATGTCTGCCATTACTCATAGTTGATCATGTCATAAATATAATACCAAATAAATCCATGGAGTCGGTCGAGGACGTACCTGACGACTTACCTTGGCAGAGTAAAAACACTGGAGGAGTAACAACACCAAGTACTTAGAAAAATATCACTATGGAGTAACATCACCGGAGGAGTAAAAACATCAGAGGAGCAACAACACCGGATACTTAAAAAAATTTAGAAGGAGTAACAACATCCAACACTTAGAAAAAAAATTCAAAGTAACAGTAGTGATGGTTTCACAGCACCGACGGAGTAATAGCAGTGACAGATTCACAACACTGATGGAGTAACAACAGTGACGGATTCACAACACTAATGGAATAACAATAGTGATGGATTCACAACACTGATAGAGTAGCAGCATCTAGAGTAAAAACAGTGCAAGTAACATCATCCGAAGTAACAACATCCGGAGTAACAACAGTGCGAGTAACATCATCCGGAGTAACAACATCTGGTGTAACAACAGTGCGAGTAACAACATCCGGTGTAACAGTAGTGCGAGTAACAACATCCAAAGTAACAACAGTGCGAGTAACAGCATCCAGAGTAACAACAATGCGAGTAACAACATCCGAAGTAACATCAGTGCGAGTAACAGCATCCGGAGTAACAACAGTGCGAGTAACAGCATCCGGAGTAATAGCAGTGTGAGTAACATCCAGAGTAACAACAGTGCGAGTAACAACATCCGTAATAACAACAGTGCGAGTAAAAACATCCAGAGTAACAACAGTGCGAGTAACAGCATCTGGAGCAACAACAGTGCGAGTAACAACATCCGGAGTAACATCAGTGCGAGTAACATCATCCGGAGTAACAACAGTGCAAGTAACAACATCTAGAGTAATAGCAGTGCTGTTATAGCATCATTTTTCACCCTCATGTGATTCATGATTTTTTTTTGGCGTTGGGCACCCATTCCCACAGACTTGAATCAAAGTTCACTAAAAGACAGTGTTAAAAATCCCATACGCGGTTATGCCCATACTTTTCCGCGTGTATACGCGGGTTCAGTGATACTTTTCCGCTTATGCCATTAAAATCATTAAAAAATATATAAAAATTCCCTATTTTCGGGCTGGGTTGATGGTTACTCCAGTAGTTCAACCACCCCAGCACGTGGCCAACTGTTTCCAACTGATTGAAACTACTTTGAGGGAGTATAAAATCCCCTCACATGCATGGCCTAAGGGAGAGAGAGAAATTCATAGATATTATACTCTGTTGGAGCCCCAATTCAAGTCTGATTTCCCATCCCTCCTGCACTTCTCAGATTTATACAAGAAACCCTTGTTTCCTGGAGATGTTCATCAGCTTATATGTCATCTCTTGTGCACAAGTCTTGAAGGATTCTTAGTGAGGCAAGGGCGGGACGGATCCAGAGGACGGTCTGTTCGAAGATCATGGAAGGATTCAGGTGATCTCTCCACTTTTTATATCTGTACATGCTGTTCGTAATAAAGAAGAACCATCTTGTTCCCGAATTCACGTGTTAATATCTACTTGCATATGTGAAAAGATTGATTATTAAGCATTTATTATTGTTTATATAATGTTTCACATCGATTCCAATGACATTTAGGAGAGATATATGCTGTACAACTATATTTACATGCAGGTTTCTTCTTGTTTTTCAGGTTGAAGAGGAAGAAGGGTTGCTGGGGGTTTGGACCCCGCGAGATCTACATCAAACGTAGGACTATGGGTGAGTTCTACCATCGATGTTATATAGTTTTTAACATGCATGTGTGGTTGTGTGAGTCCTTCTTGAATAGCATGCCCTGATCTATGGAGGTTTTGACCCAACAAACCTCTAGGGAGTTTCTTCCCGAAACAGAACTGGCGACTCCGCTGGGGATCACATTCTTGTGATTCCCCTGTTGGGTGGTTTCAGCTGTTTTAGCGGTTTCCAATAGTTTTAATCATCATTTCCAGTCCAGTTAGTTTTTTTTCAGTCAGACAAAAGACCTGGTTCTTTATCCAGGCTTGATCTTTTTTATTTTTCATTATTTACTCTTTCATACACGGATTTGTCTACACGCAGTTGTGTATATACCCTTGTTTCTATATAGGAAGTCGCATATACGCGGTTTTCCTTTATTACAGTCGTGTATGCACGCCTGTTGCACAACTGCCAAGTAGCGTATGCCTGGGAAAATCTTGAAATTTTTTATTTATGAGCTTTTTGGTCTTGTCTACCTGTAGTGACCTGTTCTTGCAGTGTCCTTTTAGCCTTTGGATTGTGTTGGAAGTGGTGGTTGATATTTTTCTCTCTTGTTTGATTGAAAACCAGTTCATTTGGAAAATCTTTTTTATAGTGCTTGCATTTTTGGTTCGAGTACCAAGATCTCTTTCTAGGGATTCTTGGTTGTTCTGCTTAATCAGGACAGAGAGCTTCTGCTCATATACTCTTTCCGCATTTTATGTTTTGCTTTGCACTTGGATGTTTGCCTCTTTTTTGGTTGGTTTTCTTGAGTTCATCTGACTAGGTCTTGTTGCAATTTTTTGAAGAGTCTTTCTTGGTTCTTTGAAGTTTTTGTTTGCTGCAAGATTGTGCTATTGCTCTGGGTTGAGTTTCCGAGTTTCTTGTCTTCCTGTTGCTTGCATGAATCTTGCCACTAGGGGGCACTATAAGATTTGGAGCATTTTTTTTGGATTTTTGCTTGAAATTCGAAATTGTTTGGCTTGGTAATTGGATAGTTTCCTGGGTCTTTTCAAGCTCTTCTCATTATAAAATTCAAAAGCTTAAAAAAAAAAAAACATTTTTTTTTGTCATTTGCTTTTGTTTTGCGTTTTGTTTTCGTTTCTTTTAATCTTTTGGAGCTTTGTTGAGATTTCTTGCTTTCGGTTTTTGGACTTGATTTGGGAAGGGAATTTGTATTGGTTTCTTTCTCTTATTTCGAGCATATTTTGGTGTCTCTATACTGAGAGTTTCTGATTTGGGAACTAGCTTAGTGGACAACCGAAAAGTGATAAAACTGAAGGATTCTTGGAAATTTCTCTTTGCTTTGATAGATTTCTGCATCTTAGAATTGGCATGCTCTTAGTTATTTGCATTAGGTGCACTTAAGCATTATTAGTCTTTTTCATAGATTTTGCGAGTGTGAGTTTGATATCTGAAAAGAAAAATATATAATCTCGTAGAACCCGTGTAGAAATTTCTTTTCATCGAAAGGAAAATATTGCATCTGCATGTAGTTTGGTTTTCATTAATTTATTTTCTGTGTCTTAAAACATCACAAGTTTCATTTCCATATCCCTTTGACTTAATATAACAGCCAATTAAAATCAGCGCTATAATTTAAAAACAACTAGCAAGTTTTTTTTATTAAGTGTCATACACCAACTAGCTAGGTTGTAGGGCCTTGGATTAGGTGAGTGGAGAGTTAACTCTCCAAGGCCGCTCAAACTAAAACATATAAGTTTATTAATTGAGCAAAATCCAACTCCGCAAGGTGGACCAGGAAAGCTCTCCTCCAGAGAGTCAAGCGCGAGGGGAAGTGAAGGCCGAAAAGAGAGATATCCCCTCTCCGATTTGCTGGATCTAACCTTAAGACCGTTCCGCCCGACTTCTGACACGGATTGGTGTCCATAGTTGCCATTCCTAGGTTCCACATAGGTGACTGCGGGGGGGGGGGGGGAATACCCATGGTACCTGAGGCAGACGTCGTATCACTGTCAGCAGTACTTTTGGAGGGTGCCCCGGTGCGCTTGGGTACTTGCACCGGCAAAGGTTGTTGTCAGGAGGTCGGCGTAACTATTTCTGATACCTTCGCTAGTAGGCCTCAGCCGTAATTATCCCAGACTACTTTTGGGAGGTCCTATTTTTCGCGTTCTCGTATTTTGGTGTCCGGTCCTAATCACCCGGAGCGGAAATACTTGAAGGCTGTTTGCTTGGTTGTATCTCAGGGATTTTTTGTAGTGAGTGCTCTTTGCTCTTAGCTTGCCTAGCTTTACACTTTTTTGAGTCTAATTAATCTGATAAAGTGGCTGATCAAGTGCCTCGTCGATCGAGGAGAATCCGGGGGTTATCTCCCGAGACTACTGCACCTTCTTCAAGAAGGCGTAGGAGTAATTCAACAGGTGAATATCACCCTGTGGTATCTGACGCAGCAGAGAGAGATCCTTAGTTAGGGCCTGAAGGTCCTGTAGTTGGTTCTGGTGTTGGTTCTGAGAGAAGCACTCCGCTCATCTCGAGAGTCTTGTTTCTGCGAGAAGCAGGAGAAGAAGTAGAAGTAGAGGAAGTATCTCAGCTATCTGAGTCACTTCCATCTCCTCTTCCTCCTGATTATCCGTTTGTTGTTGAGTACATCGGACCTGAGTCTGCAAGACCAGAAGATCCTCCATATTATTCATACCTTTCGATGGCCACGACTGGGAATGCGGCTTTAGCTGTGAGTGCTGCAAGCATTCAGACTCCTGCTTCAGTAGAAGGAGGGGGCACAATTGCTATATCTACAATTGCTTCTAGTACTGCTGTGTTTGGCTCTGGTCACACCCAAGCACAAGCTTCTCAGTCTGGTCCCTTTTGTTTTGGAATGCCCACTAGTGGGATTCCTTTGTTTTCCTTTTCCACTGCTACAACTGCATCTACACCCATGTTTTCCATGGCTAGTGGGTCAGCTTCGTTTCAAGGGTTCCCCTTCGAAAGTGGGCATATTCCTAATCTGAATCCTTCTTTAGGGTCTTTTCCTTTTACTTCACAGACCCAGAGTTTTAACCCTTGGTCTGGAGGTCAGAGTTCGACTACCTTTACGGGTTGGAACCCTGTATTTACAACAGTGGGGGCAGGGAATAAGTTTTATGCTGGTCACCAAGGGAATGCTTCTTTCCCTTCGTCGAGTGCTTATCAGGCTTTTTCCCCTCTTTCTAATGCATGGAACCCCTATCAGGGGCTTTCCTCTTGATTTAATACTTCGGGAGGGGGAACTGGTCCGGTCTTTGGTAACTCTACGTTGGGGGGGGGGTTCTTCTCCTTTTTCTGTGAATTCTTTCTGGCAACCTGGTGCCTCATCAAATCCAGGTTATTATTTTCAGAATGTTGGGAATTCATCCCACCAAGGATGGAATCCTCAGGCTCCTCCTCGTTTACCTTTTCTGGCAACTTTGAACTTGCCAGATTTATCGAAATTGACGAATGATCCGATCCGATATAGTCTGGGGTGGCCTCCGGTTCCTACCAAACTACCTTCATACATTCCAAAGTTTGAAGGTAAGAATGGAGAGGACCCAGCTGACCATATCACCACTTTCCATCTATGGTGTTCATCTAACTCCCTGATCGAGGATTCGATTAGGTTGAGGTTGTTTCAACGCACCTTGACTGGAAACGCTACCAAGTGGTATATTGAGTTAACTGGGGGCAGTTTTGCTACTTTTGGAGATCTGGCTACTACATTTCTAAAGCATTTCCAGTTTCCTGTCCGTTATGATGCCGAGACTGAGCTCCTAGCTAATTTTAAACAGGACGATGCAACCCAAATTTCTGATCATATTCAGGAATGGAGGAGAAGGAAGAGGCTTATTAAAGCTCATATTCCAGGAGAATTTCTTTTGGAATGGTTTTTGAAATATTTACAGGCAGATATTTCTAAGGATGTATCCCTGTCAAGGGTATTTTCTGAGGAGCAGGCCATTTTTAGGGCCCAACAGCTCGAATTGATATATTCTCAGTCTGGAGTCCTTCATAAATACTTGCCTAATGCTCCTCGTTCCAAATTAGATTTATCCAAGACTAAACCCAGTCCTCATGGTGATGGACTTATTGGGTCGATCAATGATGGTGCCACCAACCTGCTTAATCAATTGCAGCAGTTGTCTCTACAATCTGCTCCTTCTGGTCAGGCTGTGCCTGCTGAGTCATCGAATTCTCAATCTTTGTCGGTAAATGTCGTCCAAACTTCTAACCCTAAAGAGAATCAACAATCCGAAGGGAAGAAGAAGGGACGTAATAATAGGAAAAAGGGCAAGAATGGGAAGGGAAATGCAAATAAATCCAACGAGCATGTTGGAAAGGGTCCAAAGGATAAAAAGAAAGTGAAGTTTCCATGCAAGTTATGTGCTGGAGACCATCTTACTCACCTTTGCCCTAAAATTCAGGATGCGCAGCACTTGTTAACTCAGCAGGGTTCTTCCAGTTCCCAGGTTGTGTTGACAAACCCTTTTCCCCAAGGGCAACAACTAGTTGTTGGCGCGAATCAAAATACTGGGGCTTCCTTCGGAGGCGCCCAGGAAGGGGAAAAACCATCAAACATATACATGATGAGCGCTCACGCGGATGTCACCACGAGATCCCGTGATTATGGCGAAGCTGAGATTTCGAAAGCTAAGGGCGCTCTCGATGTTACTGAACCGCTTCATATCACGAGGCCGACTGTTGAGCCTATACCTTGGATGCCAAAAGCATCTACTAAGCGTACGACGATTAATACAAATGCCAAGGCTGCCCAGAACTACTCTATTGTGGAAGATTTGGCACAGAGCCCTTGTGCTATGTCTGCTCTTGAGGTGCTCCAGTCTTGTCCTTCTCAGCGCAGTGCTCTGCTCACTGCCATTGGGGCTGTTGATCCGAAGAACTCTCTTATGATCACATTTGATATGTCTAACTTTAAAAAGAGACTCCCCCATCATATGGCTTTCCATATTAAATCGTCGTATCAGAAATTCAATATCTTTAAAATGGTTGTAGATGAGGGTGCTTCCACATGTGTGATGTCTCTCACGTGCTGGAAGGGAATCAGATCTCCCGCAGCTGTTCCATCCGCTACTGTTCTGATTGCGTTTGATGGTCATTCTCACAGACCACATGGTATTGTCCCAGCTTTGCCCATCTGTGTTGGGGGAAAAACTGTAAATATAGAGGTTGAGATAGTTGATGCAAGCTTGGACTACAACCTTCTGTTGGGGCGAAACTGGATTTATGAGATGGATGCCATTGCATCCTCATTACTTCGGGTTATTTGTTTCCCCCACGAAGGGAGGATCATTACAGTGGACCAACTGGACTGTTCTCCTGTAGACCCGAATGCATCTACTGACTCAACTATTCCAAAAGTGGATAATGCCAAGTCACTTGTTGAGAATCTAGGGGTTGGAATGTATTCTTCTTTGATGGGTACTTTTGATATTCCACCTCCTACTGTTCATATAAATGCAATTTCATCCTCCACGGCTCCAATTCAAAGAGAGTTCTTCAGAACTCATTATTTTTCGGACCCTTGGACCTTACCTTCCCCTACCGCCACATTAGCGGAAGGTCAAGTGGGTGGAATGGCATTTCCGATGTCTACAGCTGAGATTGCCTATCAGTCTATTGTTGACTCTGTAGAGTCCATTCCAAATCCTCTTTCTCCGAAGGAATTGGATGGCGATGTGGCTCCGGCTTTGACACTTAATTCTTCTTCTGCCTAGGATTGCCTTGATACCACTCTTCCATCTGAAGAGGCCATCCTGGAAGCTATGACTGGTATAGATAGACCGTGGGATGATTTGCTTCATTGGTCTTACTTCCTACCTGATTTGAGCGAAGTTGAATCTAGTTTTCCAAGTTCTGTCTCTCCTGGTCCTGTTCACCCAGTCTTGAACCCTTTAGCACCAACACAGGTATATGCTGAAGGGAATATGGCTGTGATTTCTCCAACTATCCCGGTGAACATTTCCAGAGATCCCAATGTTATTGAGAATGTATTCATCGGAGCTGAATGTTCCCCTGAAGAGATTCAAGTTTATACCGATCTCTTTAAAGAGTATAGGGATGTATTCGCTTGGTCTTATGAGGAAATGACTGGTATAGATCCATCTATTGTCCAGCATGAGATCAAGACTTACAAAAATGCTAAGCTTGTGAGGAAAAAACTTCGTCCGGTCAATCCCTATAAGATTAGGTTGAATCCGAACAAGTGCGTTTTCGCGGTTACATCCGGTCGGTTATTGGGATTCATTGTGTCTTCGGAAGGGATAGGGGTAGATCCCTTCAAGGTTGAGGCAATACTTTGGTTGCCTCCCCTGTTGGGGGAGCCCAGAAATGGGCTCTATTTGAAAAAATATTATGCCTAGGCTTCGGCCTGGCATTTTGCTTTTGTATATAGCATGTTTTGTTTTTACATTTTTTCACATATATTGAAAAAATCATAAAAATCATATAATTTAAAAATTGCAATCTCGCTGATTGCGCCTCATGCCGCGCAAGGTGGAAGGACCAGTCATGAACCAAATGTGAGGTAACTTGTGTATTTATGCCCAAAATTGAATTTTTTTGCAAAAAATTGTTATACTTATTTTTTCAATCTATCTTAAGCTGCATAACCTGGATGCTTGTAAGTGCCGAGATTGGTACATTTTCAGGTACATTTTGATGAAGTTGAGATTTTTCTGGTTTTTTATCCATGACTGCTGACCCGTCATGGCAGGTATATGATCTTCACTGGCATATAGGTTAGGGAATCCATTTTCTGTTGCATTTTCCATACTAGCCTCCATTCTGATCACTTGCCATAGGGTCGATCCCATCAGGTCATGAGTATTACACCCATTTCACTCACCAATTATTTAACCATGACTTGGTGGTAGAGCCTTCCTTTACATGGGCTTCCTAGTTAGCTCCTCACTAGCATTTGTTGCCCATGCTGCATTTTTATATAGGCTCGGGAGTCCTCTTTAGTCCTACCATGACTTCTGTGTTGAAGCTTCATTCTTCTTCTTCTTCACTATCATTTTTCTGGCTATTACCCTAGAGGCTCCCTGGTGTCGTTAAGTTGTATTACTGCATTGCATATTGGCTACTTGTTTATCCTGGCCTTTAGCCGGCTTCATTTGGACTTGATGTTTAAGCCAACTTTCGACCTTGACTGTCTGTACAAGTTAACCATTGCATGCACTTAGCTATCGCGACTTGACACCCTTTTATCCATGGATGGAACATTCCTTTGAGTATCGCTGACCAGTTTCCGCCACCTTTCATTAAGCATAGGATCGTTCCAATCCCAGGAACTAGTGCATCTGTTTCTTGATACTCGTTTCATCCATTGTACTATAGCATTCTTTTATTCTTTTTTAGGCTTATTATATGAAAAAGACAAAAAAATCAAATATACAAAAAAAGAGTGGGAACGAGATGTTACTTCATAATTTTATGGTAGTACAGTGTCAGTTTGTCGCCCTTGAACAAAGCACATACACTTATATATTTCCTTCATTTGGGATGGTTTTAGTTTTGATCTAGGTTCAACCTTTACCTTGTTTCACTGGTCAGTTCTCCCCTGGTTGGTTATCTCTTCCAATCATATGGAGAGTTTGTTTTTGCCTCCTGCATAACAGACTTATACAGTGTCACTTTATACTGCCATGGTCATCACGAGTCGTGCTTTTTTTCAAGGGAATTTTAACCAGAGTCGGCCATTCTGCGGTGTCTCTTGACTCATTATTCAGTCGGCCTTCCCGGTCTTGTCAGTATCTTGTTCTATCACATCAGATGTTTTGGTCTTCTGCTCATGCTAGTTTGAGAAGGTCCCCATTGACTTCTCGCCGACGGGTTTGTCTCTTATCGATTACGACACATTGCTCTGAGAGCAAACTTAGAGCTGCACCCTAGCCCTATTTCCATCAATTATAGGTGACCTTGTGCTCAGCATTTGATCATCATTATGGGTCTTTGACTGAGTGGTTTCCCCTGTGTTCAACGTCAGCATACATTATCACACTTGGGATTCGTGCAATACCTTGATTTCCATTTGAGCCTATCGGTGGATTTCTCGCCTCTGTGTCAGCTTTCATTATTGGTTGGTTCAGAGGGTTTCTTCCGTGCGCTAGCTTCATCTTGTGCATGTCGGAAACGTACTTCAGTTTGGTTCCGTCACTCTGCTTTGTCCGATTCCTTCCAAATCTTGGCCTGTGGGTTACACTCACGCTGGACTGATGTGGGATGCCTTAATGCCTTCCTTCCAGCAGATCTTTTCCCATCGACTCCGACTCATTGCTCTGGGAATAAGATCTAGAGTATTTTTGTCAGTACCTTAGGGTTTGCAGTCATCAGTGGTAGACTCTTCGCTATCGACAGTGGGGATTCATCATTGCCTCCTGATTGGTAGATTCTTCCAAGTGTTCGAGTTCAACTCATTTATTCACACTTTTTAGATTGTACTGGGGCACCTTGACACCAAAATATGCTCGAAATAAGAGAAAGAAACCAATACAAATTCCCTTCCCAAATCAAGTCCAAAAACCGAAAGCAAGAAATCTAAAAAAAGCTCCAAGATATGAAAAGAAACGAAAACAAAACGAAAAACAAAAGCAAATGACAAAAAAAATGTTTTTTTTTTTTTAAAGCTTTTGAATTTTATAATGAGAAGAGCTCGAAAAGACCCAGGAAACTATCCAATTACCAAGCCAAAAACTTCCGAATTTCAAGCAAAAATCCAAAAAAAATGCTCCAAATCTTATAGTGCCCCCTAGTGGCAAGATTCATGCAAGCAACAGGAAGACAAGAAACTCAGAAACTCAGCCCAGAGCAATAGCACAATCTTGCAGCAAACAAAAACTTCAAAGAACCAAGAAAGACTCTTCAAAAAATTGCAACAAGACCTAGTCAGATGAACTCAAGAAAACCAACCAAAAAAGAGGCAAACATCCAAGTGCAAAGAAAAACATAAAATGCGGAAAGAGTATATGAGCAGAAGCTCCATGTCCTGATTAAGCAGAACAGCCAAGAATCCCTAGAAAGAGATCTTGGTACTCGAACCAGAAATGCAAGCACTATAAACAAGATTTTCCAAATGAACCGGTTTTCAATCAAACAAGAGAGAAAAATATCAACCACCACTTCCAACACAATCCAGAGGCTAAAAGGACACTGCAAGAACAGGTCACTACAGGTAGACAAGACCAAAAAGCTCAGAAATCAAAAATTTCAAGATTTGCCCAGGCATACGCTACTTGGAAGTTGTGCAACAGGCGTGCATACGCGACTGCAATAAATGAAAACCGCATATACGCGACTTCCTATACAGAAAAAAGCGTATATACGCGACTGCGTGTAGACAAACTCACGTATGAAAGAGTAAATAATGAAAAATAAAAAAGATCAAGCCTGGATAAAGAACCAGGTCTTTTGTCTGACTGAAAAAAGACTAACTGGACTGGAAATGATGATTAAAACTATTGGAAACCGCTAAAACAGGTGAAACCACCCAACAGGGGAATTACAAGAATGTGATCCCCAGTGGAGTCGCCAGTTCTGTTTCAAGAAGAAACTCCCTAGAGGTTTGTTGGGTCAAAACCTCCACAGATCAGGGCATGCTATTCAAGAAGGACTCACACAACCACACATGCATGCTAAAAACTATATAACATCGATGGTAGAACTCACCCGTAGTCCTACATTTGATGTAGATCCTGCGGGGTCCAAACCCCCAACAACCCTTCTTCCTCTTCAACCTAAAAAAGAAGAAGAAACCCGCACGGAAATCTAGTTGTACATCATATATCTCTCCTAAATGTCAGTGTAATCGATGTGAAACATTATATAAACAATAATAAATGCTTAATAATCAATCTTTTCACATATGCAAGTAGATATTAACACGTGAATTCGGGAACAAGATGGTTCTTCTTTATTACGAGCATCATGTACAGAAATAAAAAGTGGAGAGATCACCTGAATCCTTCCACGATCTTCGAACAGACCACCCTCTGGATCCGTCCTGCCCTTGCCTCACTAAGAATCCTTCAAGACTTGTGCACACGAGATGAAATATAAGCTGATGAACATCTCCAGGAAACAAGGGTTTCCTGTATAAATCTGGGAAGTGCAGGAGGCACAAGAAATTAGACTTGAATTGGGGCTCCAACAGAGTATAATATCTATGAATTTCTCTCTCTCCCTTAGGCCATGCATGTGAGGGGCTTTTATACTCCCTCAAAGTAGTTTCAATCAATTGGAAACAGTTGGCCACGTGCTGGGGTGGTTGAACTACTGGAGTAACCATCAACCCAGCCCGAAAATAGGGAACTTTTATATATTTTTTAATGATTTTAATGGCATACGCAGAAAAGTATCACTGAAACCGCATATACACGCGGAAAAGTATGGGCATAACCACGTGTGGGATTTTTAACACTATTTTTTAGTGAAATTTGATTCAAGTCTGTGGGAATGGGTGCCCAAGGCCAAAAAACAATCATGAATCACATGAGGGTGAAAAATGATGCTATAACAAGTGCGAATAACAGCATCCAGAGTAGCAGCATCTAAAGAGTAACAGTATCGTGAAACTTAAGAACTTGCTACTTTTATTTTGAAAACAAAACAAAGAAAATGTGACTTTGAAGTAAAAAATACCTGAAGCATAAAAACATCAGAAAATAAATGACTCTTTTATTAAAAACCAATAAATAAATAAAAATCTTAAGTTACAATGGTCATGTTTTTTGCTGCAGCAATGTTGTTTGTGAAAGGTGAATAAATGGAAAAATGTTTTTTCTTTTTTGGAAATGACTTGGATCTTCAAATAGAAATAAATTCTCCATTTCTCATGTTATAAATCCATTAATTGATGAAAAATATTCATGTTGTTTTCTCCGTGTGAGGAAACTTCTCATTATCATTGTCTTCGAGAATCCCTTGTTCATAAATTGCCCTCATTTACTCTCCTAGGACCTGCAAAAAACCAATTGTCTACCTGCAATAAAACATGAAATCATAGAAGAAGAGAGGTGATCGGGCTCTCACAATCCAAGACATATACAAAAAAATAACAAGTAGTTACTCCACAAAACAAATCCATAGAAAAACAAAACAAAATTTATTTGTCACCTGCGAGAGAGCAGTGGTCGACCATACTAACCAGCAGTGTTTCAATGATAAATTGTTTGTTTTTCGTCCGATTTGAGTGATTCCCAAACCAAATGAAATTTAATTCAGAGAGATGTCTCCAATAGAAACAGGTTTTAAAAATTTCATGTAATTGTATGTTAAATTTTCTTAGAACAACCTGCATAATAGAGTCATTTTCGATTTTCCATCTCAGACCAATAGTTGATATTTCAAGCATAACTTTTTCATTTGATGACAGATTGAACCAATTCAAATTGAATATTAAAGCATATTAATTTATGTATCTCTAATAGAAATATGTTTTGAAGGCAAGGATAATTGATGGGTCAAATGCGCTAGTGAACAACCAAGAAAATAGAATTTCAAGAGTGTTGATTTACGATAACTAGTCAGTATTTTGCTCATAACTTCCTCATACAATATCGAAATAAATTGATTCAAATTGAGTTGTAAACTAGATTCAGAGGGGAATACGTATGATAGAAATAGGTCTTTAAAATATTCCCATTTGGTCCTTCAAAACATGTCTGTCCCGACTGTTTTTCCAGAATTTTCATCAAGTCTGCAAGCCATAAGATATGATAATTAATGATTTTTTCTAAGAAGGTGATCAAAATGAATATGAGTGTTTGTAGATATTTAATTTTCAATATAATTTATCTACATACATAAATGAATATGAATATTGATCACCAATGTTAAATTTCACAATGTATTGCAACAAAAACAATTATTTTTACATATAAAGAAATTTATTTATTTATGTCTTTATTCATTCTATATTCTACACTACACTACACTGCTTTGAAAAATAAAATATACTTACGTATAAGAGTACCTCCAATGAAGCCATTTTGGAAATAAGGCTTCAAGTATGCACATACCCATAATTGAGAGATGTATATTAATAAATACACGAGTATGAGAGATCAAATTCCTTGTTAAGGATGGTGCCAAGAGTTGCTGAAGTGTGGATTGATGTTGCAAGCAAACAACAAAGTGAAACCAGCCTTCAATATAATCTTCATTTCTCATGTTTGTAACATCATGAAGTTCCTTAACTGAGTTTTAGATTCTGTTGATGCTTTCTTTCTTGACCTCATCCTCTGCCTTTTTTTTAGATCTTTGTTCATAGAAATTGTGAAGAGGATTCATCAAAGTAACAGCAATCGCTTAGGACCCGGAGCAGGACAGATAGCTTCCTCCCCGGGACGAGAGAATAGATTCAAACAAAAAACAAAAAGAAAAAGAAAAAAAATCGAAATTCAGTACCTGAAGCAGAGTAACCACATACCCTCCCCAGGACAACAAGTTGGCCCAAAGAAAAAGAAATAAGAGTGAAAAACTGGAAACTACACCCAGGACTTAGGGCAGGGTTACAAGATACCCTCCCCAAGACGATGGATTAATTTTAATAAAAAAAAACAACGCAGAAATAAAAACAACATGCTATGCTCAGGACTTCGAGCAAGGTAATAAATGCCTTCCCCAAGATGAGAGATCAATTCTACAGAAAAACAATAAAAAGTAGAAAAGAAAAACACAAAACACTTACGTTCAGGACTTGAAGCAGGGCAATAAATCCCCTCCCCAAGACGAGAGATTGACCCTAAGATCGGTTTCAGATCTTGTTCTTGCACCTGTTAGCCTTCCCCAACAACAACGCCAAAATGTTGGTGTCCAGATATGAACAGAATTCAAACCTTTCTCCACATAAATTATCAACCTGAGGGCATTAGTTATTTCAAGACTAACGGCAAAGTATATGCAGATACAAGTACATGACCTGCTGTAGATCACAGGTTTAATTCCACAACACACAGACTACTGTAACAACAATTAAATAAACTGCAGAAAGTAAAGGGCATTCACGACAATTAAGAATAAACTGTAACAGCAGTAAAGAAATCACACTAAAACGCAACACTACAAGAAAAAGGGAAAGCGTAACACCTGATCAGAAGAGTGGGCCCAACTCTCTGATCAGGGCTACAGAAACTCACGAATTACAGGAGAAACAAAAAGCTGTTGTACATTCAATTAATGATAAAAATATTGATTACAAGATCTGTATCTCAAAGGGCTTAACCCTCTATGCCTTCTACTATGCGTTCTCTCCCTTGCGTTCTGATTTTTTCCCATTTAAATATACAAAAAACAAAGGGGAAATAAACTGATTACAAAATATCAATAACCAATATGAAATCTGAAAGATCTTTACATCGTGATTCAGCTGGCACAAGTCGAATTTGGCAATTACAATTGGGGCAATTTTGGAAAACGACCACAATAGAAAATCTGCAAATTTTTCCTTCGAAGAACCCTGCGTTTCTCTCAATCAAGACCGAATTTTGGAAAACTGCTGATTATAAAACTAATTTGGTCCGTTATGCACAAAACCCATGTTTCAGATTTTCAGGATTCTTCTCCATTTGCCGAAAACGTTCAACACAAAACTGTCTCTTCTTATTCCAACGAATTTCTGAGTTGGAATATTTAATTAACAGTTGAAAATCAAATTTGCAATCTGGAAGAGATCTTGGAGGCAAAAATAGTGAGTTATATTATAACGAATTCATTAATAAACCATCATTGAAAAAATCATGCATAATAATCATTAATTTATTAAAATAAAGGAGAACAAATATTATTTATCCAAAAGAGCATAAATAATTATGAAATGGAATTATATAATAAATTATGATAAATAATGTGATAAAAGAACATTAGAAATGGATGAAATGAATGTTAGGAAGTGATAATAATAATACAAATTAGAGGCCCAATAGTTTGAACTTTGAATTTTCTAAATTAAGCCTTAACTGTAGGTTGTTAATAGGTTTGAACTATGAATTTCCTAGCAGTCAAGTTGGTTATAGATGCAGTATGTCTTTGGGCCAGTTATAATCATTTTAAATCAAGCACTTAAAAAACGAAAATATTCCTTTATCATTTTCTTTCTAAAAATAACTAAACCCACCCTTTATCATTGTATCTTAAATAAAATATGGTCTTTGTGCAAGGTAGAACTTGCATTTCCAACAATAGCATAGCCATCATATCGATAATTGTGATTCCAAATGTAATTGTTTATTTAATTCCCACATGGTAGTGTGTTTGTTTCTCTAATCCATTTTCATATAGTTAAAAAGAATCCTAGATAAGGCAGAGAGTGTCTTTCCCTCCCTTTTGTAACCCTTAGAAATAAATGGGAGATAAAGAGGACATAAGAAAGGAAGATAGGAAAGAAAACAAAACCTTTAACTTAGATCCATAGGTCTGTATTTTGCATAGGTCGACGGTATCTAAATAACATGTCATGTATGACATAGAAAACTCCAGAATTATTGTATGATCTTTATGGCAGTACATGATTATTGTATGATCTTTATGGCAGTATAGGATTTCTTATTTTTGTTAAATTGTTAAACTGTTTTGTTTTAATTGTTATGTTAAATTGTTAAATTGTTTTGTTTTAATTGTTATGTTAAATTGTTAAATTACATGCTTAAAACCAAGAATTAACTTTTATTACTCTGCATAAATAATTTATCTACTGTTGTTTAAAATTTTTACCATCAACCAGTGGCATTTCTCCTGTCATATCGTCCAAACCATACTTCTGTTTACAATGCCTAAATTTACACAATTGAAGGCTCATCCTTAACCAAGTATCTGATCAAGAGCTTGTTGCCTCTGATCTCCCTATGTATTTATGATCTACCTCTAATCTTCCTTTGTTTTGCTGAAATCACAAATCAAAATTTATATCCTTAACCAAGTCTCTGATGAAGAGCTTGTTGCCTCTAATCTGCCTCTATATTTATGATCTTCCTCTGTTTTGTTGAAAGCATGGATCCAAATTTATTTGAGAATAAGGTTTGATGTGAAATTTTTCTTTCAGATTTGTAGTACCCTTTTCAACAATGCTAGCAGCGTTGTTCTTCTTGAATTATAGGATTAAAAAATCACTTAGTGTAGCAACAACATTATCATCATGATTTGGGACATCATCTTCCACACTATCTCTTTGATCTGGTGCTCCAATGTTCTGAAGCAGGTTGATTGGATGTGTTAGCCTTTGATTCAACATTTGGGAAACCAATATTTGTTTTTGAAAATATATACTTTAGATGTGACATGCATTTCTAAATCAACTTTAAAAGTTGAGTATTTCCTAGATTATACTTTGAGGAATATTCATTAAAAGTTGTTATGCATTTCCCTACCATGAAGTTTGATCAACTGGTTGTCTCTAAGAATTTCCCTTTCAACATAGTAGGAATAAAGACAACAATTAATATTTTGTTGCATTCAAGTAATCAAGAGACTAAACCATGTTGCAACTCAAGAATTTATTCTTCTCCTTCTCTTCTTTTCAGTCAATCACATCTAAAAAACTGCCCATTTGAGAGTCGGCTACAAAGGCACACATAATGCTAGTAGTCATAAATTATAGCTAGAATTATAACTAGATATTTGGATTTTTCACTCTTCATAGTTTGATTATTGAGTCAATACATAAGCATGTAGCCACACTATGATGCCCAAATGGTTTTTCCAAAGATTTTTTTATTGCAACATTCCTACAATCTACAAAAAAATCGTTGCAAGATTTGATGCTATCAAGATTGAGAGCATCATATTCAAATGTATTACAAAAATTATACCATATCTAATGCTAGATAATACATAATCTGGACTCTATGTAGACCCAAAGAAGTCATCACTAGTCTAGTCATTACTAGTCTATAATCATCATTGAAGTCATGTTTGAAGTATTGATCAAATCCATCAATTTAGTTTCATTCCCATGTGGATCATAACTACCATATAAGGGAGAATCCTTAAAATAAACCACCTATGGTTTAGGATGACTACATGTCAGCTACCATTCAACAAATTCAACATTTTTCTATCTTTACTTGAACATATCCTTGATAGTTTTGGTTTTCATGTCACTAATTTGTTTGTGTAATATTCCTAAATTAGCCATGAGCTAGTTGGAATATTAATTTTTTTTTGCTTCTTTGTTTGATGAACAAGAGGGTATGGGGACCCATAAATCTCCTTAATATGAATAAAAACACTCCTAATGTGAAAGGATGACATTTTAGCAGCTTGTTTAAGGACCCTTATGTGTGAAAAGGGGTTGGAACACATAGACTGGGTCAACTATGACCAAATCAACAACGTTGTCATGGAGGAGTGGACATTTATGGAGGGACATTGTAGTTTTAGATGGAGACACTTTGCATGGAAGTAGTGCCATAAATGAATGGGGCTTAGGGTTAGAAAGCTCAATTCTTATATAAGGAAGAGGATGGAAGCCATATGGGGGGATGTTTTAGATTTGATATTTCTAAATATATGGTCTCTTTAGACATGCAGCTTTCTTCAGCTGTTTAGCTAAGATTGCAGTGATGTTTAGCACAAGGATGTTCCTGATTAGGAATCCCACCTCTTTCCTTGAGAGGCCTCTAGGAAGAGTTTGCACTACATTCCACTATCAGGCATTTGGCCAAAGCTACAACTTTCTTCTACAACACAAATTCTGTTTAGATATGTGTTGAGTTGCAGGGTGCAACAGTGGAGGGTTTCTTTGGATCATTTTTGAGCTAGTCTTCAATGGAGGAAGCTTCCTTTCCATTAGGAGATCAATAAAGAAGGTCCCTGAGCTTCATGACATATTTTGGCATCAGGCCAAGGTGATATCATCCGCTACAACACAGTTCCAGTCCACGACTGCGTTATTTTAGTGAGTTTTTGCAGGGGTAAGATCAGTGCTCCATTTGTAGTGTTTTCTTTCCATTGAAGGGATCAACCCTTCATTGAGAGAGTCCATTGGAGGAGTTCCATTCAGATCTACATTAGTTTCAGCCACCTCCTTCTATGTGCTTCAATTGCAGTGGTTATTCATTCCTAGGGCTTTAACTCCCATCATATATTTTGGGTATTTCCGAAAACCCTTCCTAGGTTGTCTTGGAAATGTGTATGGGAGCATAGATCTTCATTTTTGGCCTTATATGAACATGGTATCATTAGATGCATTTATTTACATTTTCCAGTTGTAGTATTAGTCACTAAAACTGCGTTGTTCTTGCTTTAGTATTTGTGTAGCAATGTATTACATGTTTTGGGTGCTTGTGGGCATTGGAGGCTTCTTTTGCCTATCTTGAGGGCCTTGATCCCCAAGATCTTGTACTTATTATTTTCTATTATACATAATATCATGGATCTATCGTTTGGATCATATGTAATGTGTTAACATTTGCTACTATTTCCTTCATTTTGAGCTATATTCCTGCTTTTCCCATTTGGAAATATTACAGTGGTATCAGAGCATAATCTTGGCTCAACATGTGAAGACATTGCATCTATGTTAACAGAAGAAGAAGAAGCTTCTCACAGAAAGGAGAAGACTCATAGAAGTGACAAAGGAAATTCTCCATTATTTGGAGAAATGGAGGGAAAGAAGTTTTCATAACTTCTTCTTCAAACTATGCATGAGATTAACATAGAAATCAAGGGAATGAGGAGGGAAAGACATGGATATCCCTCAAGAATATTTGTACATGAAGAAAGCTCTAGTTATTCATATTTTGGGTGTGAGCATTCAACCAGACAATCAGATCTAAAATGCTCTACCATGCCTATATTCATGGCCAGAGAGATGGAGGGAGGAGATGTGCCAAAGGAGGAGACTCTTGGTAACTATCTTCAAGAATATGAATCTCAATCACAAAGTTTCAGAGATCATCTAAACTTCCAAGGGTTTTGCAATATCAAGGAGAATAGAAGACCTAGCAACCATGATAGAAGCAAAAGGTGCAAGCAGTATGATTTGGGTAGATTTTTTCTATCTAATTTTGATGGGTCACCTAGATGCAAAACTAGGGCTTGGGTGAAGGAGCGAAACACCTATTTGCAACAACACCAAGTTTGAGAAGATGAAGCCATTAGAGTAGCAGTGCTACATCTTGAAGGTAAGGCTTATGCCTCGTGGTTTTATGAAACTTCTTCCTTGAATCATGTAAATGCATCTACTTATGCAAAGTTCACTAGGAGGTTAGTGAAAATATTCGATGTAAAATATTCTGAAACATTCTTGGATGAGCTAGCCAAGCTTAAACAAACAAAACCTTTGCATGAGTTGGAAGGATCCATAGACCCAAATCCATTCCAAAATGCTATTGAGGGGGTTGAAAACTTGCAGAAAACCTTGCTAGAGGCAAGATCCCCACTTGAGGAAGAGCTCTCTTCTCAAAGGGAAGATATGGAGATCTCTTTTCAAAAAGAGGATAAAAAAAGAGAGCCTCATAATGATGATGAGGTAACCTCCATTAATGATGAAGGGGAAGATCAGGCAGGAGGTAATAGTGTTGTCACATCAGGAGAAGATCTAGTACCTCATGAAGAGGAAGACGGAGCAATTGCTCCAATGAGAGGAATTCTTGTACCCTTGCAAGAAGTTCCGATATTGATAGATTGTGAGACCTTGCAAATGAAAGGAGAAGATAGGGAGGATGGCTAGTATCATATGATTAGGAGTACACACCCCTATCTATTTCTGAAGGTTGATGCACAAAAGAGGCATACTGATTTGTGCAGTGAGAGAAAGGACAAAATACACCACTCATATATGCAGTCTACTCTTAATATTGATGTCTCACTACATGGAGGAATTCCACTATGGAGACCCCCTGATTGGAAGATGAACACAGAGTTCTCTCAACATGTTGTAGCATTGTTATATTTGGCTAATGAAGAAGAAATTGGAGGCCATGATACAACGCTGAGGGTATTGGGTAGACTCAAGGAGGAGGGAAAAATTCTCCCATCATCATCATTACCCACTCTCATTTCAGATCTTGCGCTGAAGGAGCAGTAGAGGGAGGATAACAACATTGCATTATGTGACTTTGGCATGGGAGATGTCAAAGAGGAGGACAACCATATGACAGATGCTTTATATGATAGATCATCAGTGCTGTCACTATGGAGGATAGATCCATACTATAAATCTCAGGATATTTTCACTTGTATGATACTTGATGACCAACTACATGAGGGGGGCTATTCAATCAGAGATGAGGTCATCTACTATCATGGTAGGATCTTCTTATCTAGAGCATCCAAGCTCAAGGAGAAGTTACTACATGCAACACATGGAGATTTTCTCTTCAACCATACTTATTCCATGAGAGCATATCACACCATCATGGAGGGGTACACTTGGGAAGGCTTTGAAGAGGAGATATATCAGCATCTGAGGAGATGCATGGATCATTTGGAGATGGAGGAGATACATAACTCTGGGGGAATTATCACAACCACCTCTTTCCTCTTTGGGAACGAGAGGGGATCTATCTATGAACCACTCCATTTGTATGAGCAGAATTTATGGTAAGGATCATATTTTTATGCATAATGATTTACTTGACGATTATTTGGATTCCTTTACCATATATGTGCAGGCCATTGCTCCAAGCAGGAGCATTCTTCCATTTAAACTTCATGGCCAACTTTGGGCCATAAACATTGTTGAGCATGGCCACTCCCTAGGAGGATATAGGGAGATGATGTATCATTCAGGGTGTGCTCCAAAGGAACCCAACATTACTCACCTTCTCAAATCTTGTGAGAAGACTATGGCAGCAAGTAAGTGGTGGGGAAACCACTTACCACATCATTATCATATGCAGTCAGGAGATATACTACACTGGTTCCACATGTGGGACTATGATCCACCTCCATTAATGCTTATGGTTGTTTTGCATCATTGATTTTGATCCCATACATTGATGATGTCTTATTTCTTTTTATGCGAATGTATAGAGGAAGTAAGGGAGTATTGGATATGCCCTTTGGGAGAGAGATTCTCCAAGTTTCTTATGACTCATGTTTCAAGGAGAACATTGGGCAAACCATGATTGCTACATTGGATCTTTTGCTTCCTTATGAGGTGCATCATTTGCATCTCATGAGTACTTTGGAGAAGAATTTCATGGAAGATGAAGAGAGACATGACTCTTTGGTAGAGTTATCACAGCCACTTCCTTTCTCATTGGGAGTGAGAGGAGGCCCATCTAAGAACCACCTTACTAGCTTGAGCCAAATACATAGTAAAGATGGTATTTCTGTACATAATGATTCACTTACTATGTATTTGTATTGCTTTACCATTCATGTGCAGGGCATTGCTCCAAGAGGGGGCACTCTTTCTTCTAGGCTTCATGGTCTACTTGAGGCCATAAGCAGTATTGATGATGGCCATTCCTTAGGAAATATTGGGGAGATGATATCTTATGCAGGGTGTATTCCATTTGCACCATACATCATACACCTTCTCCAAGCATGTGAGAAGATTGGGGTAGCAGACAAGTGGTTGAGAAACCACTCATCATGCCATATTCTGATGCAGTTAGGAGTAAAGCTGCGTTGGTTGCACTTGAGGGACCATTGTCCTTCTCCATTGCTACACATGGTAGCTAGCATGACTTTGATTATGATCCCATATGTTGATGATGTTCTTATTATTGTTGGGGACATGATTGGAGGGATGACACATGGGATAGATGTAACTTCCCACACTTCTTCATGTTTTATAAGGAGCATGGGACATTATATGGTTGCTACATTATATCACTTGTTTCCTTATGAGGTGAGCCATATGGTTGACTTAAGCCTTTGGGAGGAGCCTCTCATGATCATGTGGGAGGATTTTTTCTATGAATTACCATTCTGGAGGGTGATTCATTTTATATGGATGATATTTTGGAGATTGGAGATTCACATGGGAATGAAGGTTCCCTACATTCTTCAAATCTATCCTTGCAGTTTCTTGAGGACAAGAAACATTTGTGAGGGGAGCACTGTAATATTCCTAAATTAGCTATGAGCTAGTTGGAATATTAAATTTTGTTTTGCTTCTTTGTTTGATGAATAAGAGGGTATGGGGACCCATAAATCTCCTTAATATGAATAAAAACACTCCTAGTGTGAAAGGATGACAATTTAGCAGCTTGTTTAACCACCCTTATGTGTGAAAAAGGGCTGGAACACATAGACTGGGTCAACTTTGACCAAATCAACAGTGCTATCATGGAGGAGTGGACATTTATTGAGGGACAACACAGTTTTAGATGGAGACACTTTGCATGGAAGTAGTGTCATAAATGAATGGGGCTTAGGGTTAGAAAGCTCACTTCTTATATAAGGAAGAGGATGGCAGCCATATGGTGGGATGTTTTAGATTTGATATTTTTGAATATATGGTCTGTTTAGATATATAGCTTTCTTCAGTTGTTTAGCTAAGATTGTAGTGTTGTTTAGCACAAGGGTGTTCCTGATTGGGAATCCCACCTCTTTCCTTGAGAGGCCCCTAGGAATATTTTGCACTACATTCAAATATCAGGCATTTGGCCAAAGCTACAACTTTTTTCTAAAGCGCAGATTCTGTTTAGATATGTGTTGAGTTGCAGGGTGCAGCAGTGGAAGGTTTCTTTGGATCATTTATGAGCTATTCTTCAGTGGAGGAAGCTTCCTTTCCATTGGGAGATCAGTAAAGAAGGTCCCTAAGCTTCATGACATATTTTGGCATCAGGCCAAGGTAATATCATCCCCTATAGCGCAGTTCCAGTCCATGACTGCGTTATTTTAGTGAGTTGTTGTAGGGGTAAGATCAGTGCTCCATTTGGAGTATTTTATTTCCAATGAAGGGATCAACCCTTCATTGAGAGAAACTATTGGAGGAGTGCCATTCAAATCTACATTAGTTTCAGCCACCTCCTTCTATGTGCTTCAGTTGCAATGGTTCTTCAGTCCTAGGGCTTTAGATCCCATCATATATTTTGGGTATTTCTGGAAACCCTTCCTGGGTTGTCTTGGAAATGTGTATGGGAGCATAGATCTCCATTTTTGGCCTTATATGAGCATGGTATCATTAGATCCATTTATTTACGTTTTCCAGCTGTAGTATTAGTCACTAAAACTGCATTGTGCTTGCTTCAGTATTTGTGTAGCAATGTATTACATGTTTTGGGTAATTGTGGGCATTGGAGGCTTCTTTTGCCTATCTTGAGGGGCTTGATCCCCAAGATCTTGTACTTATTATTTGCTGTTATAGATTATATCATGGATCTATCATTTGGCTCATATATAATGTGTTAACATTTGCTGCTATTTCCATCATTGTGAGCTATATTCATGCTTTTCCCATTTGGGAATATTACAGTTTGGATATAAAACATGAGAATATGGTCTAAAACAAGGATGTGTTTAAACCACACAAGAATTCTACATATGAAGATGGGTTTACCACACAATTACTCTACATATTCATTTGAAAAATGTTTAAATCCTCTAATATAATTTCCAAAACTTTTCGGTTAGCTTCCTTAGCATTGCAACCACAATATTAAAAGATAATTTGAGGTTGCACTTGTTGCAGATATGTGGAAATTATTTACTTGAAGATATCCCTCATCTTCTTGGTTTTTAGATCACTGTTTTTTTGGATAGAAAGCATGAGAATATGGTAATGGGTTTACCCACAAGCACTCTACATATTAATTTGAAATCTATGTTTATACTTTTCGATTGTACGCGTCATACACCTCATAAGTGTCCACTATCACCTCACCAACCATAATGGCTAGGATATGTTGTTACTAATTTTCATTGGCAATGAACTATTATAAAAATTAAATATCCAAATGAAAAACTATTATAAAACTTAAATAATTAAATGCAGGGATGGTCCTAGTGTTTTTGGAAACCATGTACATGCCATTTCTCCCATAAACTAAGGCATTTGCAATAAATGTTCATTTAATATTTTATTGAATTGGTTTTTTCAGGGATCAAAAAGCCCACTAAACATGGTTGAAAAATGTACATTATGCATAGATTTTTCTTGTTATCCCAATCCATGGAAAGCATTTATTACATATGTGCTGTGAAATATTATGACAAACGAAGTTATCGAAAAGAAAATGAATATACCTGGAAGAAAAACAAAAAATGAAGCATATTATATCGCATTGATAGTAGGTTTCAGAACATCTAGGGAGTATGGATCCAATGGAATTGTAGTTTTCACCAATTCTAAACTTATGTGCAACCAGATGAAAGATGTGTACCAAGTTAGTAAGGAGAGGCTAAAACAACTGCATGGAAAAGAAAACAATATTGTTAGACAATTTCAATCATTTGGTATAAGACATTTTGCAAATGTTAATAATATGTCTGGTGACCTATTGTATGGGGCAATGCCAATTAAAGATTCTTCTGTCAAAAATGAATTAGTCTTGAGACACTCTCCATCAAAATTGATTGATGGAAAATTGTAATATATCTTTTATACGTGTGTGTTTTTTAGTTATAAATGTGTCATTTTTAATGACCATGTGTTTTTTTCAATTATATACCAAGTGCGCTCCCACTATGTAAGCACAACTTGGTGAACTTAATGTTTTAGAAAGTTTTGTATTTAATTTTCAAAATGTGCACAACTTCAACAAATTTTTGTTTAAATATTCAAGTGAGTTTTACACATCAATTTGTGCTTCAAATTGTGCTCCAACATTTGTGTAAATTACATCAATTTTTTGAATTCTTTTGAAATATTTTGAAATAGTAATTTTAAAAATAATTTTAAATGCATGAGGTAACTTTTTAAACATCATGTATGTATTTATTTTTAGATATCCATATATATCATGGATGATCATTTGCCACGTGAATCTTCGAGGCTTTAAACATCATGTGTATCTATGTATCATGGATGATCATTTGCGACGTGATTCTTTGAGGCTTTAAATATCATGTGTATATATATATATATATATATATATATATATATATATATATATATATATCATGGAGGGTGATCATTTGCCACGAGATTCTTCTAGGAGAACATCAATAGGGTCCCATGCCTCTACAAGAGAGGGGGACCATGGATCAGGGGATGTCCATCATGTTCATGGTATTTATATTAAATGTGAAAGTTTTTAAATTATATTTGAATATATAATATTATCCCCATACATACATGTATACATATGGAATTGATTTTTTTATCAATTTAGTGAGTTAAATTCATTTTTAATAAATTTATTTTTCTAAGATTTCGGAGGGAAATAATATCTACTCAATCAATGGAGGGTCATGGTTCACACAATCATGGTATGGTTAATGCAATATACTATGTCATATATATGGATCTATATTTTAATTGATTAGAAATTATATATTGTTTATGAAGCTTTGCTCTCGTCGCGTGAGGGTGATGGTGGCGGTACACATTCCCTTGCTGGCCAATCAATAGATGGTGTCCAATCGCATGAGGGTGGTGGTACACATTCCCTTGGTGGCCAATAAATGGGTGGTCATGCTGGTTCTCAACTAATGGGAGGTGGCCAATCAATGGGTGGTCATGTTGGTTCTCAACCATCTCCGGGTGGGCATGATGCTGCTCAACCATCTCGAGGTGGCCATCAATCTGAATATTGTTATCATGATTATTAATTTGTTAAATTATTTATATAATTTTTTTAATGGTTAAAAAAAAAAATTGTACAAATTTTTTCACATGTTTTTTTATTTATACATAATTTTATATATTAATGCAAAGGGTGAAAATGTTGCTCGAAAAAGACATAGGCCAGATCGCATAATTGAAGAATAAGGTTGTACACCAACCACATATTTTTTAGGTAAACTTGACTTGGGATAGAGTCAAAGTTGACTAGGGTAAATAGTAGTGGTTTTGGGGCACATGGTTTTGTGCACCCATGGTTTTGGCCCATCGTATTGCATGTAATGGAGCCTATAAAAAGGCTGGGAAGGCTTCATTGTAATATAAGGCCTGGAGGTGAGCGGTGAAGGCTCACTTGGCCGGATTGGCCACGGTTTTGGCCAATGTTTAATGAAATTTCATTGGTTGGGTTTTTCCCCGAATTTGGGGTTTTCTCGGTTAAAGATTGTGTTTATGTTTATGTGATTTGTTGCTGGGTTTTGTATGTGTATTATTCTCTCGGTAAATATTTTATTTCTGCAGTAATTCCTAACAAATGGTATCAGAGCTGAAGGTCTATTTGGCTGATAAACTCGCAGGAAAGAAGGGATCCTGGTTCGAGTGGGAGCAATGGCGGAAGATGGTAAATTTAGGGTCAAGAAATTTAACGGCCAAAACTTCCCATTGTGGAAGATGCAGATGGAAGATTATCTATATCAGAAATATCTGTACCTACCATTGAGTGGAAAAACAAAGAAGTCGACGGCCATGACAGACGTGGAATGGAACATTCTCGATAGAAAGGCACTCAGAACAGTACGGTTGTGCCTTGCGGCGTCAATCGCCTTCAATATTTCAAAGGAAACAACAACAAAGGGTTTGATGCAGACGTTGGCGAAACTATATGAAAAATCCTCAGCCTCAAACAAGGTATTTCTTATGAAACGATTATTTAATATGAAGATGTCGGAAGGTGGATCTGTTGCAGACCATTTAAATGATTTTAATACAGTTACCAGTCAGTTAAGTTCTGTAGGGGTAAACTTTGATGATGAAGTTAGGGCTCTTTTATTTCTATGCTCATTGCCAGAAAGCTAGAATGGTTTAGTTATGGCCATTAGTAACTCTGTCTCTGGATCTAGTACTTTAAAGTTTGATGATGTTGTCGGTGCTATCCTTAGCGAGGAAATGCGACGGAAAAGCTCTGGTGAGACATCGAGTAATGCTTTGAGTGAAGATTATAGGGGAAGAATAATGGAAAGAGGAAAGAGCTCGGGTTATTGCAGTAAATCAAGGAAAAGCAAATCCAAGTCCAGATCGGGGATAGTGTGCTAGAAATGCGGAAAGAGAGGACACCTAAAGAAAGATTGTAGATCTTGGAAGGGAAAAGAAGGAGATGCACATCAAGAAAACAATCATGAAGAAAATGTGGCAGGTGATGTGTTACAAGATGCTTTGATTCTTTCTTTCGAAAATGTTACTGATTCTTGGGTTGTAGATTTAGGGGCATCATTCCATGCCACTCCTGATAAGAAATATTTTCATGACTATGTTCAAGGATATTTTGGACAAGTTCGTTTGGGTGATGATAAACCCTGTAAAATTTTTGGAATGGGTAAAGTTCTTGTAAAACAATAGAATGGAAACCAATGGCTACTAAAGGAGGTAAGGCATGTTCCGGGGATCAAGAAAAATCGATTTCACTAGGAAAATAGGGCAAAGGAAGGTTGTGTGACAACTTTCATAGAAAAAACTTGGAAGGACACCAAAGGAGCACTGGTAATAGCAAAAGGTGAAAAGGTTGGTACATTGTATATATGCAATGGTATTTCTAATCTATTAATGCTTTAACTTCCAAAGGAGCAGATGCAAGATTATGGCATCATAGGCTCAGACACATGAGTGAGAAGGGAATGAATATTATTCACACAAGAAATTTGTTGCCAGGTTTGAAGAATGTTGATTTGGATTTCTGTGAAAATTGCATTTATGGAAAACAAAAGAGAGTCAAATTTCTCAGAGTTGGGAAAGAAAAGAAGAGCGAAAAATTGGAGCTTGTGCATACAGATGTATGTGGACCTGCTCAGGTATCATCTCTCGGTGACTTTCACTATTATGTTACGTTTATTGATGATGCAACTAGAAAAACTTGGATTTATTGTATTCAAAATAAATCTGATGTATTTGATACTTTCAAGAAATGGAAAGCTTTGGTTGAGATTGAGACAGAAAAGAAGTTGAAGTGTCTCAGATCAGAAAATGGAGGTGAATATTGCAGCAGTAGTTTGATAGAAATGCTCATATGCTAGTCTTGCAGTAGAGAAATATACCTAAAAATTATCATACAGTGCTTGAAAATGTGAAAATTAAAACAGAAATTCACATGAGCGTGTATGTGCATGAGATCGTATGCAAGTACTTCTTTATAATTTTGTAAAAATGTTACAGAGATACTGCTATTTATCTAATAAACAGAGGGCATTCAAGTTCCTTGTATGGTGGTATTCTAGAGGAAGCATGGACATGTAAAAAGGTAAACTACTATTTTTTAAAGCCTTTTGGCTGTGAGGCCTTTGTCCATATTAATAAAGAAAATAGAACAAAGCTTGAGGCAAAATCAAAGAAATGTACCTTTATTGGATATGGTGTTAATGATTTTGGTTATCGCTTATATGATTATAAAAATCACAAAATCATTAGGAGCAGAGATGTAATATTCAATGAAAAGGTCTTGTATAAGAATCAGTTGCAGGAAAAGAAACAAGAAAAAGAAAGCAAGGAATACACGGTTCTTGATGAGATAACTGAAAAAGTAAAGGTGCTTGAAAATAATAATAATCAACAACCACAGCAGCAACAACCACCACAACAGCAACAGGCACCTCAAACACCTGAAAGTGGTGTTAGAAGATCTACTAGGATAAGTAGACCCCCTGAACGATACTCTCCTTCATTATATTATTTATTGTTGACTGGTTTTGGTGAACCCAAATGTTATGAAGAAGCAATGCAGGTTGAAAGCAGGAAGAAGTGGGAGCTAGCCATGGAAGAAGAGATGGACTCCTTAATGCATAACCAGACTTGGGACTTAGTCAGGTTGCCTGCAGGTAAAACTGCATTGCAGAATAAATGGGTTTACAGGCTGAAGGAAGAATATGGAGGAAAACAGAGGCACAAAGCTAGACTTGTGGTGAAGGGGTTTGCACAGAATAAAGGTATTGATTTTGATGAAATATTTTCTCCTGTTGTTAAAATGACTTCAATCAGAACTATTTTAAGTCTTGTAGCAGCAGAAGATTTACATCTTGAACAGTTAGATATAAAGACAACATTTCTCCATGGAGATCTGGAGGAAGAGATCTATATGGAGCAACCAGAAGGATATGAGGTCAAAGGGAAAGAAAAATTAGTGTGCAGGCTAAAAAAGAGCTTGTATGGCTTAAAACAGGCTCCAAGGCAGTGGTATCTAAAATTTGACAAGTTTATGTCTGAACAAGGTTATACTAGATGTCACTCTGATCATTGTGTTTATCTGAAAAGGAAAAATGATGGTAGCTATATTATATTGTTATTGTATGTAGATGACATGCTTGTTGCAAGGTCTAACATGCAGGAAATAAATGTGCTCAAAAGAAAATTGGCAAATTCATTTGCAATGAAGGATTTGGGAGCTGCAAAACAAATCCTTGGTATGAGGATAACTAGAGACAGGAAAAATCGCAAATTAACACTGTCTCAGAATGAGTACATAGAAAAGGTGTTAAAAAGATTTAATATGCAGAATGAAAAACCAGTTAGTACACCTTTTGCTAGCCATTTCAAACTTAGTAAGGAGATGTGCCCTAAGACCCATGAAGAAATGGAATATATGTCTAAAGTTCCATATGCATCAGCAGTTGGAAGCTTAATGTATGCAATGGTCTGCACAAGGCCTGATATTGCACATGCAGTGGGAGTTGTAAGTAGGTACATGAACAATCCAGGAAAAGAACATTGGATGGCAGTAAAATGGATTCTCAGATATTTCAGAGGTACCACAAATCAAGCATTATGCTTTGGTGGTTCAAACATTGCTCTACAGGGATATGTTGATGCAGATATGGCAGGTGACAGAGATAACAGGAGGAGCACTACGGGATATGTATTTACTGTAGGTGGAACAGCTGTCAATTGGGTTTCAAAAATCTAAAGTGTTGTTGCACTTTCAACAACAGAAGCAGAGTATGTTGCTGCTACAGAGGCTAGTAAAGAAATGATTTGGTTACAAAGGTTTATGGATGAATTGGGTAAGAAGCATGATATGGGCACGTTATACAGTGATAGCCAAAGTTCCATTCATCTTGCAAAGAACTCAGTATTTCATTCCAGGACTAAACACATACATCTCAAGTACCATTTCATATGGTCAATATTGGAAGATGGAGAGTTGAAGCTGGAAAAGATACACACTAGCCAAAATCCTACAGATATGCTAACAAAATTTGTAACCAAGAAGAAATTGAGAATGTGCTCAGTTTTAATTGGTCTTCAAGGATGACGATGAAGATGAGGAACAACCAAGTCCAAAGAGGAGTCATTGTCCAGCAAATGAAACAACGGTGGAGTTGCTACAATCAATCTCCAAGTGGGAGATTATATATTATGGAGCAATGCAACACATAAAATATGCGAAAAATACAAGCACAAAAAACACATAAAACCAGAGAGACACAGATATACGTGGTTCACCCAGTTTGGGCTACGTCCACCCCGAACAGCCAGTCCTTCCTTTCTATTATCGAGCAAGAATTGAAGAGACAAAACCTACAGCAAATCCGCTGTAATATCCTCTATTCTCTCTCACAGTCTCCCTATCTGTTTCTCGCTATGAGAATACACATGTAATACATAGTCGCAATACAATACCCTCATATATACAAGGGGGTTTCCTTCTAGGGAAAAAACCCTAAACTAAACATAACTTCTACCGTCAGATCATCCGCCTATGAAAGGCCCAGATTGACTAGAAATTACTATACTTTTACAAGGCAATTTTACATCTGTTTTTAGCTTTGGGGGCGCTGCCCCCGAAACCCCCCGCCAAGAGGGGGCTTTGAAAAGTGTTGCCGCCCCCCCTGGACCCCCCACAACAGCGATTAATTATGGGCAGCATTGCCGGCCCTTTTAAGGTATAGGAGTCCAATGCTGTGATACAAAGTAAACAAGATAATCAGGCTCCACACCCAACAAAATTACCCATCTGAAATTCCTGATTATTTACCTTGGGAAACAAACATCCAAAAATGCACATTACAAAAGTGCGAACATATTTATTCAAAATTGATGAAAGATCTTGGGAGTTTGAAATTCCCTGCAGAGAGTCGAGAAAGCTTACAAATAGTTATGCACTCTCTAGGCACACTTGCAGATGTTTGCAAAAAGCGTGGGCCAACCACCGATACCTTTGTAGAAGTGGCGAGGAAAAGAAAGGAACCAGTAATGGGTCCCGATACATGGGACAATGTTAAAAACGGAGTTACAAAAGAAACGAAAAAATCTATGTTTAATTTCAAAGAAGGGCAGAAAAGAAAGATGTCGAAGGTGCAATATTTCAAGCACCCTAATATAGCCTGTCATTTTCATGATAGGCACCTTGCAGCCTATGGAATATTAACATGGAATGACGAGGTTCTTGTTTATTTTACAAAATTATTTAATGCAGAATCCTTTTTGGGAATGAAACCAAATTATAATGACCTTCCTTCTGATTTTTTTGGTTTTGGAAAAGGTTGATTATGTGACTATGGGGGCACTAAGCATGATGATGAGTTGCCTCTCCCCGAGACACCTTTGGTAAGCCAACCTCCTATTGTGGAAACTTTGCGGTCAAATATGGATGCCACTTCTCAAATTAGTTGAGAAGCAAGGGATGCCATCATAGACAACGTTCATACTGGACTTGGTGAAATTGATATTGGTATGAATCGAAAAAGAGAACAAGATAATGCATGTGCTAATTTTGTGTATAATACAAATGATGAAATAGACAACATGATTATTGAAGAGCTTAGAACATATGCAAAGCATTGTCGCAATGGTTGACAAGACTTAATTTTTCATGAAGAAGAGGGTGTGTGTTCGGTATGCGTTAATGGTTAGGGTGGATATTTTAATGTAATTTGTAATTTACACACACACACACACACACAAAAAAAAGATAAAAAAAAAATGAAGGAAAATGTGATACAAAATATAAATAGTGCTATAAATTCAATTAGAAGATCTAGACAGAAAAATGTTTCAGTTGTACATAGAGAAATACATATGACAATAGTTTCATCAAGTATTAAAGAGAATCACTTGGTAAAATTAACAAAATATTAAAAAAAAAAATGAAGGAAAATGTGATACAAAATATAAATAGTGCTATAAATTCAATTAGAAGATCTAGACAGAAAAATGTTTCAGTTGTACATAGAAAAATACATATGACAATAGTTTCATCAAGTACTAAAGAGAATCGCTTGGTAAAATCTATGGCACGAGCATTAGGAACCTCTGATGAAAAACTTTGCACAAACATCAGAAATTTTGGTTGCAAATAAATGTAAATGATTAACTCGCTTGTTGAAGAGTTATTTGTAGGCAACCATACAAAGATAGACTTGGAGAAAATGTTAAAAAAACAATATATGAATATTGGAAGAAAAATTCATGTGTTTCGCCAAATGCAAGGGATGTGATGTGAAGAAGAATAGCACGAAATCTGTATGAACAACATGAAAAACATTTCTTGGAAACCACTTAGATAGAGTTTTTCAACAAATTCAAAGAAGAGAATCGTGAAATTCATGTCTCAATCAGTGATTTTGTTCAACAAAAACCATGGTATGTAAAACCTATCACCGTACGCGACACTTGTTGTTGTCGTTATCATGTGGAATTTCAGTTATATTATGACACATTCCTTAATTTTGGTAGAACATTTTGGAAAGATTCACCTCCTCCTTCCACTATCCGTGATTTCATATCTCAAATTCTATGTGAAAGAGAAAGCGATGAATTATTTTACGAAAAGAAATGTGTTGGTGGTAAAAAATGCGATGATTGTGGAAATTTAACTAAATTTCAAAACAAATATCGTATTGATATAAATGATCAATCATTGTCCAACATAAAAGTGAAATGGAAGAGATATGAATATATCCATACATCGATTCAAGGTTCAAATAGTGCTAAAAGAATTGAATTACAAGAAGAATAAATTTTTGTGATAGATTTTTTGAGAAAGTTTGAGGCAAAAATTTTTAAATACACCAAGCATTCCCATAGAGCTTGATGGCAAGACTTGCAATTCAGAAAATTCCGTGAAGGTTTTCCACCAGGGACCATTTTGTCAGTGATTGATTTTCCAGAAAACTACACATTTGTTACAAAAAAATAAATTCAGAGTGAATACTATCATTCTGACCAAGTCTCCATGCTCATCCATATTCTATATAGACATGCTGAACAAAATGTTGATCATATAGAAAGCACCAGTGAAATTCGAAATGTTATTAAAGAATATCACTTTTATATCAGTGACGATCGTACACATGATACATATTTTGTACAACACTGTTTTGGAAAGATTTATGACTCCTTAAAAAGTCGTGGAATAAAATTCAATGAACATTGGATATGGTCAGATAAATGCGTAGGTCAATTCAAATCTTCACGATCATTCTTTTGGTTATGTTGTCTTCATAAGTAAACCTGCATTAAACATTGTTGTAATTTCTTTGAGACTGGCCATAGAAAAGGAGAACATGATGGTGCAGGGGCATGCATAAAACGAGCACTTCGAAGATATCAAATGAACCCCTCTGCAAGCCGACTTGTGGATGTTAAAGAAGTTGTTCAATGGTGCATCACTGCTCTAAGCCATGAGACTAACCGATCAAGGGAAGTGAAAAGGTACATTCAATTTAATTTTTATTGGATATCTAATTTTAAACAGTGTACATTTATCACGATGATTATCTTTGATGGTATTTTGATATCATATTTACATTATTCTTTGAATTTTCCATATATAGGTTTTTTTGGCATATTGGGATCAAAGATGTAGATATATCAATTGGAAATGATGTTGAAACAATAAAAGGGACTTGAAATTGCATTCAATTAAAACAAAGTTGTCCACAAATGTGTTTGCATTGGATAAAAGAAAATATTCTTGTTTTTGTCATGTTTGCATAGACAACACAGAATCCAATGATGTTTGTGAAAACAAAATGTATGTAAAATATTGGAAACATACAGAGCTAAATACAAAGGGGAAAATGTCTGTTGCAATGTTTGAAGAAATGCAATCAGAGGAGACTACAATATCATCTGATGGTGATCGAGTTTCTGATCTTGTTAGAGAAGGTAACATTTGAATTGCTTTCAAATGATAGAGATCTAGAAATAAATTTAAATACATAAGTTTGTTAAGTTTGTTTTATTGTGCAGGAGATGTTTTTGCTGTAATTGCACCTACTGACAACGATGAAAATGTGAAGTATTATTTGATGCGTTGCACTGAACGAAAAATGAAATTATTAGAAAACTATAATGATCACGGGTTTCCATATGAAAGAGGATCTATTATACTGAAAGGTTATTTTTTCAGACAAACTAATCAAAGTGGGGATTTTGTTTACTTTGAAGACTATGAACCTAATGTCATAAGTTGTCAATATAGTCACTTGGTGTGTGCAACACACATAAAGTTGATAGAGGTTCAATCAAAGAAAAAACGAAAATTAAGAAATGGAAAATGTCAAAATCCGATCATGAACGGATTATTGAAGATGGCATTCCATTGGAATTTTTTTGATTGAACTGCCCAACAATTTCTTCTCTTTGGATTCATGTTTTAGAACTTCCAGAACTCAACTAAAAATTGAGTTGCCTTGTTATGTTATCTGTGCAAGTGTTTTCACATGTACATTGTTTTGGTACATGCACACTAGTATCAACTGAAAGTAGTTTTTCTATATATGCATTGATTAAAAATGTTGCATGTATTGGATATATATGTGTGTGTGTGTGTGTGTGTGTGTGTGTGTGTGTTCTAGAATGAAATTCACTGAAAGTAGCTTTTCTATGTGCATTGATGAAAAATGTTGCAAATACTGGATATATATGTTCTAGAAGTATTGGATATATATATATATGTGTGTGTGTGTGTGTGTTCTAGAATGCAATTAAAACTAAAAGTAGCTTTTATATGTGCATCAATGAAAAATGTTGCAAGTATTGGATATATATGTTCTAGAATGCAATTAACTAAAAGTAGTTTTTCTATGTGCATTGATGAAAAATGTTGCACATACTCGATATATACATGTTCTAGGCAATTAACTAAAATTAGCTTTTCTATGTGCATTGATGAAAAATGTTGCACGTATTGGATATATATATATATATATATTCTAGAATGCAATTAACTATTCAAGTAGTTTTACTATGTGCATTGGTGAAAAATGTTTCACGTACTGAATATATATGTTCTAGAATCCAATTAACTGAAAGTGGCTAAATTCTATTGCCATTGATGAAAAATGTTGAAGTACTGGATAGATATGTTCTAGAAAGCAATTAACTATTCAAGTAGCTTTTCTATGTGCATTGATGAAAAATGTTGCACATACTAGATATATATGTTCTAGAATGGAATTAACTGAAAGTAGCTTTTCTATACATGCATTGATGAAAAATGTTGCACATACTGGATATATATACATTATAGAATGCATTTTTAAAATTTTATGATTGTTTGACACATCTAACAAGACCTAGAATCTTATGATTGTTTATATATATATATATATATATATATATTGTACTTCAATCGTTTTAACATATATATTCAAACATGTGTAAAATCATTTCTACAAGTACATATATTCATGTGATTTTTTTTGTTTGTTTGGAAAACGACAAGTGAATTTTAAAAACAAAACATAATATCATAATCACATGCCAAATGTAGTTCAACCATCCAAAACTTGAGTTTTAAAAACTTTTTGATTATATCACAACATTACTTCACATGCCATGCCAATTGTAGTTCAACTATCCAATAAACACATTTAACATTATATCACATGCCAAATGTAGATCAACCATCCAAAACTTAAGTTTTAATTTAACAAAACATTATAGATCACAACATTACTTCACATGCCAAATGTAGTTCAACCATCCAAAACTTAAGTTTTAAAAACAAAACAAATTATAACACAACATTACTTCACATTCCAAATGTAGTTCAAAAGCAAAACATTAATATAGATCACAACATTACTTCACATGCCAAATGTAGTTCAACCATCCAAAACTTAAGTTTTAAAAACAAAACAAATTATAACACAACATTACTTCACATGCCAAATGTAGTTCAACCATCCAAAACTTAAGTTATAAAAACAAAACAAATTATAACAAAACATTACTTCACATGCCAAATGTAGTTCAACCATCCAAAACTTGAGTTTGTCAAAAGAAAAACATTAATATAGATCACAACATTACTTCACATGCCAAATGTAGTTCTTGACCATCCAAAACTTAAGTTTTAAAAACAAAACAAATTATAACACAACATTACTTCACATGCCAAATGTAGTTCAACCATCCAAAACTTGAGTTATAAAAACAAAACATTATAGATCACAAGTATCAAAACTTGAGTTTAAAAAACAAAACATTATAGATCACAAGTATCAAGTATCAAGTAACATTACTTCACATGCCAAATGTAGTTCAACCATAACACTTTAAAAACAAAACAAATTATTTAACACAACATTACTTCACATCACATGCCAAATGTAGCTCAACCATCCAAAACTTGAGTTTTAAAAACAAAACAAATTATATATAACACTGTAACATTACTTCACATGCCAAATGTACTTCAACCATCCAAAACTTAAGTTTTAAAAACATTATATATCACATTCACATGTACCAAATGTAGTTCACATAAAATATGTCCAAAATTTGTAGATCTCACAAGTATCAAGTATCAAGTTATATATGACTGCATCTAGATAAGACTATATATAAAAAAGTAAATTTAAGACTAAATCTATTGAAAATGTAATGTTGCACGTGTGCCTGTGCATCATCCATCAAATAGTGCATGTGCATCATCCATCAAATACAGATGGATGTAGTGTCTTTCCCAGCAAAGTCTCAATCCTTGAGCTATCCTGCGAAGCATGGGGAACTTGTACACAATGTGTACAAACATCAAAATTTGATGTTTTAAAATTGAGTGAGAATATATAGAACTTCATGTAAAAAAAAATGTAAAAAAAATCATGCAATACCTCATGAGGTTCCCTCTCCATTTGTTGCTCGTCTGCTACAACTTCCACCACGGGAACATCTCCAATAGTAAACTGTGCAATATACATGTACAATTATATATATATATATATATAATGTTCAAATGAAAATGCATGTATATAAACTTATTTTCAATAATATTAAAAAAAAAGTTAGACAACTTGTTCAAATGGTTGAAATGGTGTGGATGTTCCTATCTCCATCGCTAGAGTCCGTGGAGAAAATAAATCCTCTATAGAAACCTAAAATTCAAAAAATTTAAAAGTATAAAATAACTCAAGATCAAGATCTCAATTTATAATAAAACTTTTAAACTTCAATTTATAAATTATAACTTAAAAACATATATTTAAGTGAAAAATTGAATACTTCTGCTAGTGGATTTGGCACATCTCCTAAGAGAGGCTCCAAAAGAAAATCTCCAAAAACCTAAAATTCAAAAAATTTAAAATAACTCAAAATCTCTAGATCTCAATTTATAATAAAACTTTTAAGCTTCAATTTATAACTTATAACTTAAAAACACACACACACACACACACACACACATATATATATATATATATATATATATATATATATATATATATTTAAAAGTGAAAAATTGAATACTTGTGCTGTTAGATTTGGAACATCTCCTAAGAGTGGTTCAGAAAGAAAATCTCCAAAAACCTAAAATTCAAAAAAATTAAAATAACTCAAGATATCAATATATATCTCATTTTTGTATGGAACTTTTGAGGTGGAATATATAACTTAGAAACATAAATTTTAAAAGTTAAAAATTGTCCATACTTGTTGTTGTGAATTTGGCACATCTCCTAAGGAAGTAGAAGGTACATCTCCCAAGGAAGAAGAAGGTACCACCATCCCAAAAACATTGGATGGAATCGAAATATGTTAAAAAATTTGATTATATATACATGTGTACATGTACATGTGTGCACAATTATTCATTTTAAAAATATCAAGTTTAAAAACACTAACATTTGCCAACATATCTTGATGGTGAGAGCCATCTTGATTGTTTGAACTAGAGGCTCCAAACGTGATATTAAAATTTTCATCATTCATCAAGACTGAAAACTACAAACGGTGTTAACATATAATGATACATTTTTGTTAGATTAATGTATACAAATAAATGTATGTATATATGTATTTATTACAAATTGTATGTATGTGTTAAATAAGTGAACCCTAACCATTAACGCATACCGTTCCCATGCCCTCTTCCTCATGAACAATTAGGTCATGCCAACCAATGCGACAATTCTTTGCATATGTTTTGAGATCTTCAACACTCATGTTGTCAATCTCTTCATCTATATAATACACAAAATTAGCGCGTGCATTCTCACGTGCTCTTTGTCGATTCAGACAAACATTGACTCCACCCAATCCAATATGAACATTGTCGATGATGGCATCCCTTGCTTCTCGACTAATTTGAGAAGTGGCTTACATCTCTGACCGCAAAGTTTCAACACGAAAAGGTTGACTAACCAATGGTGGCTCAGGGTGAGACAACTCAACATCACGCCTAGTGCCCCTACGGTCACAAAATCGACCTTTCCCAAGACCAAAAAATTCAGAGGGAAGGTCATTGTAATTGGGTTTTATTTGCAAATATAATTCTGAAAAATAAAGTGGAACCTCGTCGTTCCATGGGAGCCTTCCATAGGCCGCAAGGTGTCTATCATACAAATAGTGAGCTATATTACGGTGGTTGAAATATTGCACCTTCAACATCTTTATTTTTGGCCCTTTTTTGAAATTAAACATAGACTTGGCCATATATGTTGTAACTCTTTGTTTAACAACCTCCCATTTATCGAGATCCATCACTGTTTCCTTTATTTTTCTCATGAATTCTACAAAAGTATCAATGGTTGGCCCAAACTTTCAGTACACATCTACTAGATCACCTAAAGAGTTTGTAACAATTTCCAAGCTTTGTCGACTCTCAACAAGTAGAGTCAAAGCCACGAGATCTCTCTGTAATTTTGCATGAAGATGTTGACACCTTTCTAAGGTGCATTGATGCATATTTGTTTCCTAAAGTATATCGGAAATGTCGACTGGATAAGTCGTGGTTGGTGGACAACCTTATTTTTGAATGATGCGTTCTACCCTACGTCATTTTTTAGCAAAATTTGGAGCAACATTTTCAGCCTCTGCATCAATATATAAAATTTTGTATATTATAAAAACACATGTAAACAAATTTTTACAAATTGAATGAAAAAAATATTCAAATTGATGGCCACCTCGATGTGGTTGGCTAGCATCTTGCCCACCCTGAGACTGTTGAGAACCAGAATGACCCTGTTGAGAACCAACACGACCACCGATTGGTTGAGAACCAACACGACCATCTGTTGATTGGCCTCTAGGGGAATACATATCACCACCTTCATGCAACCCGCCAGCACTTATTGATGGCCCTCTAAGGGAATCTGAACCACCACCAACCTCACGAGACGAAAGAGAATCTTCATAAACAAATATGAATTTATAATCAATTCAAAAATACATTCATATGTATGAATGCATGTACATATTGATTAATTAAATTGCATGAACCATACCATGATTGTTTGAACTGTGGGCATGCTCCATTGATGGAGTAGACACCCTTCTCCTCTTGGCTCCTAAAAAATAAAAAATAAAACTTATTAATAACTAATTTAACTCACAAAATTAAGAAAAAATCAATTCCATATGTACACACATGTATGTATACGTATGGAGATTTAAGATTATATTTAGATACCATGAACACCCCTCGATCGCTGATCCCCCTCTCTCGTAGAGATATGGGATTTCGTTGATATTCATTGTTCATCCTCCATGATATATATATCTACAGTGGATATTTACAATTATTTTTTTAAATTACCATTTAAAATAAATTTAAAATAAATTTCAAAAAAATAATGTAATTTAGTGTACATAAATGATGTAAAACACAACTTTCAAAGCACTAGTTGATGTCTGAAACTCAATTTAAGCAAAAGAAGTTATAAAGATGTTAAGTTCACCAAATTTCTCTTTACATGGTGGGAGAAAATTTGGTATAAAATTGAAAAAAAAACATGGTAATTAAAAAAGAAGCATGAAACTCCATTTAAACAAAAATTTGTTGAATTCCCCACATTTTAATTTTATAAAAATGTGAAGTTCACCACTTATTGCAAATGTGAAGCTCACCAAGTTGTACTTTACATGGTGTGGTGGGAGCACACTTGGGATATAATTGAAAAAAACACATGGTCATTAAAAAATATGCATTTATAAGTACAAAACGCACACATATCCAAGATATGTTACAATGTCCATCAATAAAATTTGAAGGAGAGCGTCTCAACACTAATTCATCTTTGAGAGATGAATCTTGAATTTTTTAAGAAGAGCATCTGAAAACTAATTCATCTTGAGAGATGAATCTTGAATTTTTGAAGAAGAGTGTCTCAAAACTAATTGATCTTTGAGAGATGAATCTTACATTGGCATTGCCCCGTATTATTCTAATTCATCTATTAATTCATCTTTGGTAGATGAATCCTGAATTGGCATTGCCCCACACAATAGATCAGAAAACATCTTATTCACATTTGTACAATGTCTTATACTAAAAAATTGAAATTGGCTAACAATATTGTTTTCTATTCCATGCAATTCTTTTAGCCTCTCCTTCTTAACTTGGTACACACCACTCATCTGGTTGCACACTAGTTCAAAATTGGTGAAAACTACAATTCCATTGGATCTATAATCCATAGTTGTTCTCAAGCCTTCTATCAATGCAATATAATATGCCTCGTTGTTTTTTGTTCTTCCCGGTATATTCATTTTCCTTTGGACGACTGTTCTAGTCACAATATTGGAAATCACATATGTAATCACTGCTTTCCCTGGATTGGGATAGCAAGGAACATCTATGCATATTTCCATTTTTCAACCATATTTAGTGGATTTTTTTATCTCTGAAAAAAACAAATTCAATAAAAAAATATTAAATTGACATTTATTTCAAATGCAATGGATAAATGACACATGTGCATGAGATAAATGATATGTGCATGGTTTATCTTAAAGTTTGACTTAAATTTTATGGTAGAAGTCACATCTAGAAACGAGATGTCTTAAATATTTCATTTCCTAGAGTTTAAGAGAGATTTATGACACATATACATGGTTTGCATGAAAGTTTTCTTTAAAATTGATGGCATAAATCACATCTAGTTCAATAACATGCCTTAAGAAAGGATGAGATCCCGAGGCTACCTAGCCCTTTACAGACTGCTTTAGAACTTGTAAAAGTTAAGACTCAACCAACAAACTAAAATCCTATGGAAGTTCCGCCACTTTAGGTTTAGTTTTTAGGCCTTAAATTTTTCCTTGAATTAATGGGGAAAAGCCTTGAGTTTGGGGATACTATCATATGAGAGTTCAGCCACTTTAGGTTCAATTTTTAAGCCTTAAAGTTTGCCTTGAATTAATGGGAGGAAGCCTTTAGTTTGTGGGAGAAATGACATTTACATGGTTTGCAAAATTATTTTATGCACTTACTAAAACAACGTTCAGTTTTTAGGCCTTAAATTTTTCCTTGAATTAATGGGAGAAAGCCTTGAGTTTGGGGGATACTATCCTATGAGAGTTCAACCACTTTAGCTTCAGTTTTTAGGCCTTAAAGTTTGCCTTGAATTAATGGGGGGAAGCCTTTAGTTTGTGGGAGAAATGACATTTACATAGTTTGCAAAATTATTTTATGCACTTACTAAAACAACTATTTATGTCAAAAGTCACACCTTTATGAGTTTGTGGGAGAAATGAAATAGAAATGACACATGCCTTAAAGTTTGCCTAAAATTTTATGGGAGAAGGAGAAATGACACATTTACAAGGTTTGCCTTAGAGTGGTAGTGGTTTATGGATATTAAAATGAAGAACTTCTATTTAGATCTGTTCTAGAGATTGACTGTAGGGGCATTTACTGGATATGTCACCTTTGAGAAAAGATGAGATCCAGAGGCTACCTGGCCCTTTATAGATAGACTCTGCCTTTAGAACTTGTAGAAGTTAACACTCAACAGACAAACTAAAATCCTATAGAAGTTCAAAATCCTATGAGAGTTCAGCCACTTTAGGTTCAATTTTTAGGCCTTAAAGTTTGTCTTGAATTAATGAGAGAAAGCCTTTACTTTGTGGGAGAAATGACATTTACATGGTTTGCAAAATTATTTTACGCACTTACAAAAAACATGCTTTAAAGTTAATGGGAGAAAGCCAACATGACATGTATGCTTTAAAAACTTTGCCTAAGAATTTATGGGAGAAATGGCACATGTACACAGTTTGCCTTAAAGCATTTGTGGTTTATGGATATTAAAATGAAGAACTTATATTTAGATCTATTTCAGAAATTGATGGTAGGGGAATTTACTAGATATGTCACATTTCATAAAAGGTGAGATCTAGAGGCTACCTAGCCCTTTACAGACTCTGCCTATAGAACTTGTAGAAGTTAACACTACCTGTCCCAATTATACCCTATGAAGTGTGTAGAGGACCCATGGAATCACTCACACTACTTTACGTAGACATAAGGGTGTATAAGAGTGTACTAAGTTCAAAAATATGGTCATATTATTGGATATCTTTCCCAAGAGCCCAAATGTACTCCTTAAGTATATGTGGGGTCTATATAACCATCTACAAAAACAAGTGATTATTTCCAACCTAAGGATAATGTATGAGCCATGTGTATACGCACATTATCTAGAAACCATAGGCCAAAATAAAGGGTACTTAAGTGGTTTGAAGAAAAAATAGCACGAAGAAGCTTTGAAGGAGGGGAAAAAGAACTGGAAATAGGAGGATAAGAATAAAATAGCCACTACACATCAATGCAAGGGTAGTAGAAATAATTCTAACCATTGCAACATTGATGGTCACATTAAGGAGAATTATTAGATGTTTGGCATGTGTTATATTCTTTATGTGAATACCCCATGCACTATATATTTTTCTAAGCATAGTGGTGGGAATAAAATGGGAGGAAATGACCCCCACTTTAAGGTTTCATAACAACGAAAAATTCCCCACACACAGATGTTCAGGGGTAGTGCCCCAAAAAAACGTTTTTGGGAAAAAAAATTCTCCCTTTATGATGGTTTTCATCACATGGTTTTTTGTTTTAGCAATTTTCTAGTGCATGGTACTTTACCCCATGGTTCTACAGTTTCAGTTAAAGAACTAAAGTTTTATCTGATCCAAGGTAATGGATTAGTAGTTTATAATTTTCGTGGAATATATACATATATACATACATACATGTGTGTGTGTGTGTGGGGGTGTGATGGTCTAAAAATTAATATACTAATAAAAAAAAGTATCTTCTCGTTTTGGGTTTCTCGAGTAAATTATATGTTAATGCATGTGTTTTACATTGAAAATTTTTCATCTTATTAAGAATCTATTTGAAACAATTAACCATATAAGATTAAAACCTATGTTTTGTATCAAATTACTCTTGGTTTCAATGGGAAACTTTTATGGTTAATGTGTTTTTCTCAAAATTTGATAGACCCCATTAAAATGGGAGATATAACGAAATGATTCCTATGGTGTAATAAAATAGTTGAGTAGTTTAAAGATATTGATGCATAAATTCAATGAGCATAGTTTTGAGATATATAAGTCTAAAATAGAATAGTTGTTGATGAACAAATATCAGTGGATCACTATGGAAATATCTACTTCATTAAAAGGGATTTTTCTAGAAGGATGGACTAAGTTGGAAAGAAGGGAAAATATCACAATTTTATGTTAATGCATGTGTTTTAAATTGAATATTTTTCATTTTATTAAGTATCTATTTGAAACAATTAACTATATAAGGTTAAAACCCATGTTTTGTATCAAATTACTTTTGATTTCAATGGGAAACTTTTATGGCTAATGTGTTTTTCTCAAAATGTGATAGACCCCATTAAAATGGGAGATATATCGAAATGATTCCTATGGCGAAATAAAATAGTTGAGTAGTTTAAAGAAATAGATGCATAAATTCAATGAGCATAGTTTTGAGATATATAAGTCCAAAATGGAATAGTTGTTGGTGAACAAATATGAGTGGATCACTATGGATATATCTGCTTCATTAAAAGGGATTTTTCTAGAAGGATGGACTAAGTTGGAAATAAGGGAAAATATCACAATTATATGTTAATGTGCATGTGTTTTACATTGAATATATTTCATTTTATTAAGAATATTTTTGAAACAATTAAAACTATATAAGGTTAAAACCTATGTTTTGTATCAAATTACTTTTGGTTTCAATGGGAAACTTTTATGGCTAATGTGTTTTTCTCGAAATGTGATAGACCCCATTAAAATGGGAGATATATTGAAATTATTCCTATGGTGTAATAAAATAGTTTCAAGTAGTTTAAAGATATAGATGCATAAATTCAATGAGCATAGTTTTGAGATATAAAAGTCCAAAATGGAATAGCTGTTGGTGAACAAATATCAGTGGATCACTATGGATATATCTGCTTCATTAAAAGGGATTTTTCTAGAAGGATGTCCACTAAGTTGGAAAGAAGGGAAATTATCACAATTATATGTTAATGCATGTGTTTTACATTGAATATTTTTCATTTTATTAAGAATCTATTTGAAACAATTAACTATATAAGGTTAAAACCTATGTTTTGTATCAAATCACTTTTGGTTTCAATGGAAAACTTTTATGGCTAATGTGTTTTTCTCGAAATGTGATAGACCCCATTAAAATGGGAGATATATCGAAATGATTTCTATGGTGTAATAAAATAGTTGAGTAGTTTAAAGATATAGATGCATAAATTCAATGAGCATAGTTTTGAGATATACAAGTCCAAAATGGAATAGTTGTTGGTGAACAAATATCAGTGGATCACTATGAATATATCTGCTTCATTAAAAGGGATTTTTCTAGAAGAATGGACTAAGTTGGAAAGAAGGGAATATATCACAATTATATGTCAATGTGCATGTGTTTTACATTGAATATTTTTCATTTTATTAAAAATCTATTTGAAACAATTAACTATATAAGGTTATGTTGTGCTATGCAACAACTCCCCCCATTTTTATTTTTAAAATAATTTAGACCTTTGATAAATAGAAATAGGGACCCTTTTTATAAAAGTATTTTTGTCTTTTGATAAAAATCAAACTCCAAAAAACATCAACGCTTTTTAAATAAAAACATCTTTATCGCAAATTGCAATTTCCCACAAATCTTTTCTTAGTTAAAACAATAAATCAGCGAAATCCTGATTTTGCGATCGCCAATTTGAAATTTCGCAAATGACATAATAAATCACATATCGCAGATTTACACTGCAAAACTTTAAGAAATTCTTAACAAAACTCCGATATTGCGATACTGCGAATCGCAAAACCACATATCGCATAAAAAAAAGGCAATACGCATCATTAAGACATGTTCAAAGCGCGCGATGTGATTGATCTTACAAGTTTGAATAAAGGTTTTTACGCAAAATAAATCATGTCAGAAAGTATTAATTATGTTTTATCATCCCAATGTAAACAGTTATGGATGTGTCATGATTAATTAATGATATAGTTGTTTCTCGGATTTTTTCTTTCAAAACAAATCATTTCAATAGATCTTCCATCATTTTATCATTTACTCTATCTTTAATAGGGATTTCCTTTCAAGATATGTCCATCCGCAAAGTTATTCAGAAGCACGACAAACAGATTGTTGCGGAATTTGAACAAACAGGAATGGCACCTATAGTGTCTAATATTGTCTGCACTGCTGATAGAGGAGCTACTAAATGGAAATTTATTTACACTATACTTGAAGACGAAGAGACAAAAGTAGTGGAAGTCATGGCGATTGTCGATGATGCAACACCTTCAAATTTACAATTCAAATATATTGCATGTTCTTTCCTCCATAGAATAGCAGCTAGAGCTACTCTTCTTCCATATACCAACACGATTATATGGGTGTTTGATAAATCAGTGATCAAAGACAGACAGTTAAGAACCTGCAAGGATGAGATTCTAAGTTCTTTCAGACTTGAAGATCTGAAAATCATGTATAATCTGCCCAACCCGCAAGATACCTACAACAGTCAGTTTGTTGCAAAGTTCGCTGAGAATAACCAAGACGCGTTCAAGGCAATTCAAGGTTGGAGGAAATTAGATAAAAAGTTCAAATATGAGAAAACCGGTATGTATCCTATCGCGTCGTTAGCAAACCCTTATAACTTTGCAGCAGCAATGTTATGCGGATTATATGGTTTACCTGATAATACCAAGTTCTCCATAAATTGGCTTCCCCTAATTAACTCCTCTGTTAATTCTCAGAATGAATTGGGCGACTATCCTTTCAAAGAATCTAGTTAAGGAAATTAATGAATATCGCCAAACCAGAACTTCTTCCTCCAAATCTGTTCCCCAATTTTTTATGAGTGCATATATTTTTTATGCCATCTATTTTTCTACCAACTTTCCAGTTATGGGATAGAAATGGACCCCTGAAGACCCTACCTCGTTAAATTTGAGTCATAAAGAGATATGGGAACACAATTATGCACGACATTTTCATAGGCTGTGCTATGGAGTTGTATTACCGTTACACCAATTTATGTATGACACAATGAGCCCTAGGTTCACTAAGGAAGCCCTTGCAGACCTTCAAATGATAAGCAGATGTTTTGTTGAAGAATCATTTTCATATATCAGAGTTTTTGAAAGCTCCACTCCCCCGCACATTCTTCCATTATATGTTTCAGATAAGTTAATGGCAAGAGAGGCCACTTACCAAACAATTGGTAATGGACTCACTAAATCTTTGAAAGACAGTAAAAAGTCTTTATGGCCAAGTTTTCCAATTTCATATGGTTCATTTACACTCAAGAATTTTAATCACACATTGAAATAATCTCAGAAGATTGAGCTGTTGAAGCTCCCCATTTTACCCTCTAGGCAGTTCGACCCAGAAAAGGTTGCTAACAAATTCACTTTTCCAGTCAAACTCAAACCTATTGTACACACTGATGACAGATTTGAAGATATTTTGCATTCTGCCGGGACTTTTGAAGAAATCCTAAGTTTTTTCAAATTGAACCTGAATCCAGAAGAAATACAGAAATTCAATGAATTCAGAGAACAAAGACTTAGACGGATTCCACGGGATGTTTTGATTACCAGTTATACGATTAAATCAATTCAAGAAATCAGAGCAGAACAATCAAATTCACAAAATCAAAGTGAATTAGATAAAATATGTACTTCATTCAGTAATGCATTCGCAAATACTCTAGAGGCATCATCATCACAGAAAAATAAAAATTTCCAGACTCCACAGGAACAAATATTTTCAACAAAGGAAATCATTGAAACTCCTGAGATAATCTCCCAAGACACATAAATCATTCCTACAAATCCGATTGATGAGATTATCCTCAAGGTGACTGATATTCCCCCACTAGATGTATTCTATAGCCCTCTTCATAAGGCTGTAGTAAGAAAACAGAGGAAAATAAGAAGGATTGAAACACCCTCGGGGAATGAAGTTATGGAAGTAGTATGGAAAGATACTCCATCAAATCCGATTGAAAATTTAACTCGGCTATCTCAATTCGCTGTTGCATACACGACTGCGACAATTGATAAGGCAGCAGAAGTATCTATTTTGATCCAAGAAAAGGATGTCAAACTCATGGAACTACAACAGCAGCTAGATGAAGAAAGAAAAAGTTTAAATCAGAAAGTGGAACAACAACTTCTCAGAGTATAGCAAGAGATAGAAATGCTTAAGGTAAGTCATGAAACTGACTTATCTAGCAAAAATTCACTGATTGAACAGTTGAGAGAAGATCTTACCAAATATGAAGGAATTCCTACTGCAGAGGAATTCATAAAAGAAGCATCGACATTAAATGCCTTACACTCAAAACAACAAAACATGTTTGTTGTAAAAATGTCAAACATAATTCCACATCTAGAAATCAGTGAACAATTAACAAATATAGTCATTGATCAAAGGATTGAGTTCAATGAACTTAATATCAAAATCCCTAATTATATTGAATGGCAAGATACAAAAGAAGGGAAAAAGTTAGATCTCCCAAAGATCAAGGAAACTTTCAAAGATATTCTTTTTACAGACTGGGATGCACGAGTGAAACAAGTAGAATTAGCCAGAGTAGCAGGTATATCAAATAATATGGTCAAAATGATTAACCATAGATTACATACTTCCGGGCTCATCAAAGAAGGAAATTTCAAATCTCTTCCTGATATCAAAGATTTAGAACAAAGTTGGAAAGAAGTCGGTCAACTCAGGGAAGAAGCACTTATATAGCTAAAGAAAACTGAATGGGAAGCATACTAGCATCTATTAGTCAAACCACATAGTCAGATTATGACACTGAACTATTTTCTAAACTCCATATAGAGAATACAACCGCTTTTACTGGATGCCATATTTGCTGCACAAATGAAGATAGAGTTCGGAAAACCTCCACAAGTTCAACCAATGTCCGACATTTGTGAGCAAAAAAGCACAACTGGCAGTAACTTATCATCCGACATGATTGTTAGTTAGTTTGTTTTATATAAATTCAATTTTTAGTGAATAGATACTAAAGATGAGGAAGGTTGTTTGAAACTACCTCATAAGATATTTTGTATAATCATCTTGTAGGTAATTAGCATAGTATTTAAACCCTTCTCATGCATTTAGAGAAGGGTCCAGAATTTTATTGAGAACATTTGCAAGAATGCTAAAGTGTAAGTAAGTTTGTGGATGTCTTGATGAAATAATGGAACATGGCAATTTCGGTTACATATCATTTTGTTGATCACTATTGATGCACCTTTGTATTCTTTGAAAAACTTGCTAATATAAGAGTTGAATGTGGCCTATTATCATTGATCAGATGAACAGGATGGTACACATCTGTTACTACTATCATGTATGCTAGTTCTATTTTGAATATTAGTGATGAATCTAGCTTTCATGAATGATATATGAAATCAATTGTTTTTGTCTGAAATATCAGTTGCACTACTGTACGATATAAAGATTGGAATTGATTTGTTTTTGTATATAATCATCAAATATATGCGATATGTTTTTCATTTTCTTTTGATTAATTATTTTTCAAGAGAATCATCTTACAAAGTAATAATTCTATTAAATTTATGATGATCTTAATCATCACAGATTGAATAGATATCATTTTATATCGCATCAATTAACATTATCCCGGGTTAGATTAAATTAGTTTCAATTTCAAGTTTTGCATGTTAGAATAAATTTGTTTTAGTTTTTAGTAATTCTTCATGTAAATCTCTTGATAGAAACCCACCAATCAAACAAAAACCCAACTTTGGGAAACTAGTCCCATTATATCCAGTCGAAGCCACTATCCCAAACGGAAAAGAAATTGTCTTAAGGTCCGAACTGGGTGGTTATCCCCCTTGTTGCCAAAGATTTCTGAGGCCTCAACAGGTTAAAACCTATGTTTTGTATCAAATTAATTTTGGTTTCAATGGGAAACTTTTATGGCTAATGTGTTTTTCTCGAAATGTGATAGACCCCATTAAAATGGGAGATATATCGAAATGATTCCTATGGTGTAATAAAATAGTTTCAAGTAGTTTAAAGATATAGATGCATAAATTCAATAAGCATAGTTTTGAGATATGTAAGTCCAAAATGGAATAGTTGTTGGTGAACAAATATCAGTGGATCACTATGGATATATCTGCTTCATTAAAAAGAATTTTTCTAGAAGGATGGACTAAGCTGGAAAGAAGGGAAAGTATCACAATTATATGCTAATGCATATGTTTTACATTGAATATAAAAAAAAAAATTTCTCTCTCATTGTGTGAGTGCTGATCTTATAAAAGGTTTCCACTAAATCCATTCCCTATTACTTTTCATGTGAACTACATTCCAAAACCCACCCATCTATGTACCTAAGAGCCAAGCCAAGTCTAAAAAGGGCTTATTTCATATTCTTCTTTAACACATATGTGATTAATTATCGTTAGAATTTATATGGTAGAAATATGTATAAAGATTAATCCTTAGTATAGATATATTTTGACTTTAAGGAATATTTCATGCTTTTTAGAAAGTTTATCTTAGGAGGTAGAACTAAACCATCTATAACCCACAAAAGAAACCATGGCCCGTGAGCATCACATGCAAACACAGGTTACTCCCATGTTTGAAACACCACCTCACATCATCATAAGGGTTGGAAACCACTAAGCAACCCATACTAAGTTCCCTAGAAGGGATGACTATAATATTTAATGATTGGGTTTATCTCCAAGGTCAAAAGGAAAATCAAAGTTAGGAAAGGGAATTAGAATAGAAATTAAGGTAAGACCATTACCTTTTACCCAATATTGAACGAAGGTGAGCAACCATAGATATTATGAAGGAAGTTCAAGAATCCAAACTATCTGATATGATAGGTAAGAGTGTAACATACCTCAAATACAGATAGAGAAAAAATTGTTCTGTTTAACACTACTATAATTGTGCATGCATAAGAAATATTGTCTTTTTTCTAGAAGGATATTTTGCGAGGAATCTTGAGCGAGTTCTTGAAGGCTGAAAGAACGAAGCTCTGGGATTGTCAATCGTAGGTTTAGACCCTCTATTGACCTACATTGAAGGCAATTCAACTATGCAGTCCTTGACCAAAATTGCAGAGCATTAAATTCGGGTTTCCTAAGAGATTTCAGAGGTGACACTTGGTTGTTTTGATTGGTTTTCTGAGAATCTTTCGGTCAACTTTCCTTTGGATTTTGGAGGAAAGTTTGAAAGTCAAAGCCTTGAATTTGACTTCATTATCGTTGTAAAATATTGGATTATCTCTCTCTCCAAACATTTATATCTATTAAGAAGAAGAAGATCTGTTGGGTTTTCCCTTATCTGTTTTGTCTTCTACATCTTATTTCTATGTTCTATATACAATTACTATCAAGATCCTTGACCAAAATTGCAGAGGATTAAATCAGGTTTCCTAAGGGATTTCAAAGGTGACACTTGGTTGTTTTGATTGGTTTTCTAAGCATCTTTTGGTCAACTGTCATTTGGATTTTGGAGGACAGTTTGAAAATCAAAGCCTTGAATTTGACTTCATTATCGTTGTAAAATATTGAATTATCTCTGTCTCTAAACATTTATATCTATTAAGAAGAAGAATATCTATTGGGTTTTCCCTTATCTGTTTTGTCTTTTGCATCGTATTTCTATGTTCTATATATAATTACTATCAATATCCTTGACCAAAACTGCAGAGGCTTAAATTTGAGTTTCCTAAGAGATTTCAGAGGTGACACTTGGTTGTTTCGATTGGTTTTCTGAGCATCTTTCGGTCAAATGTCATTTGGACTTTAGAGGACAGTTTGAAAATCAAAGCCTTGAATTTGACTTCATTATCGTTGTAAAATATTGGATTATCTCTCTCTCTAAACATTTATATCTATTAAGAAGAAGAAGATCTTTTGGATTTTCCCTTATCTGTTTTGTCTTCTGCATTTTATTTCTATGTTCTATATACAATTACTATCAAGATTGATCTAATGGTTAATGTGATTGCAATTTAATGTAGAATTGTAATTGAGATAATAAAAGGAAATTGAAGTAATTTTTTCAAGAATAGAACATACCATCGTTAAAAATTAGCATGGTATCATATCCCAGCTTAACCATTTAATGTTTAACATAGGATTTCAATGACAGAGGATTTCATACTTGGAAATTCGCAGAAATTCGCAGACGAAGCCACAACGAGGACGAAGCAAGGAGATCGTTGAAGACGTCGTGGAAGACGCAAACCAAATTCCTTGTGGAAAAATAAATTAATTAATTAATTAATTAAAATCAAACCAAAAAAAAATCAACAAAAAAACAAAGCAACTGCAACACCCCACCTCGTCACAGAGCAACAGAGTAACACCGCAATAGAGCAGCACTGCAACAGAGCGAGACAGAGATAGACGCAAGACAAAGACAAATGCGAGACAGAGACAGACGCGAGACACATGTGCATAAGAAACCTGTTAAGGTTTGTGGGTTGATATATTTATAAGAACAAGTTCAGCTGAACTATTTTAAAATTTCGGTCGAACTTTGGTTGCCATTTTTCCCATCTCCGACCAAAAATCTGTTTGCCCACGTCGTCAATACGCCGTCAATGTAAACGGCAGAATGAGTTTGGTAGAACTAATTTCGAAATTTTGGCCGAACTCTCGAATAGTTTGGCCGAAATTTTATAAAATTTCGGCCAAATTATTGAGAAAAAAAGTTTTCCGCCCCCGATTCTCACAAAAGTGTAACTCAACTTCGCATTTTTATCCCACTTTTTATTTAAAATGAATCTAGATTGAAATTGCAAATTACAAAACATGTGTGGTACATGTTATGCAATTGAACATGTGTGAATGTTATATAATTAGGTGTATATGTCTATTAAAAGTGATATTTAGGTACATTTTGCATGATCATGTGTCATTTAAAACAATCATATAGGGTTCTACATATTTCAGTTCATGAGTATGTAACAATGATTGAAGTACATTTGCATTTAGTTGTTACATTTTGCATACATGATCACATGTTGTTATAATGTTAACTTAGATTCAATCTTAGATTATGTTTTTTTTTTTTAAACTCAAGTTATTTTGTCATTTGTTATTTAAAATGATTCTAGATTGAAATTGCAAATTACAAAAATATATGATACATGTTATGCATTTGAACGTGTATGAATGTTATAGAATTAGGATTTCTATTAAAAGTGATATTTAGGTACATTTTGCATGATCATGTGTCATTTAAAACAATCATAGATGGTTTTACATATTTAAGTTCATAAATATGTAACAATGATTGAATTACATCTACATTTAATTGTTATGTTTTGCATACATGATCGCATGTTGTTATATAATGTTAACTTAGATGATCTTAGATTATGTTTTGCTCTTAAAACTCAAGTTGTTTTGTCACTTGTTATTTAAAATGAATCTAGATTGAAATTTCAAATTACAAAACACATATGGTACATGTTATGCATTTGAACATTTGTGAATGTTATATAATTAGGATGTAGATATTAAAGGTGATAGTTAAGCACATTTTGCATGATCATGTGTTATTTAAAACAATCATAGATGGTTTTACATATTTAAGTTCATCAATGTGTAACAACGATTGAAGTACATTTTCATTTAGTTGTTACATTTTGCATGTGATCACTTATTGTTATAATGTTAACTTAGATGATCTTAGATTACGTTTTTTTTTTTTAAACTTGTTGTTTTCTTACTTGCTATTTAAAATGATTCTAGATTGAAATTGCAAATTACAAAATACATGTGGTGCATGTTATGCATTTGAAGAATGTGTGAATTTGTAATATAATTATGTGTAGATGTCTATTAACGGTGATAGTTAACTTTTAATATAAAGTAGTAAAAGAACATGTGCATAAGCATATAAGTTATAAAACATGACCATGTACAATTTGCATGGTGTGAGTGTGGTTTGATGATTTTAAAGGTTAAATACAAATATTTTAGTTCATGAAAATGTAGCAATGAAATAAAATTTGCATTTAATTCATACATTTTTCATTTGAAATCATTGTTAATATGTTAATATACAGTACATATATATACATCCAAAAGCAATCATAAAATTCTAGGTGTACATAGATGTGTCTAAAACAATCATAAAATTTTAAAATTGCATTAAAAAATATGGCATACAACATTTTTCATTAATGTACATAGAAAGGCTACTATGGATGTCAGTTGATAGCAAACTTTTAATATAATAAAATTGGAAATTACAAAACACGATACACATTTTTCATTTGAATGAATATTATAATTTGCTTTAGATGTCTAAAACAATCATAAATTAAAATTTGCATTATATCAAATATGCTAGATGCATACATTTTGCAATAATGACATAAAATTAACTAGCTCATACCAGAGAATGTATGAAATCATTTAAGACCATAAAATGTATGTATGTGTAGATGTATAAATTAGTTCTTGTGTGCATGTGCAAAGACAATATCAATATAATCAAATCCTCAATACACTAGTACATAACGTACACTATACATATAACTTCAAGTATCTTAATACATTATTAAGAATGTACAACTTAAGAATGCACCAAAAAAAGCTAACAATTTGTACTTGAGTTCTGTAAGCTCTCAAAGATGAATCCAATGAGAAGATATTGTTGGGCAATTCAATAAAAAACTTCTAATGGAACTCCATCCTCAATGATCCGTTCATGGTCAGCTTTTGACATTTTCCATTTCCTAACTTTCAATTTTTTCTTTGATTGAACTTCTATGAACTTTATGCGCACTGCCCACACCGAGTGACTATATTGACAACTTATGACATCAAGTTCATAGTCTTGAAACTAAACAATATTCTGATTTTGATGAGTTTGTTGAAAAAAATAAACTCATCAAAGTCAACTGATTTATCTTTTGTGTGATGGCGTATGTTGAACATGCATTGGTTGTTCATGATTGGTTATACATGTCAAGTGGGTGCATATGGTCAAGTTTGCAGTGGTTTGATTGAGGTTGTTATGCATAATGTCATTGTATGCAATTAGGTCATGATGATGATATTGGTATGATATGATGCTAATGTGTTGGCTAAGATAGATCAGAGATGCAAATCATTAAAGTGAAGTTGCAACAATGGACTTTGGGGTAAGAGCATATTGCCATACAAGGTTGTATGCTTGGCATGCAGGTATGTGATTCATAGTCGTTGTAAGCGTTGGGGTTACTTATATGTTTTTCATTCCATTTTTATTTTGGTTACATGTATGATAAATGCTATTTCATTAGCATAGTCCTATGCATTATGGTTATTAGTATTCATTTCATTCTATTGATGTTATGGTTACATACATTATAGATGCTAGTTTATTAGTGTGGTTATAAGTACATGTGTCAGATAGTTATGAATGATAGCAACTTGTGGTGCTATGCATTGCTATTGTTGGTTTATGTTAGATAACTTATATGTTGTTGATGAGCATGTTATAAGTTAGCTTGTTGTTGTTGTATGATAGTAGCTTAATGATTAGGTTACATGTTGTTTATGAGCATGATATATAACTTGTTGTTGTTACATGCAAGTGACTTGATGATTAGGGTTATTTCATTAACATCTTGATGTTAAATTGGATTGGCCCATGCAGATGGTTAGGGTTATGACATTCAAGCATGAGCTGACCTGATTATGATAGTGGGTTATATTATGTCTATACTAATTGTGTATATGTGATTGTTATGCATGAATGGACATGTTTATGAGTTTATGATGTGAACATGTTAGCTAGTTACAATTATGGATATCATTATGTTATTTGTGCTTGAGTGATATGTTGAGAAGTTATATCATGCTAATCTAGATTGAGTGTGCAAACAAGATAGCTTCCCCTAAGATACATTAAGGTATGAACTTGCTTATGTAATCTTCTTGGTACTTGAATGTTTGATTATGTTGTATATTTGGTGTTTGAGTGTTGGTGTCTATTACGTCGTCTAATTATTGTTGATTGTTTGATTAATCACATGATATGAGTATGTGTCCATAATATTTCATGAAGAAATGATTTGGTATTAAAATGGTTGTACTAACACATTATGTGTTGATGCAACTGATATGTACTTGAATGTAAGAAGGTAATAATTGTAGAAATATGTAATATGACTGATGAATGTGATTTGATTGTGGATTATGACATGGTTGTTAGCCTTGGTAAATGTTTATTTTGAATTGATAGATATGTTGTCTTTATGTTGATACATATGGCTGACATATGTGTGTTTAATTACAAGGAAGCATGATTGGAACAACAAGGTAAGGTAAATAGCTTGTTGTTATGTTTATTTATGCATTGACAGTTATGTGATTATTGCAGTATGATGCAGGGATTGCATGGCAAAGGAGGCTACCATGAAATCTTGAAGAAGGATTGAGTTGAGCTTTTCTTTGGAAGTATTGGGAACCATGTGGGATTGAGTAATGGTTTTTATTGCTAGTATTGTGCTTTCATTCTTTTATGATTTGTTTACGCTTGATTTGCAGTTTTAGTTATGTCTGGTACAAGGCCTTGCCACTTTGTTCCGATGTCATATTGCTTTTGGTTTTTCATGGTTTTCTTATTGTTGGTTTCTTTTTCTTGTCTTTTGTTTGAGATTCTTGGGAATTGGTTGGGAAAGAGGAAATGGTGTGTAAAAACTCTGGTAAACTTGAATAAGTATATATTATTATTGATACCACGACTACACCAGGAACATACATAGTTTTGCATGCTTGCAACACTGCACATATGACATGCACACAATACCACATCTATACCAGTATCATATGCACAACATGTACACAATGAGGTATTGACGAGCTACCAATGAGGTATGATGTGAATTTATTTCAATGTGTTTTGAACCTAATGGAAGTTATGTTCTTAGTACATGAAGCACAAAATGTCTAGTTGGGTGGTTGAAACCGACTCCAAGAATTAGCAGCAACAACAAAACAAATTGAAACAAGTTGCAGTATGTTGGTAAATCATTTCAGGAGTAGGGCCATTGTGGGACACTGGTACACAATAATGTCCAGTGATTTCCATGAGCATGCGATGACCAATATGATGGTGTTGAGGCAGGTGTGTGACTTGGTTGTTGACCTTATGATGTGAGGAAGCCTTGTTCCCGATATGGGGGTGCCAGCGGACTTGGAAGGTGAGTGACTACATGGAAGAGGGTAATTAGATTTCTTGAGGGACTGTGTATCAGAGAAGGGAAGGTTAGGGATGGATTTTTTTTGGTCATTAGCATTTCCAAATGGAATCAGATGCACATTGGGAGTGTGCCATGGAACAATGAGCCGGTAATTTTTCATTGAGAGGACAAGTGGCGCATGATTGTAGCGTTGGATATTGAATGCAACTTTGACTTTGACAATGTATTTTGGACTTCCTGAGAAGGAGATGAATCTTCGTACTACTTTTGAGGGTTGAGGTGTGAGCCTCTAGATTCCCTTGTTGCTGATATGGGCATCCTATCCTTCTATTTGTTGGCTTAGAAAATGTGTATACCTGTATATGTGTGTATTATTGTAAATACTGTATCGAGCTGGTTTATAAAGCTCCACACACAATATGGTTATTTTTTCGATGAAGCAAATGTGCATGAGTATATATGTGGTTGTTATTGTAAATATTGTAATGATCTGTGTTATAAATATCTAGTAAATAATATGTTTGTCATGTTTCAACAATGGTCATTATAAATACTGCAATGAGCTGTGTTATAAAGCTCCATAGAAAGTATGTTTTGTTTTTCTGGTTGTAGATTTCAATGAACACTAAGGACAGTGTTCCCCCAAGGGGACGTATTCCATGGTAAAAATCCATGTAAAAAAAATATAAGATCACGGTTGATGGGACTCATACTCCAAGTTGAATGTTGGGCAAACCATCCTAGTGGGTGTTCATTTCGGTTAATATGGGTAAGGAAATTGACAAAGGCAAAGACAAAGGAATTTGGAAAGGAAAATGGCATATTTGGCACATTTATTTATGAAAATAATGGAAATTAGGAGAAAATGAGGGTGAAAGGTCATTGGTTTCATGTGAGGAGGAAATTCAAGGAAAATAATGGAAAATGAAGAAAATAGAGTCCTTTTCTATAAAAAGGTTTCTGAGGATCAGTTGGAAATATTTTACTACCTTTTATCAGTTCAGGTTTTGGAGCTCTCTCATTACTCTCTCTCTCTCTCTCTCTCACTCTTGGACACTTAGAGTTTTTGGAGCACTTTGGCATTTTGAGCAAGAAAGGCAAGAAAGTAGGAAGAATGAGAAAACAAGCAAGGAGGAGCAGGAATCAAGCAACTACAACAATATTCTGGGAAGCTATTGACTTTCATGTGTATTTTCCTTGCTAGATTTGGCATGAATGGTATTGAATGTGGTTCTTTGTTGTCTTGGAATGGGTTTTTCAAGTGTAACAATGTATTCAGCCTAGCATTTCCATTTCCGGATAGCCTTAATGATATGGGTTCTCATACTTTGGTTTAGATTGACTACCAGATTGGATTCAAATCTGAGTGAGGTGGACATCCGTATTGATATAACACATGGCCTAGTAACCCTTGAACCACACTGTGGTTTGCGGTAAAGATAGTTAGTGTGTTTCATCGATGGGCCTAGGAATCCATGCCTGTGAATGATGAGATATATGGTAAATCTTAAAGGTGGTTTGCCTCGGTCTAGGGCCTAGTGATCTAGGATGGATTGCGGTAAAGCCTGAGGTGGATACTCTTCATTTGGCCTAGTAGTCCCAGGATGGGATGTATGACAAAGCCTTAATATTATGTCTCGGTTTAGGGCCTAGTGATCCTTGATTCAAACTGTGGATTACGGTAAGGCCTGAGAGACTAGGAGACAGAAAAATTCCTCACGGTGTAGGCAGAGAACTCCTATAGCATTCATGCTTGTTTAGTTATTTTTGGTTGGTTTTGAGTCCCACATTCATGCTTGGAATATGGCACATGGATGATTGGATAAAGTAAGATTTGTCTTAGCCAATCTATGGTCAGGTGGAACATGGAAGTCCATCTCCAGTTGCTTTTTACATTCAGTAATGAAGAGCTCATTCCTTTGGTATTTGGTATGCAAATGAACTAGTTATTATGTGGATTTCGTTGATGTTATATCCATGGTATTTCTATTGTTATTATGTTATAAGAATGTATTTTATCAGTGATGATCTATGGCTTTATTTATATTTTTACTTGTAAATGAATGCACAATGAATCTATGGTTAAATAGATTGTATTGCAAATTATGATGTAAGGGAGCAATGCTTCTTAACGATTCTCAGATAAGTATGAGACCCATATGTTTAAATCTGTTGTTTATACCTGTAGATGCAATGTTTGTGACATTTTTGACAAAATTCTTATTATGGATGGGAGGGGTCCAGATGAGTTCCTGATGATTTGATTGCTTCCATACCTTTTTTTTAATGTTATTTATCCTCTCCTAAAGTTTTAGGAAGTTTTTGGCAGTGACTTGGGCTCTGAGGCTAAAAAGGTTGATTAAATTCCAGAGTTGCAGGCACAGAACCGACTTTTTGGGGCCCTGGCCGTTGCCTTTCCTTGGCATGCTTGCGGATATAGGTTTCTATCCACTCCCTTTCCCTTACATGCCCGCATATAAGGGTTAAAAGGGTCAAAATTTAGTCCCCCTTCAGGGTTCAGGGGTCTGGGAGGTTGGGTTACCTCCTGGAGGTGTTTTTGATGCCGTGTAAGGTTTGTTTGTCAGGTTTCTATCAATTCCACTTCCTTAAGGTTATCTAGGAGGCTGAATATTATATTAGTAGTCTCTCGTCACATTTTTACGCCGGTTTTTCGGTTACTTGGGAAGATGTGGGAAGAGGGTGTTACACGCATGAAACTCTCGCAAAATAGTCTTCTTGAGCTCATTGTTGTTTGACACATATATCTTGTCCCTAAATCTGATCAAAAATTCTATTGTAAGATGATAGTCCACATCCTAATCACCTGTACCCTGCTGTAACCTATGCTTAAGATCCATGTACCTGATCTCAAAGTCAAACTCACTAATTAAGGCCAACCATCTAGCTTGCCTAGCATTCAGACTAGGTTGGTAAAATAAGTATCTCAACCCATTGTGATCACTCATCAATACAAATATCCTGGCAAGAAGATAATGTCTCCACATCTTCAATTCATGGATGCTCACTGCCAACTCAAGTTCACATACCAGATAATTATGCTAGTGTTCATTCAATTTCCTTCATTCATAGCATACCACTAGTCCTTCCTGTATAAGGACTCCACCAAGCCCTCTCTTGCAAGAATTTGTACATACCACAAACTCTTTGTCTGGATCTGTGATCTTTAAAATTGGAGAATTTGTTAACCACTGCCTCAACTGCTCAAAATTGGATGCACATTCCTCTATCCATTCAAATTTCTTACCTTTCCTTTGTAACGACATAATAGGATAATCAATATATGAGAAGTTATTGATGAACCTCCTGTAATAACTTACTAACGCCATGCGTGATATTACCTCATCCACATTTATATGAGTTTCCCGCTCCATGATAACCCTTATCTTTTTTGGAGCCATTGTTATGTCTTCCTTGGAAATAACATGCCCCAAGTAATGCACCTATGTCTGAAATAAACTGCATTTACTGAGCTTAGCATGAAACTAATGCTATATCAGTAATCTGAATATTACTATTATTTGTTCAGAATGTTCTTCCTCATTCTTAGAATATATCAAGATTTCATTAATGAATACAATAACAAACTTGTCTAGATAAGGATGCAACACACTATTAACCAAGCATAATAAAGGTAGATGGATCATTAGTCAAACCAAATGGAACTACAACAAAATCCTAATGCCCATCCAGAAAGTTGTCTTGTAAATGTCCTCTTCCTTGATGTGTACATGATGGTATCTTGATCTCAAGTCAATATTCGAGAATAATGTTGCTCCTTTCAACTGATTAAACAAGTCATCAATCCTTAGAAATAGATACTTGTTCTTGATAGTTACCTTGTTCAAATGTCTGTAATCAATACATAACCTGAGAGTACCATACTTATTCTTCACAAACGACACTGGTGTGCCCTAAGCCGACACACTTGGCCTGATGTATCCCTTTTCAAGCATTTCCTTCAACAACAACTGCAATTACACCAACTTTGATGTGCTCATCCTGCATGGTTCCTTTCATGTTGGTGTTTCCCTTGTATTAACTGAATAGAAAATTCCACTTTCTTGTGAGGCGACAACTCTGAAATCTCTGTGGGAAATACATCCTAAAACTATTGCAAGATCAGGTACCTGCTCAATACCTTCACATCCTCATCCTCCTTACCTTTATCACTAGAAATATGCATTGCTAATAATGCACACCCTTTTCTGCGACTACGTTTTTCTTTTAGAGTTGTCACCATCCTAAGTGATTTTTCCTTTTTCTTATCAATTTTAGTCCCCCCTGGACTGTAGAAATTATATACAATATGCGTGTATATATCTGGACTCTCCTGATCTAACAATATTTATCTTCTTGCTAAATACAGAATCCTTCCACTATAATTCTTGTAGAAATTTAATCAACAATTGCAAAACACATGAAGCAATAAAAACACACATAACACAGTTGTTTAATGGGAAAGCCTGAAGCTAAAAACCCAACTATCATATATTATGTATCATGGAAATCATGTAACAATCTCATGCAAAGCTTAGTACATCAAGCTCTCAGTACAATACAATCGTCACACACTAACATAAAAGAAATATGCAAATCCATGCACCAATCTCTACCCTCCTACTAGCGTGCCTCCACTGCGCAATCCAAGCTGATTGCAAAGACCAATTCTATGCAATCCCACTCTCCTTGACTGTGTGATTATTATTGGCAACTCTAATGTATATGTAGATGCAATTCATGCATCACTATGGTCACAATAGATAGTCTATCTCACCCTTTCACCTATCTCTGCACTGGGTCTCCATTGGATCTGACATGCATTGTAGTTAACTGTTGTATTGTTCAGTTGATTAGTGAGTTATTATTTGTGAATTAATTAACTAATTAATTCACTCCACTCTCACTAGTGTATCATTCAGTTAGATTAGATACAACTAGCTCAACTAAGTCTAACTGAGTTAAACTGAATACAACTCCATGAACTACTCTTCCAACTCCGTCATAACTTTTCCACTTTAGTTCTAACTGAGTCCTCCATGCATGAACTCTAGTAAACCCTTAGGAATTGCGTAATTCCTTCAGGCCACTGATTTGACAAATCTGTATACTAAAATTAAGTGCTCCAAGAGAATAAGTTGTTGTTTGGAGTCTGATTAAGAGCTAATAATAATCGACATGCATCTATTTTTAGATCGACGACCTATAAATAGACTTCGCCCAATATTCTAAAAATAGAATTTCATCTATTTTTAAAATTTGACCAACCATCTACAAATAGCCTCCTGCTACATATAGAATATGCTCACCATGTCTAAAAATAGAAACACACCTAAAAATAACCTGTGTGGGCCCCACCTAGTTTAGGTGATTATTTTCCAACTAGGATCAAGGATGACGTTTCAAGATGCCTCCTTCAATTTTTCTTGTTGCAAACTTCAACACTCCCTCTCAACAAGGAAGGACTGTCTTTGCATGCGACATGCAACTCCATGCATTCGCCTTGCAACTCTTGCTGCAACACTTCTAAAACTGAAAGGCTCCAAACAACTCAATCAGTCTAATGCATCTATCATCAAAGTCTTCAACGTCTGCTTAACTACTGCACATGTCTTCAAGAACCACTACATTGTTGAACTCTGCACCCATGCACTCTGCACTTGCTATCAACTTTGAACCGCGCTCCAGTATCCGACATTGTCACTTTGATCTCACTACATCAATCCAACTGATCATGATACTGCTGCTCTATGGGCACCTCGTAGCCAGGTTCAATTCATGAGATCCACACCATCTCAATGAATCCTACCCAGAAATTTATTCTTAGATTATCCATGCATGTCGCCCCACCTCTTACCTGGTGGTATAGCTGAATGCAATCCCTCTGCCCATCTGGCACGAAATTTCTCTGCATGAGTGGTTGCTCGCACTCCATGATCCTCATCTTGTGGCTGCTCCACATCCCGAGGTTCACTCTTGCCTACATGAAAATCCTTCTCCCTATCAAGCTTCAATTTCATGTCTTTCTTGCACTTCCCAACAGTAGGGAGTTCTGTAGAAATCCCATCTACATCAAATCTATAAAGATTCTTTTGCATCTCTAGTTGTGGCTGCTCCACAACCTTCTGAGACTACTTCTCAGGCTGCATGTTGAGAGGCTCCCTCTCAACCACCAAGTCACTAACCTCTAATTTTCTCCTCAAAGCTTTGCATGCATCTTGTACCTTAGTGCATGTAGATTCTTGGCTCGCACACATTGCAATTGTCTCGCCGTCGCAAAATTTTCTAACAAAAGAGCTGATTTTAAATCGAAGATATCTCCCTCATCCGAGCTCTGATTCGATCGAATTTTTTTTCAATTTGGGTATTTTTTCGTAAGGAATCCAAATATGCTATTTTTTTCTGAAAATAGTTTACCAAAAATTTCATATAACCTACTTTTTAAAACTAAACTTTACTAATTATACTCTCATTCCATGTAGAAAATTTATAACAAGCTCTACGATACCATACTTAAAATTATATAAAATATGCATGTATATAACCAAAAATCTCCTAATCTAAAAATATTTATCTTCTTGCTAAATACAGAATCCTTCCACTATAATTCTTAAAATTTAATCAACAATTGCAAAAACCATGACAGTAAAAAGCACATAACAGTTGTTTAATGGGAAAGCTTGGAAACTAAGCACCTGAAATATCCATATATTGTGTGTGGAGATCATGTAACAATCTCATACAAACCTTAGTACATCAAGCTCTCAGTACAATACAATCGTCACACACTAACAAGATGAAATCTGCAAATCAATGCACTGATTTCTGCCCTCCTGATAGCCTGCCTCCACTACACAATCCAAGCTGATTACAAAGACCAATTCGATGTAATCCCACTCTCATCGACTGCGTGATTCTCATTGGCAACTCCAATGTATATGTAGATGCAATTCATGCATCGCTATGGTCACAATAGATAGTCTATCTTGCCCTTTCACCTATCTCTTTGCACTAAGTTCTTTGGATCGTTGTGCATGGTTAGTTGTATTGGGTTGATTAATGAGTTATTATTTGTGAATTAATTAACTAATTAATTCACTCCACTCTCACTAGTGTATCATTCATTTAGATTAGATACAACTAGCTCAACTGAGTCTAACTGAGTTAAACTGAGTACAACTCCATGAACTACTCTTCCAACTCTGTCATAACTTTGCCACTTTAGTTCTAACTGAGCCCTCCATGTGTGAACTCCAGTAAACCCTTAGGAATTGCGTAATTCCTTCAGCCCACTGATTTGACAAATCTATATACTGAAATTAAGTGCTACAAGAGAATAAGTTGATGTTTAGAGTCTGGTTATTATTAAGAGCTAATAATAATCAACATGCATCTATTTTTAGATCGACGACATATAAATAGACTTCGCCCAAAATTCTAAAAATAGAATTTCATCTATTTTTCACATGTGACCAACCATCTACAAATAGCCTCCTGCTACATATAGAATATTCTCACCATGTCTAAAAATAGACATACACCTAAAAATAGCCTGTGTGGGCCCCACCTAGTTTAGGTGATTATTTTCCAACTAGGATCAAGGATGATGTTTCAGGATGCCTCCTTCACTGTTTCTTGTTGCAAACTTCAACATGGACCACCAAGTTTGGCATTGGTCCAAATTTATCTGGGGCCCTGCTAAATCTGTCATTTTTTCCAAGTTAAACCAAAAATTTGACTGAGCATAACTCCCACATACGAACTTGGATTGAGGCATTGTTTGCACCATTAGATTCCTTATGATGAACTCTTTGATATGGTCTTGGTTTTGCTGCAATCTAAGGACTTTTACTTTTGGGCCATTAGGGATCCACTTGGATCAGTGAGACTAGAGGAGAATCGAGCACACTAATAGTAGGAAGGCATGTCCTAACGATATTTTTAAAAGAGTTTGATGTCAGTAGGTCTTGATAGCAATGGTAAAGAGTTTGTAACTAGGTGGATAATGTTCACCCAAATCTCTTCTAGTTGTTTAACATGAATGACCCTTGACATACCAACCAAGGTTCAAAATTGAAGTCAACATTGCCCTTCAAGAGCTCTATAGGCAGTCATAGAAGGGCATACAATTATTTCTCAATGAAAATTAAAATAAAAAATTATTTTTTAAATTTGAAACAAAAATTATTTTAGATATTTTCAATTGTAAGGGTAAATAAACTTTTCATAATATGCAATACTTATCATTATTTTTATATTTTTTCCTTTTTTTTCTATGTAACATGACAATTAAAAAAAGAATGTTGATCATTTTTTGATAGTTCAAAAAAATAAATCTTATTATTTTTATAAAATAGAATTTTATTGTCAATGAGTCTATGTGCTCTTGTATCACCTATTTACTAAAATTATATCTTACTAGTGGGCAGTAAAGATCAAAATCTTTTGTTATGGTGAATCCTCTTACTCTCACATAAAGAAGAAACAATTGCAATTAGAATTAGCTCCCCATCCTCTAGCTATTTGGGTTTACAAATGGTATCTACCATCTTCCATGGCTACACCTACATATCTTCTTTATGCCTAATTTTCTTGCTTGTATTTATTGTTTGCTTTGTTTGTTTGTAGTTATTATCTACTCTTCTTGCTTGGATATATATGAATAATACATGCATGTATTCTTCATGCCTACTCAATATGAAGACACAACAATGGACACCAAGGAACAAAATTGATTAAATGCAAGTTTGATTTCTTTATATCTTGATAAATCTAATGCAGAATACTTAATATTCAATTGAAATATTTGTTTGTGTGGACAAAAAGTAATGTTATTTTGTGTCCCCTTGCATAGTGTGTTTTGAATAATGATGCACATGTAATCATGATGCACAAGTGTAGCAATCATTAGGACTATAATTTTTCTAGAAAAAGATTCTAGTAAGTTATATTCCTTTTAGGAGATGTTGTGTTGTTGGAGGTTTTAAATAGGATTTTTTTTATTGGACATTGCAATGATATGTTTAAAATAAGACTTTTTTTTTATTGGATATTGCAATGATATGTTTAAAATAAGACTATGTTTTAATTTTCGTTAAAAATTCGTTGTAATTGTTTGAATGATTTGACAAATTACCCAAAAACAGTTTCATTGTATTTGAGGAATCACGTCTAGGGGATCAAAGAATAGATGGTCCTATTGAATTCCCCCCTATATTTACTATATAAATTATATTATTGGTGAACCAATGTTGCATATGTGTGTTCTTTCATGTATATCTAATGTTTTGAGAAGAAAATAAGGTTCTTTGTTTGAGGTCTGAACAACTTAATATAAAAAGGTGTGGTGTGTGAGATATGTATGAAAATTTAAATTGTTTTCCCATGGCATCATCACAGGTGCTTGATAGAGGAGGGCATGAGCATAAAAGAGAGGTTGCATCTAATTCAATTGCAAGGAGACATTCTATGACCCATTACTCATAAAATAATAAAATTTTACTTACATTAACAAATTAACATTTAGTAATAACAAAGAAAACTTTCAATGTGGAGCTCTAAAAAATACTTTAATTACCACATTAATTTTATATCAATGTTATGTAGAGAGATAAAGTATGAATGTAAAAGAAATTAATTTATAATTATATTTTATATTTTAGATATCTATTCAGAGTTAACACATTGCATTTAAAAATAATATTGATATTACAATTCAAAATGGAGGAGATGTGTAATTCATCATTGTTCAATTGACATGTGGTATTTCAAATTAGATTTTTTCACCTTCAATTGCTTTACTTTTCAAGTTGATATAAAATTAAGGTGGAAGTTGAAGCATTTTATTCGTGATTAATATTGATTTTTTTATTACTATTTTTGTGGACTCTGTTATCCCCCCTATGAAATTCTTGACAAGCAAGCTTGGGGCTATATCATTTTGGCGACCTTCAAGGAATGCATCTCCCCTGAAGACACATCATCCTTGAGGTCCCTCTATGCTTTACCTTACACGGTTTCCCCCTGCTGATCCATTTCTCAAAGGGCCTGTTTTCCCCCTTGTATCCCTGCAAATGCCCACATTTTAATCCCTTGCCCCCTTTTTCAAAGTCCCCTTGTTTCCTCTTTTTCTCCTGTCAATCCTCTAAAATCCACAAAAAGCCCCTTCAAATTCTGCCCATGTCCCTTGTTTAGCCTGATTCATTATTTATCTTCCTATTGTTACCCTTATAAGGCTTCAAAATGCATCAAAAAGTCTTAAAAACCCACTCTGAACCTTATATCAGGCCTAGCCCCTCTTCTGATAGCCCCGCGCTCCTTTACACTCCACAAGACCCGGCGCTGTGACCGAGCCCCAACACTGAAAGGCGCTCATCGTATTTGTTCATCGGGCACATCCTCGACCGTCGATCTTGACAGATCGGATGGTCGTCATCTAATCTGTAGCCCTTCGTGTTTCCCCATTCGTTTCCTATGCCGTGCCATCGCCATCCATTGCATGTTGATCTAACGGTTCGGAGCCTACCCGCCCAGTGGTCCCCGCCACGCACCATACCCAAACCACCGGTTTCCATCGCACTGCCTTCACGCGGTAGGCAGTTTTTCCTAAGAGCCCAGCGATTCCACTCAGCGCCCGACACCTGTCTCCTGTACAACGGCAAAACCGCCCTCCCATCGCACATTAACGTTTGGTACAGGGCGCGTGGCGATATTCACGTCAGCCGTAGGATCTGCCCCGGATCATCCAACGGTCATCAATCAATGAAGTTGCACAGAGTTTAACTCATGACCTCTGTACCTCCAGCCCACTGTCCGTTGTCCTCCGCTGTCTATCTTCACCATGATCGACGGTCCAGATCCATTTTCCCCTCTATTGACTTGGTCACCATTCCCCAGTCCTTCCCACGTCATCTCCACGTGCACCCTCCGTGCAGTCTCCCATTCCATTACATATATCGGTTCTTTTCGCGTTTGTTAATGTTTTCCATGTATATTTTCTCTGTAGACTGCCACCATCCACCAGAGCACGTTTCTCCACTCTTTCTACAATTTTCTCCCCCGTATCATCATCCACACAACCTTTCTCCACCTCCACATCATCCGCCACCCCATTCATGATTTCCTTAACTGGTTCGTGTGTTTTGCAGAGTTTCAAATAGGCAAAAAACCGCCATGATGCATACGTACCTCTTCAATGGCGTGTTGCACAGACAGAGAGCCGAGATGGGAGCTGGTACTCCAGCGAAACATCAAAAAGGGTGGCAGAGATATAAATTTCATCAAAGGACAGGTCTTCGAAAATCCGCAACCCCATCCGGCGCCATTAAAGCCCAGATCTTGCAGAATCAAAACATTTATGGAAAGCAACAGAAAGGCCAGCTTATGATTATAGTCTTCAGTACTCAGGACTGAAGATTTGGGTCCATAATGCAGTGATTTGAGAAGCAAAGCACCAGATTCGAAACCCCGAGAGTCAACCAGAAGTGTAATACACGGAAAAACGTACCACCAGGGTTTTCTACAGCAGCAGTATGTTCTTTCTTCAGTCAGAAGACAAAGCGCCCATACAGTCTTCATTATACATCATGTCAGAGAGAATTTTCCACCCAGACAACAGTCCTACAGGGCCAGAAGCATTGGTGACTCAAGTAGGGCAGACCTCACTGTTTCTTATTGTATTTTTGTTACTCCACCAATAGTACCACATAGTACTGCAGTCATAACACCTAAGCCATACCAGAGATAAATGTAGAGATTTAAAACAGGGTGGGTTTCGGCCCTCCATTCATTTCTACGTTAAATGTTACATTTAGTGTTCACCTACCTCCTCAGTCGATCTTCTGTTCATCCTCTGCTATAAAACACAGAAGGAAAATATTGTATGGGTTGTTGATGAGATATCAGAGAAATGCAAGCATTTTCCTCTTGAGACAAGTTCTCTGTGTAATATTGTAAAATAGGTTGAGATTTGATGTATTCAGACTGAATGTTCAAGCTGTGGGCAATGTTGTACCTGATTGGTCTTGTTTTTTATATGACAAGCACATTTCTTTGGATCCTGATCTAAAGCAACTGGTGATGTTTTCCTATCTCTGTGTTTGATTTCATTTCATTCCTTTTCTACTGGCTCGCATCAGAAGTTTGGCATAAGATTTACCCTTGATAGGTACCTTATGTTGCTGCTCTCCCAGCCTTTTATGTTTTCTGCTTTTATGTGTATCTGAATATTGATTTCAATTGATTTAACCGGTGTAGTGGATGTTATTTCCTGCTCTCTAATGTATGAATTAATGAAATCTATGTTTAGATGTTCTTGTTAGGATTTAGTTGGATGAGTTGAGAACACTGGGAGGTCTAGAACCCTGTCTCTGCCTTACTAGGAGCTTTCCATCTCAATTAAGCCTTTCTAAGATCCCTTGTATTACCTCTGACTTTGTCCAAGCAGGTCTGGAGTTAAATGACCTCTGACCTGATCTATAGACAGAATTGGATGGTTCTCCTCCTTTCATTTCCAGTCCTTAATGTTCCATTTCACCAACCATCCTTTAAGATCCAAATGCTCTAGATCACTAGCCCAACTGAAAGCTTGCACATTGAACACAAGTAAATCCTTTCTTGACTCCATTGCCCAATGGCCTTAATGTTCTCTAAGTTATCTATCTTTGCCTAAATTTTCTCTTTTCTCATCCTTCTCTTTTGTTGGACTGTTCTTTCCTGATTCCCAACAACCAAACATAAACAATCGAACAAACAACCCCGGGCCTATAGCTAGCCTGAAATCTAAACCTTTGAGCTTCAAAGACATATACACTTTGACTCACATAGAGAGATCCCTCTTTCGACCTAGGAGGGCTAGATCCTAAGGTCTGAAAGTGGTTCTATGTTGTCTCATCTTTTGGTCTTGCCAACCTGGCCAAAACATGGGAACTCCAATAGACTCAAAGACACTTAGATGTTGTAATGTAATAATCTTAAAAATAAAAATAATCCTACATGAAAACATTTTTACTCGATCAAAATAAAGTAAAAATAATAATAAAAAAGGTTAAAATAAAAATAGCTTCATAGTATTCACTTATGATATGAAAAACCCAAAATATTGACCCATGATATTAATGTGGAATATAGTTTATTTAAAGAGTGAAATTAAACCAGCCTAACTACTTTAAATTGTTAATGTAATTTGTTAAGTAAAATAATAAACATACAAATTAACACAGTTTACTTATAACATCTAAAATAACATTCTTAATATATATCCAATTTAAGAAAATGTGCAATTCATTTAGTACTCATCTTAATCAAAAAAATATTAATATATGATTTTTAATTAAATATATATATATATATATATATAATTATTTTAATGTATTAAATAACTTAATTTTATATAAATTTGATATTAAAAAATAAAATAATTAAATATAAAAATTCCTTTATAAAAGAAATATATAATTTCTTAAATGAATTTAACTAAGGCAAAAAATAATCAAATCACTTTATATACAAATGTTTCCTCAATTTTTACAGAACTTTCCAAAAATATATAATTTCTTTACTATTTATAAATATAAATTCATTTTAACTAAGGAAAAAAAAAAAAAAAAATCAAATAAACAACGCTTAGCATCCGTCGCAAGCTTTGATGGCAATGTTCATTGACCGGCATCAGTACGGTGGGCCGCCATGGAAAAAATGGGGGGCAGCAGCTGGAGGAAATGCGCATTAACAATAGAGAAGACAGTGAATTACACGCAGCTTTACCCCGAAAATATGGCACAGGAAAGCGTGGTGACTCTAACTTGTGTATAATGCAATGGTAGCAACTTTAATTAGTGGTGTCGTGTTATAGCAAATTTTTGTTTTTTAAGATATTTCTGAGTTTAAAGGTGTTTTTCAAAAATTATTGAGGATTTATTTTTTATGATGTTAATTTTAATTAGTGGTGTCATGTCATAGATATTTTGTGTCTTTTTTTTTTTTGTATTTTCCTTAGATATTCCTCACTTTAAAAGTGTCTTTCAAAAATGATTGAGAAATATTTTCCTGTGTTTAATTTTTTTATGATGTCAACTTTAATTAATGGCATCATGTTATAGCTGGTTTGTGTCTTGTATATTTCTTAGATATTCCTGATTTTAAATGTGCTTTTCAAATATTATTGAAAAATATTTTCTGATTTCTAAAGTTTTTCTACCATTTTAATTTTTTTTAGTTGGTGGGTTATAATGTTTGAAAGTTTTTTATGTAGTAAAAGTGGATGAATATATATTTTTTTATTTAGTAGTTTAAATTGTTTAAAGTTTTTCTATTCTGTATGAATAAAGCTATTGTTGATGACTTGCAACTATTTAATTAGTGGTGTCATGTCATAGGTACTTTGTGTCTTTTTTTCTTAAAGGTGTGTTTCAAAGATTATTGAGAAAGATTTTCCGGTATTTAAATTTTTTTTATCCAATGGGTTATAATGTTTATTTTCCATTTAAAGAGTTCTAGTGTTTAAAGTTAGGTATTTTGTCCAGTAAAAGTGGATGAATAGATATTTTTTTATTTAGTAAGTTATTATATTTAAAGTTTTTACATTATTTAAAATATTTTATTTGATAGGTTATAAGCTTTAAAATTAAGCATCTTGTATAGTAAAAATGGATGAATAGTGTTTTATATCAGCATTAAAAGTAAATGATTAATAATGTTTTACATCAGAATCAAAAGTAAATTTTTAGTCTAAAGGAAAATCCTAGAGTTTTGTAGAGTGCTTTCATACTATTTTTGGTTCTATAAAAGTGTTGAATTCAATGTAAGGCATGAATTTGAGTTTTCAATGGGCGAGCATTCATACCATTTTGAGTTTTCAATGAGCCAGCGTTCAAGTAGAAAATCATATAACTGATATGTTATACATCCGAGATTCTCCTGATCACACACTATTTGACTTCATGCACAATACAGAATCTCTTCTACCATTGATCATTACTTGCGGAAATAAAATCAATTGCATGCACACATTAAAACCATAAAAATTCACACATATGAACATAGTATTTTATGGAAAATCTTAAAGCTAAAAACCCCCAACTATCTGTATATTATATGTCATAGAGATCATGTAACAATCATCATACATAGCTCCTCACAAGCTCTCAGTACAATCTCCAATTTCTACACACTAATCAGGTCCGATCTAGAAAATCTCATGCTCCAATCTTTGCCGCCTGCTAGCCTGCCTCTATTGCGCAATCACTGCTGAAGAATGGCTCTGAATGAACTCGAATTGGTCCAGCCTTGCTCACGCAATCGTCATTGGCATCTCCAACCACTGTGTGTTGCAAATCATGCAACACTATAGTCATAACTGATAGTCACACTACTCTTTCACCTACCTCTTCATTGGTTTCCACTGAAACTGTCCATGCACTGTAGTTAACTGATGTATTCTTTAGTTGATTAATGAGTTAATAATTAGTGAATTAATTAATAATTAATTCACACCACTCTCACTAGTGTATCAATCAGTTAGACTAGATACAATTAGCTCAACTATGTTTAACTGAGTTAAACTGAATACAACTCCACTAACTTCCTCAATCAACTCCACCAAACTCTGTCACATGAGTTCTAACTGAAGTCTCCATGCAATAGCTCCACTTAACCCTCAGGAATAGCGTAATTCCTTCTGTCAGCTCCTGTGCCACATCCGTGCACTTAACTGAAGTGCTCCAAGAGAATAAGATAATGTTTATAGTCCAAATATTATTAAGAGCTAATAATATTCGACATATCTATTTTTAGACTGGCAATCTAAAAATAGATTCCGCTCAATATGTCTAAAAATAGAAGTCCATATATTTTTCCAACTTGACCAACCATCCACAAATAGCATCCTGCAACTCATAGAATATGATCGACATGTCTAAAAATAGACATAGTCTAAAAATAGACTTTGCGCCAAAAATAGCCTGCGGGCCCACTTAGTGAAGGCGACTCTTCTCACTAAGCTCATCATCTTCACAGTAACTTCAACACTCCCTCTCCTCAACAAGATAGACTATCGATTTGCGATGTGCGCACCTCGTGGCATTTAAATTTTCTCCGTGAGTGCCTTCATCAAGATATCAGCATCCTGATCCTCCGTGGGAATATATGAAAGTAACATGATCTTCCGCTGCACATAATCTCTGATATGATGATACCAGATGTCAATGTGTTTAGATCTATCATGAAATAATGGATTAACCAAGAGTTTGATGCAACTCTGATTATCACAATAAATCACAGTAGGATCTAAGTGTGAACCGAACAACCCGACCAGGATCTTCCTCATCCATATAGCCTCGCATGCAGCCAAACTCGCTACCATATACTCGGCCTCCGCTGAACTGAGTGCCACGGATCTCTGCTTCCTGCTATACCAAGAAACTGTTGTCAATCCGATACTGAAAATCCCTCCAGATGTGCTCTTTCTGTCTGTTGGGCTCCCTGCCCAATCTGCATCCGTGAAGCCACATAGCTTCACCTCATCTAATTTTCCATACCATAATCCATATCCCGATGTGCCTCTGAGATATCTCAATACATGCTTGCCTGCCTTCCAAAAGAGCTTGGTAGGCTTAACCATAGCTTGTGTAAGTTGGTTAACAGCGTAGCATATGTCAGGTCGTGTATTGACTAGATACATAAGCAACCCCACCAATTGTCGATAAACAGTGGCATCCACTACCTCTGTCGATGTAGCATCCTCTTTCCTCCATCCACCAGGAGAGGAGTGTCGATAGGGTTTGTACCATGCATGTTGAACTTCTCCAAGATCTCCCGTGCATACTGCCTTGAGACACAAACAATCCATCACTGCACTGCCAAATTTCCAATCCCAGGAAATAATGAAGGAGGCCCAAGTCCTTCATCTCAAACTCCTTTGCAAGATCAACCTTGCATGAGTGTATCAACAGTTCATCACCTGTTAGAATCAAATCATCTACATAAAGTACAATTATTAGCAACTTACCCTCCACCACAATCTGGTATAGGTTTGGATCCGCCTCACTCTTGGAGAATCCAAGTCCGGTGAAATAACTGTATATCCGTGTGTACCAAGCACGAGGTGCTTGTTTCAACCCATACAATGCTCTTTTGAGCCTACACACATGCGACTCGCTGCTGAAGATCTTGAAACCTTCGGGCTGCTTTATGTACACCTCCTCCTCAATCACTTTGTTGAGGAACACAGTCTTCACATCCATCTGATGAATGTGTCACCCCATCTACGCTGAGAGAGCAAGAATCGTCCATATGGAAGAATACTTTGCAACAGGTGCAAAGGTTTCATCATAATCGATCCCCTCAATCTGTGAGAAGCCTCGGGCAACAAATCTTGCCTTGTACTTCTCCACACTCTTGTTAGCTGCTTGCTTCACTTTGTAGATCCATCTCGAACCTACCATTGATTTCCCTTCCGGCCTTGGGACAATCTACCTTGCACTGTTTCTTATAATCGAATCATACTCTTCCACCATGGCATCTACCCATGCAGGTTCCTCCACAGCTTCCTCGAAAGAGGATGGCTCTGTCATGATACACTTGCTCATCAGAGCCATGTATCCAGTATATCGGTCAGGTGACTGTATCTATCTGTGCTGTGATGTAGGTGCTCCTACAATCTTCTCTGCATCCTGAATCAGTCACTCAACTTCTGTAGTGCGCTTCCGCCCTCTGATGGTTGGCGCTACATGAGTGGTCTCTTCCACTCCATGAACCTCCTCTTGTGGCTGATATCCACATCCTGAGGCTCATCCTTAGGAACTAATAGCTCCTCATCTGCATGCAAGTGTGGCTCCCTCTCAAGCGAACACTTCATGGCTTTCTCCTCATGAAATTTGATATCCCGTCGCACAACAGTCTTCCGACTGTCTGGAAAATACACACGATAGTTGTGGGGTGTATCAGTGTACCCCACAAATATCCCAACCTCTGCAGTTGGCTCCAGCTTCTTCCTGGCATCTTTCGTCACATGAATGTAAACATGTGAACCAAAAATCCTCAAATGAGAAATATCAGGCTTCTTACCAGAAAACGCCTCCTCGGGTGTAGTCATTCCAAGTATCCTGTGAGGACAACGATTTTGCACATAAATCGCAGTATTACAAGCTTCAGCCCACAAGTGTATGGGAAGGCCCTGATCATGCAACATCGCCCGTGCAACACCCACGATCATTCTGTTCTTTCGCTCCGCGACCCCATTCTACTGTGGGTTATGAAGTGTTATGAGCTCTCTTCGAATTCCTTCAGCGCTAGAAAATACCTTGAATTCACCAGAGATGAATTCACTACCATTGTCGCTCCTAAGAGCCTTCACCTGCTTCCTCGACTCTTTCTCAACCAATGCCTTGAACTCACAAAACTTTGAGTATGTCTCGCTCTTCTTCTGCATGAAGAAGATCCAGCACTTACGAGAAAAATCATCAACGAATATCACATAATACTTGTGCTTTGTTGTCGAAGCTACTGAGAAATGTCCACACATGTCTATGTGAATGCTCTCAAGGATCGTCGTGGCACTACTATCATTCTCGTGAAAGGTGGCTTTCACAAATTTTCCCAAAGTAAATCCCTTGCACTGATCTGACTGCGCAAGTGTACCTTTGGGAAGCTCGGTAGAAATCTGCTGCAAAATTTTCAAAGCACCATGGTGAAGATGGCCCAATCTCCTGTGCCATAGCTCGCCCTCATCCCAGCTCACCAATCCTTCTGCCTTGCCTGCCATTGCTGCGCAACCATCTACTTGCAATTGATAAAGGTTCTTAACTCAAACCCCTATCCTCCGGGTTTCACCAGTTGCCTTACTGCGCAGGAAAGCCTTTCCCTCCCTAAAGACAACATCATATCCCTTGTCTTCCAACATGGCCACAGAGGTAAGATTCTTCTTCAATCCTGGAACATGCATCACTTCCTTCAATACGAAGGGTTTACCAGACTCCCTCTCAAAGGAAATGGTCTCGATACCGGTTGCACTATATCTACCATCATCACCCATCTCGATGTGCACTCCAAGATATTTCTCATCTAGATCAGTAAACAAATCTTTGTCTCTGGTCATATGGAAAGATGCACCACTGTCAAGAAACCACACTGAACCCATCACACTTGAGACCAAGCATGCGATCAGTAAAAAATCCAGCTCAAACTGTGAGGCTAAGGCCTCTCCAGCTGCAGATCTAGCAGCCTGCTTATTTTTCTTCTTCCGTGGACAATTAGTGGCGTAATGTCCGTGTTGGTGATAGTGAAAGCACTTCACCTTGGACATGTCCTACTTCTTGCCTTTCGCACTGGATTGAGAAGCATTCTTCTTGCTCTTTTCCTTCCTTGCTTTGGCAGCCAAAGCACCATTTTCTTCATCTACATTCTTCGATGAAGATCCATCCTTGGTACTCCGCCTTATCTCCTCCTGCACAAGATCAGACCAAAGTCACTCCCATCCTGGCAATTTCTCCCGACCATTGACAAAGTCCTAATAGGAATGCCAACTCTTCTAAAGCCCAAGGAGAGCCAAGCTCACCAAGTCCTCATAATCTATAGTAACCCCCACACTTCCTAGCTCATCCCTGCACTGGACAAACTTCATGAGGTACTTGGGTATACTGTCGCCTTTCTCCATTTTTATGTTCCTGAGTTTATCCTTGAGTGCCAACTTCCTCTGGTCGCTCTTGCTTTGGAACAAATCTGTCAAAGCTCTCCACATCAAGAATGGAGAAGCTTTACCATGAAGGTTGGACACTATGTGATCCTTCACACCTTCCAACAGAATCCTTCGACATTTTTCTGTCTTCTTTTTCCATGCATCAAGTGTGGCAGCATCACTAGAAGCAGGTTTTGGAATTTATGCATCTATGAACTCCTTCAACCCATTGTCCTCTAGCACCGCCTCCATCCTGTCCTTCCATGCAATATAATTTGAGCTGCCCTCAAGGGCATACTCCAATCACAATCCGTTGAAAGACATCTCAACTTCGACACCAAGAAAACATTGCTGCAAATTCGAATTCCACTAGCACAAAACTCAACTGCTTCAATGTTTTGCAATTGCTCTAATGATAAATATAGCTCTGATACCATGTAGAAAATCATATAACTGATATGTTATACATCTGAGATTCTCCTAATCACACACTATTTGACTTCATGCACAATACAAAATCTCTTCTACCATTGATCATTACTTGCAGAAATAAAATCAATTGCATGCACACATTAAAACCATAAAAATTCACACATATGAACATAGTAATTTATGGGAAAGATTAAAGTTGAAAACCCCCAACTATCTTTATATTATATTTCATAGAGATCATGTAACAATCATCATAAAAATCTCCTCACAAGCTCTCGGTACAATCTCCAATTGCTACACACTAATCGGGTCGATCTAGCAAATCTCATGCTCCGATCTCTGCCTTGCTAGCACATACATTGCGCAATCACTGCTGAAGAATAGCTCTGAATGAACTCGAATTGGTCCAGCCTTGCTCACGCAATCCTCATTGGCATCTCCAATCACTGGTTGTTGCAAATCATGCAACAGTATAGTCACAACTGATAGTCACACTGCTCTTTCACCTACCTCTTCACTGGTCTCCACTGAAACTGTCCATGCACTGAAGTTAACTGATGTATTCTTTATTTGATTAATGAGTTTATAATTAGTGAATTAATTAATAATTAATTCACACCACTCTCACTAATTGTATCAATTAGTTAAACTGAATACAAATAGCTCAACTATGTTTAGATTAGTTAAACTGAATACAACTCCACTAACTTCCTCAATCAACTCCACCAAACTCTGTCACATGAGTTCTAACTGAAGTCTTCATGCAATAGCTCCACATAACCCTCGGGAATAGCGTAATTCCTTCTGTCAGCTGCATGTTCCACTTCTGTGCACTTAACTGAAGTGCTCCAAGAGAATAAGATAATGTTTAGAGTCCAAATATTATTAAGAGCTAATAATATTCGACATATCTATTTTTAGACTGGCAATCTAAAAATAGATTCCACCCAATATGTCTAAAAATAGAAGTCCATCTATTTTTCCAGCTTGACCAACCATCCACAAATAGCATCCTGCAACTCATAGAATATGATCGACATGTCTAAAAATAGACATAGTCTAAAAATAGACTTGCGCCAAAAATAGCCTGTGACCCCACTTAGTGAAGGTGACTCTTTTCACTAAGCTCATCATCTTGTTGCAATCTCAACAGTTTATACCCTTTTTGGTCCTATAAAAGTGTTGAATTTGCATTTGGGAAAAGTGAGTTGTGGAAAAAAGGGTTGAAATCTTGAATCTTCTATTTATTTTGTAAATGTTTTTGTTCAATAATATAAGTATTAAGCTTTTGTGTTCATAGTAATTTTTTAAGTGTATCTTTTCATTTGGGAAAAGTGAGTAGTGGAAAATAAGAGTCGAAATAGTGAATCTTGGATTCATTTTGTAAATGTTTTTGTTCAATAATATAAGTATTAAGCTTTTACGTTCACATTTATATTATGATTATTTTTTTATATAGTGTTATGTTATTAATATGTTAATTATATTTATATTATGATAATTTTTTTATACAGTGTTATGTTATTATTCTCTCAATTATTATAGTTTGTACTATTGTATTTTTACATATAGATAAATTAGTGCATGACTGGTTACCTCTCAAATTGGTATCAAACTCATAGTTCTTCATATTTCCCCCAATTGCCTATTGCCTTTTAGAGATTTGCATGACTTCATATATTCTCTAATTTTCTCACCTTAGAGTTTTGTATGGCTTCATGTATTCTCTAATTTGTTCAGCTTGTGCCTCCCAAATTGGTATTAGAGCAAGATGTTGTAATTTCCCCGGTATGCTCTTAGCCTCCTAGTTTATATTAAATGCATGCATGTGAATCATAAGCAATGTGAATTTTTTATTTCTTTTTAAAAAATGTCAAAATTTGAGTTTCACCATATAATTTGAAACTACAAATAATTGAATTCAAACTCATGAGCATATCGTAGTTAGTAATATTTTTCCTTAACAATAATTTGGTGGAGTGGCGGTGGCTCTACCTTAGTGGTAGGACACCCCACCACCCTACTTCCTTTGATATTAGTGGTGGTCAAAAGTGGAAACACTACACTTTTGGGGGCACGTTGATTAAAGAGAAGGGATTTTCCACCCATGAAGTAATGAAATAGTGACCAAGGAGTAGCCCAAAATTGACCATAGCTTAAGGTGAAGGGGGTTCTACTTCTTTCGGCAAAGCATGAGTTAAGGTGTGAGTGAAAGGACTAGGAGAGGTTACATTTTGTGTAGTGGGTGGGGTGATGGATGGGTGATGGTTTATGGAGGATCACACATAGGTTGGAGGTGAGAGCCCTGATGGAAAGAAGGTTCAACAGTGGTGGCATTGGAGTTTTTTACCATCACAATGGAAAGGAGGAGCCTAATAGCTTTAGGGAGGCTGGGGAGTTTAGGGTTGAGCAATAAAAGGGCTTGGAGTTGGAGGAGGGAAGGTCGTGCCATGGCGGGGATGGGATATTGCCATGAATATGGAGAATGGAGAGGGGCCTCAACCTTTAGCTTGGACTTGGAGCACATTAATGGAAATCTATTAGAAATTCCTTTTCAATTGCACCAACAAACTAATCCGTGTTGATTAGGCTTTTAACATTATCTAGGAATATCGTATGTTAAATGTTGATTTTTGTATCATGGGTCTCACAAGAGATTATCTATATAAAGCTTGCCACTTAGTGATACAATGTTTAATCAAGGGAAATTAAGTGCCACCACAAAGTATCAACGAGTAATTTTGTTAATTTCAACTCACAAATATAATTTGAGGCTACTAACTAGTAATTCACCTACCCTAAAACATTGGCATGCAAGATGCCTAAACCACACCCTCGAAACCAACTTAAAAACTTTTGATAACCTTGAGTGGGCCATCAAATGTTGGAATGCATAAATGAGGTTTCTCTGTAATGATATTGAGGTAAGGTACATCTTGGAAACTTTAATTTGTTATTGTAATGCCCATTAACACCACTTTCTAAACTATAAACCGCTTCCACCAAACTATTGCCCTAAAATTAGTCCAAAACTTTCAAAATTCCTTCTCAATAATTAGGGGTTGAAACCAAGAATGTGATATATTGTTGGAAATATCTCAAAATTACCCTACATTATAATGAAGCCTAATTTTCTCTCTGGGTTTGATTTAGAATAAAATCCTATCAGAAAGATATAAATATGGAAATTGGTCAATTAATATATGGACAATTTGTGCCATTCGTAGACTAGACATACAAATCAGAATTAGGAAACTTAGCTCATTGACCCAACTCATTTCAATAACAACAGGTTACAACCACTAGATGTTCTAAAAAGTGAATAGAATTTTATTTTGTATTCTATGAACCCACAACTCACACAAAACCCACCAAATGAATAGTGAAAGGGATTAACATTGAAATTTGAACTGATCAACATTGACACATACTTTCTTAATATATGTGGGTTTTGAGGACTGAAAATAAGCTAGAGATTACCTCCCCAAAGGAAAAAATATTGTGAGCGAAAAATAAGCCAAACAAGGAAAGAGTGAATCCAATTGCATGTTGACAAGATGTTACTAGGCATTATGGCCTTAATGACTACCATTAACATGTCTTTAGGGTGATAGTAGGCTAGGGAATACTATCAATTTGAAAATAAATTCCCTACTAACCCACACAAATTGATGAAGGCCTTGCTAATCTAAAACCCAAACACTAAAATCATCTTTAACTAAGACCTAATGAATTAGTAGAGTCTATTGCTACTATTTAATGCATAATAAGTCACTATGAATGTGAAATAACTATTTTATTTAACTATATTTTACTATATAATGGGTCAAGAGACATAATGACGATGATATTTAGTGCCTCCTTTGTTTGGAGCTAAATTTTGAAAGGCTACTTGAAGCAACACTCCTACTATATAGGGAAGATATACTATGTGAAACATCATGTTTAGCCCAAAGCATATTTTTGGGCTAATGTTGGATTCTCATCTAGACTTCAAGCAACCATGAAAATATCTTGCCTCAATAATACATATCATAGCTTATAAATTTCCCTTCATCAATCTTTAGGAAATCAACAACCACTTGTGTTGCAGATTGGAAGACTTAAAAGGCCTATTTTCATCTATAGAAAGCTTAGTGGAGAATTACTTGGCTCAAAAGGAGTCAATAAGAATCCCCCTATCTTCAACATTCAATTTTTATCAGTTGTCCTTTCAAAATATTTTAAGCATTATACCTCCTTTTAAGAAAACAATTTCTTGCACATGCATAAATCATCTTCATGAATAATATTCTACATTAACATGCATAACCATAACTATTTACACTTACAATATTTTAACTATTATATGCAAGAACATACTTTTAATGCATTTAATCCAAATGAAAAACTACGGAAATATGTAACATCTCTCATGCATAAATATTATAAAAGCATGCATATTCATCCTCAATCTCGCATGCATTAAATAAATTCTTAAATATTATGCATACAATTACAAAGCATGCCTTTCAATCCATATTTCAAATGCAATACATATGTAAAATGGTGAATGCATTTTCAGGGTTAGCTTTATTTATGAATGCAAAAATGATTGCCACCATCACTATTGTATTGTTGTAATGCAATGTAGTACTGTATGCAACTCAAATTTATGTTACCAACCTCCAATCCAAAGCGTGCATACTATTTCATAATTCTCCATGCCAAGGTTTTCAATGAAAATTCCAAAACATTCCAAGAGGCATTAATACATACCATAAGTTTCCAAGACAACTTTACACCCACCATAATCCTCAATGTATTTCAACTCAATACATTACTTAATGGTTTTTTTTTTTGTAATCAGATTATGATGAAATTAAATAGTTCTTGTGCTAATTACCCAACTCTTAAGCATGCACAAGAGTTGGAAATTCTATGAACAAGTATAGAAATGGTCTTGGTATCTTTTAAGAGAATAAAATGGAAAATAGATGCATCTTCTTGTGGTGTTGGTAATTGTAATCTACATGTAGTCACATCGATTTGTTCTTCAAGATAATAAATTAACCACAATACCTTGGAGATAATTTACAATATTTAACTATTAATGAAGATTTTCATTTTAACAAAATTAACCATGTAGTATTTTCAAAAAATGTAACATAGTTAAATACTTTTACTCAAAAGAATCATAAGCAATTATATTCAAGAAAATAATATGGTTAACTTATTGGACAATAATCATATGAAAATATTTTTGGTTATCTTTTATTCTAGTCTTTATCTACAAAAATTCATGAAATTTTTTCAACAAAGTAAACATAGTTTACCTATGTCTTTGTGCACAAGATTTCATGAAATACTTTTCTAAAAATATAATATAATTAATGTATCCCTTAAAAGTATGGTCGACTAACTTCTTCAGGGTTATTCACAACCTTGTCCTTGGAAATGCCTTATGGTAGCATGCAGAAGAGAGTGGAATAACATGTATCGACCTCATCAACCAACCTCGGATATGTTAAATACCAAATATTATGGCATTACAACTTTGCACACATGGGATTTATTCTCACTTGATGACAAATCCATTACTTTTAGCTACCCACATGCCTTCTCTATTCATCAACATCACATTTCGTTTTTGTACATGAGATTTTTTTTATCTATATAAATCTTGCAAATTGCGTACCCATCTGCCAATGTAACATATGAAAATGTGGAAGATAAATTGAGTTATAAAAGGAGTGGCAATGGAATAACCACAGAAACCTTAGAAACCCTAAAATAATCAACATACTTCAAGAAAATGCAAAGCTCAACTAATAATGAACGCTCTTCCACCACTGCATGAATACTTATCATCGCTTGAAGTTATTATGCAACCATTATAACCAACGATCCCATCCAAAATTGACTCTAATTTCAAGAAAAATTATATGTCCAATGGAAATGTACCTATCGTGGTAGTTGTAAGCCGTTAAGAACTCTAACAGATTCTTGATGCACACTGTAGCATGTTCAGGGAATGATCACATGTCAAATATATTAAAAAAATAATGTTTTCATATTATATAATTGCTAAACATTAATAGGCAATACTATGGATACTACAAATATTCCCTTAAGAACTTTAGCTAACTTCATGTTGGAGTGAACAGGTGTATCGATAAAGGACCAACAATCTATTTGACCTTGGTTTTCAATCCCTTCTCTTTAATTATAATACTTTTTCAGGGTTTTGGCATTTTAAAAAACTTATGTGTTCATTAATAATTGATTTTGAAAATACATGATGTCATACATTACAGTATTTTGAATGAGTATTATTTCCAATTGTATTGAAATTGGCCTAAAACTTCCTAAAAAAATGATTACTAGTCTTTGAACTTGTAAACATTCTTATGCCTAAAATTTTCTAACAATAGTTAAAGTGCATAGATTAACCAAGCCAATAATAATAACTTATATTTAGATATATCACTTTTTTATTCAAAATTCTCTTTAATATTTTTCATGCATTTCCAATCAATATTTCATTTAGGAAGCCTAACTTTAAGGATTACTAGGGAAATTTCATTTACATGAGACATCTAGGAGTTCTTCGTCATGCACTAGATAGATGAGGCAAGGAATTTGGACACTAATTCTGAACCCATGACCATGATAATGTAGAAGTTCAGTAGGATATCATAACACTTCATTTGGTTAATATTGGGAATGAAATATGCATGCTAATGGTTGGTATGATGAAAACCTAATTATTCGTAAAGCAACATCACCACATGAACTACTTCATAGTAAGGTTGTACAAAATATAAATGTTTAATTGTTTAGAGCTTGGAGCTAAAGGGCCATGAAAATGCACATCCAATTATCTAAACATTTGGTTTTACAGAAGTGGGCCCTCTTCAGGGATCCAAAACATGAATCTATCAGAGCTAATCATTTAAGATGTGGCTCTGGATCAAGGTCATGATGGCTTACCCTTGGAGTTGATCATCAATTGAGTATATAGGAATTTAGGTATTATCAAGAGTGTCTCCCTCTCTATACTCATTGTCTACCAAAATTTATGTGTCTTTTTAAAATTAATTATTCTTTGTTGATGGAACATTGGCTGAAGATTGACTTTATGTTCAAATTAGAATGGTTTCCACTGGATCCACGTGCTTCACCTATGGTGATGAAGTAGTATCATCACAACATTCATCATGTAAGGAACTAATGTGGTGACTATTGATGCCTATGTTTTTCCATACCCATATTTGTCTTTTCTTTTAGCCCATTGACTTTTTTCAAGGGGCTAATCCATTGTATCAAGCTTTCTTTGAGGATTGTATTTGTCTTCTATCTTCAAAAGGTTTAATGACAATAATAATTTGACAATCCTAATCACACTATACAACAAAAAGTATTGAAACAACAATTTTTTCTAGTAAATGACACTTCTTGTGTACAATGAACCTTATTTTTATGAGACAATGTGGTTATACTTTGTTCCATTTTATTTTATTCCAACGAAATCACCCATGTATAATTAACATGTGCATGCTTTTAACATGCACATATTTTTGTTATAACATATAAATTGGCCCGAAAAACATTAGAAGGAACTTTGTACAAAATATTTGGTCCAAGAATGGGATACGAGACTTATTAAAAGGCTTGGCACACCAATATTGAGTCTCTTTGTCTAATTCATGCTCTGGGGTCAAAATTAGTGGCTTCTAATATACTCTAGATTTCTTCTTAGGCACAAAGTAGGAATTACCCTTGAGACCATGGTTAGAATTATTTAGAATTTGGGTGGGATACCATGGGCAGTATGACATAAACAATAACCTTAGGTCCTAAACATATATTCTCATGCCTAAGCACCATGAATGTGTCCTCATACCACCACATGGGACATGGATGGGTTGCAAGTCCTTGGACCTCATAAAATAATGAATACAAATGTCTTAGCATCTCATTAAAGCTTCTCATGCTCAAGAGCCATGAAAAATTCCTTGAACCAACACATAGGAAAATTATAGGAGTTCTTTATCCTTTAAGTTACATGCACCATTGAGTTTTGTGCACTAGTTATAGATGCCAAGGAATAAACATAGTTAGGTGGCATTTTAGTTGAAAATGAGTACCTTTACAAGGCTTTTTGCATCATGGATTGCTCTCATGTCCCTAACCATTGTAAAGGGAGAGAAATAAGATCCTTTTGGTGTGTATGTGTTATATTTTTTGCATGAGTATCTCCGAGGAAAAAAGGTGTTTTTTTGCATTCACTTTTGGTTATTTTAAGCACAAAATTTTCACTTTTAGAAATTATGTGTTACATATAGGTTCAATGCATGATTTTGTAATTCTAGTTAAGGAGCTACAATTGTATTATAATTCAAGGATAATGGACTGTGGGTCTATGGAAGTTGTAGGATATGCATATTGTATTGTAGCATTGTAAAATAGAACATACTAAAAAATATTTTTGTTTTTCCCAGTTTAGGTTTATAGGGTAAAATATCTATGTTAAATGTGTGTGTCTGTGTTTGCATGCACACCATTTTATCTTTTCTATTTTTAATAAGATTTTTCTTGCATTAATTAATTGTATAGAGGTAAAACCAAAAATTGGTATTAGAGCGGTTTGGCTTCAAGGGGACACTTTTATGGCTAATTGTTTTGGCTCGAATTTGTGGAAAACCTTGTTAAAGTGGCAGATATATATTATCAATTATTGTGGTGAAAGGAAATGGTGATCAATTCAAAGATAAATATTATTAAATTAAAGGACCAATGTTTTGAGTTGTGGAAGCTCAAAATGGAATATCTTTTGGTGGGCAAAGATCAATAGATCACTATGGATCCATGTACCATATCAACAGGGATGTTGATAGAATACTGGACTAAGTTGGATCAAAAGGCAGAGAAAACAAAACAATTATGTCTCTTAAATTTGGTATTATGAAAATTTTTGAGAGAAGTTACAATTAAGAGATTGCAGAACAAGTTAGGGGATTTTCAATAGTTTAAGTCCCTAATGAACAAATTGTTATTTTGGAAGAAGTTGTATAACTTGAGGATGAAGGATTGAGAATAGATCATATGAATTCCTTCAACACTATGGTAATTCAACTATTATTGTTGTGTAACCAGCTCCAAAAATAGAAGAAAAGAGATATGAGCGCCTTATAAATAAGCCACTTCGAGGGGGCAACCTCCAATACATTACATAAATGAACAATTATTGGATGATACAAATGAACAAAACCTCCTTCTATATATAGGAGTCCATGGGGCCACAATATAATCCTAGTGGGGCCACAATGTAATCCTAGCCGACCTAACAATAATAATGTAAGGGCACAATAATAACAATATGGGGGTTACAGGGGTACAATAATAACAATAAGGGGGCCTACACTAACATAATAAGGGGCTACACTATTAATATAAGGACTTAACAATTATTTGTTGATATTAATATTTATGTTGCACATGTGTATGAGTTTTTTGTGTTCTTTATTAGAATCATGGGATAGTCTAGTTGTTTCCATAGGTAGTAATGCAACTACTTTAAGTTTTGATGAAATAATATCATCCTTGTTATAGAAAGAGATGAAATGAAAAATATCGAAAGTTAGAATGCAAATGCCTTATATGTAAGAAGACACTCCTAGGATAGAAATAAAAATATGTCCTTAAGAGGGAGATCTAAATCTCTAGGAAAGCTAGTAAATCTATACTAGAGATGTGGAAAAGAAGGGCATTATAAGAAACATTGTAGATCTAAAAGTGTTGCAAAAGGGAAGGGATCCATTCATGCTTTGTCGACAAAATTAAAAACCTCCTTAGATGAAGGAGGGGATGTGTTCTTGGCTTGTTCAAGAACACATACATATCACGAGGTGTGATTGGATGAACTATTTGAATTTTTTCATATAAACCCTCATAGGAAGTGGTTTTGTGAATAGGAAATGTATGATGGTGGTGATGTTTCCTAGGATATGAATAAAAAAATAGAACAATAAGACAAGGAAAAGTCAAGTTGGAGTTCATGGATGAAAGGTTTAAAACACTCCTTAGTGTTCTGCACATCCCACGATTGTCGCACACACACACACACACACACACACACACACACACACACACACACACACATATAAGCAAGATGAGCGATGCATGTGTAAAAATAGTGTTCGAAATGGAAAATTGTAGGATGATTCAAGTAGCAATAATATTACCATTGTAAGGTATATCCTACCTACTATAGTGGATTCCATGGTTAAACCACAACATAGGGCCTACATAGGAATGTTTCTTAGGCCCACACTAGAAATCATTCTCAGGTCCATCGTTGAGGTTATTTAGCATCTGAGTGGGAATATTCATGTTAAGGTTGACTACTAGATGCATAGTTTAGGGAAATATATAACAAAAGTATTAGACCAATATCAGGCACACAATCCCCATGAAAAATAACTTTAATATCTTCCAATTGATACAATAGTTTGGGCATGGAAGGAAAAGAAAGAAGATTGCAAAAGGATCAAGAAAAAATAAATGTGGCATAGATGTTGTAATTCGTCCACTTGAGGATATCATGAGATTAGACAGAAAAAAAAAATCACAAATGAAAATTTGTCCTTCGAAAAATCAGTTAATATATTATGAAGAAACAATTTCCATGTTTATTTTTTATAATATATTCTCTCTATAGGGATAAAAATCTGTAGGTAAGGAGATTATGTTGAAGAATTTCTCATACATTGGTGCAAAATTTAGAGCAAAGTGTTGAAATCCCTACCTTCAATAACTTCATGGGGCATTTGGTTAGCTAATTTGGTTAGCTAGAAATGCAGGGATATTTGAGAACATGGATATCCTTCCCACCCAATGTGCCTCCTAGGTTAAATCGATTTTTTCATATTTAAAATACAATATGCAAACCATTGTAATGTGACACTTGTCTCAGGCTAATATTAACAAAATATGGGCTTGGGGTACTTTTACAATGGAATTCAAGGTAATCTCCCCAAAAGGAGGAGTTGGTGGTGCTATTTTCCTTAATGGTACACATAAAATCCAATTTAAGATTGGTTTAGGAGATGGTACAAACAATATTGTAGAATTACTTATTTTGAAAATCCTCTCAAAATTGGTTGCTCAACTAGGATTATAGAAATGATAGATAATATAAATGTTTATTGACTCAATCAAAGTAATCAATTAAATGAATGGCTAGCATAAAATGACACATATGATTTTAAGCCTTATATTTAATGAAGTAAAAGCTTTTCTATATATATTTTTAACTCTATCTAATTTGAACATATTTCAATGATTTTAATTAAAAAAATATCATTTGTCTTAAAAAAATATTACATTAATATAATAAATTAATTAAAAAAATATCATTTGTCTAAAGAATTATTACGTTATCAATATAGTAACTTGCTATAATAATAGTTTTTTTTTCAATGTCAATTTGAGAACCTCTGAGACAACACGATTTGTAATAAAACTATGTGTGTATCCTTAGGAAACTTAAACTTCTAGAGCTATACATAATTTTATCACTCTTTTTATAGAACAAAATGTGTGATAGAAAAACACTCATATTTGATACTTTTATCACTCTTTTAATCTTATATGATGTGAAGCTTGGCGATGAAATATTTTTAAAATTTTTTGGAGAAGGGTGAGCAAAAGAAAAATAATTTTATAATTTATAATATTAGTATTCAAAGCAATACACCCTATTTTATTCTCCTCATAAAAGCTACCCTCTCCCTAGTGAGTGAAAAGCCATGGTTATGTATTAAATGTACAAGAAAAAAATAAACAACATGAATGACAAGAGGTTCCCAAAAATTGCTTCCAAGTCTATGGATAATCACTAACCACTCATCCTAGGATGACATAAGAGGCTAGGTCTTCGCTAAAAATATCACTACATTTGAATTAAAACACCCATCCTAAACCAAAATTAAAATTCAATTTAAAAATATTTGTTACAATGTTGATGTTCTCATTCGTCATCAATATAGTACATTAATTAATAAGAGGGCAACTATATGAATTAAATCACTGGTAAACGTTCATCGACATCAATCAGTGAAGGAAACCATTGGCAAGGGTTTTTATGGAGATGAGTTGCATTTGAACAACTAAGTAAAATCAAAACATTTACCTTTAAAATTTTTTAACATTCCTAATGATGAATGTTTTTTTTCATAAACATAACAAAATTTATCTTAAACTTTAAAGAAGACTATATATTAAGGGAATTTTCCTCATCTTCATGCATGAAAAGGTTATGAATATAAGCAATTATATCCATATAAATATTTTCATTTGTTATAGAATATATTTAATCATATCCATAGAAATTTTTTCAAGTTGATCATATCACTTAAGCAAATAAGATTTTTTATCAATATTTATCAACCTTAAAATTTATGTAAAGTTTGTTTAACATAAAAATAAATTGAAATAGTTGAAATTTCAAATTTAATAACAAAAAAAAACTTTGCACGTTCTTTATACTCAATCAAATAAACACATTTACAAAAAGTTATTGTTCTACAAAGTTTAGATAGGCCTATTATTGAGGTAGTTAATTTTCCTATAAATTTAAAATTAAACAAATAGAATTAAAAGTAGAGACAACGATGGATTAAATGAATCTCTACCCATTCAATCTCCCTTCGAATGATTTAGAAATATAGTGGTTCTATCAAATCTAAATAAAAATACAACTCACTCACAATAAAGGAAATTAAAATATTTACGGATGGATTGCGATGGTTTTCCATTGTAAAAAAATTGTGGACGCGCTTAGTTCTTTTTAATTTCTTCTCATTTAAGATTAAATTACATCTGCCCTCTTATTACAAAAACTCAAACTCTGAAGATTACCTGTCAAGCATTCTCTCTAGCTATGTGAAGATTTAGGGTATGCAATGGGTAATTGTACAGTTGGTAAATTGTTTGACTAAATGAAAAAATCTTTTGCAGTTGGTAAATTGTTTGACTAAATAAAAAAAATCTTTTGCGGTATCCAACTACACTGAATCATTACATGGGACATTCCAAAACCCTAGTACGGTCATTAGTTCTTAAAACTCTAGCACTCGGGTTTTGTATAGCCCCTCTACTTTGGATTAGGATTGCATCAGAAATACACTGGTAATGGGACCAAGATATAGTGAAAGTGGATGAATAAGATTTTTTATTATCTATTTTTTTTTCTTTAGGTGAGTTATCATGTGGAAAGTTATCATCTTGGACCAGGTAAGTTGATGAATATGATTTTCCATTATCAATAGTACTTTGTATTTCTTTAATGGGTCATTATGTTGAATGTTAGGGATTTTGTACAACAAAAATGAATGAATAAGATTCTCTACTATCTAAAGTTTTTTGTTTGTTTTTGGTGGGTTATAATGCATAAAATTAGGCATCTTGCATTGTAAAAGTGAGTAAATAAAATTTTTCACTATATCAAGTTTTTTGTTTTTCCATTGGTAGGTTATAATGCATAGAGTTATGCATCTTGTGCATTGAAAGTGGATGAATAGTGAGAGTATGTGAACAATATACTATTAGGCATTGTCGCATCAATGACTACCATGAACATTTCTTTAGGGTGATAATAAGAAATGGAACAATATAAATCTAAAATCATTTACCCCTACTAACCAATTTTCAATGAGAAAGGCCTGAAGAGTATAAAATTAAACATTGAAATCACCTTTAACTAATACCAAGTGAAACTTGTTAGCACTCCGCCAGATTCATAACGCTGAAGAAGGAATCACAACAGAGGTAACCACAGACCAAGCTTTTGATTTGATAGCTAGCCCTATCAAATCGGAGAGGGCTCTCTCCAAAAGGGTCACAGCGAGGAGGGCTGGAGAAATTAGGGTTTTTAGGCTAGATATAGAGTGAAAGGGGTTGTTTTGAATTTATTTTGGTTGACGAATCACTGGATGAAGGAATTAGGTCAAGGAAAGCTAGGCCAGGTAAAATGAGTTAGGGTTGTAGGGATCAATGGGGAAAGGTAGGTACAATTCTTATTACTTGAAGAGAATTGTGATGGAATGGTGTTGAAGATGAAAGAAATCTAGGAAGAGCATAGGATATGTATTCTTCTTAGACAGATGAAAATGGACAAACTATGATCAATTACCCAAAACAGATCATGCACAAACATGTATTCTGATTATCTAACTTGTAAGAGATCATAACATAGAAATGAAATGAACATGAATACAATACATTCTAACATATGATACTGAAGAAAAGACAATGATAGAAATCAATACCACAAGTATCCCATAAAATCGCTGCAACTCCTCTTTATTATATGGCCAAACTGAATACAAAAGTTTCCTTGACCAACTAGCAAACATACAAACTGATTCCAACCCTTCACTAGTGTGAAGAAAGGGGCTAAATAGACATCAAAACAAGCTTCACTCATCCTCAGGGGTCGAATCCATGAGGTGAGAAAGAGATCCACTAATTTTTGAACTGAAAATTGAAGTGTAGGGTGGTCCAAGTGACTCACTCCTCTTTACATTGAACTGATTCATCATGACTCATTAATGACTTTAACCCGATGAATCTACCCTAGGTAAGTAATATTAGACATAATTACATTTTACCATCATTAATTACATGATTAGAAACATGAATTCTTGAGGCAAAGTGAAAATCACAGAGAAAATGTGACAAAATCAGAAAATTTGACATTTGTGCCTTCCGCTGTGCATTTGCGCCATCCTAGTGTCATTTGCGCCCTCTGTCTTGCAAGCCAGTTTTGGAGGCCTTCCCGGTGTCCAAATTGGGCCCAAGATAGCTCGTTGGAAAGCCCTTCAAGTCTAGTTTCCAGATATTCATTGAGTTTTCAAAATGAAGGTCATTTCCCCCCTAAAAAATGCAGCCTCCCAAGACTGGTATTTACGCAGCGCCAAGGTGAAAACAGGGGCAGAAAGGTCATTGTTAGTTGGTTTTTTGGCCTTTTCATCCATAAAAAATGAAAACCAAGTTTAGAAACATGGTTTTCTGAAATGTATGAGTCATTAGGAATCTAATGGTGCCTTCCTTCTCCTAAAAAAGTTTACCAATTATTTGCGTAGCACCAAGGGCGCTGCGCAAATGCCCAATTTTCTACTAATTTAAATGCCTCAAAAACACAAACTTTTCCATAATTTGAAAAAAAGTTACAACATGTCTCAAAACTGTTGGAATGGTTGAGGTAGGTGTGTCTAATCTTATAGGGAAGCCTCAACAAGGATGTCCAACTTTTTCTCCTCGGTCAATTATTCAATTTTGGCATTAGCTCTTTTGAGTTTGGCCAATGCAATTTTCTCTTTCCGAGCATGAAGTTTGACATTCTTCCTCAACAAGTCATTATCCTTGTTGACCTTCTCTAGCAGATTCTCCAAATGTTGGTTGGCTCTATCAAGCCATGGTTCCCTGTTCTCATTTATTTGTATGGAAAGCTTCTCATTTAGGGTTAGCTGGTCAACTAGCTCAGCTTCCCTTTGTCTCTCTAGGGCTAGAGCTCTTTTCATCCCTCTAGTCCTAGGTCTCTGCCTCGGTACATTTTCTTCTTCCTCATCTTGCAAACCATACTTCTCCACTGCTTCATCTAGCATTTCCTTGGCCTTATGAGCCTCTCTTTGAGCATTGAAGTACTTTACCTCATCAATGACCTGATTGGTCTTCAACTGCTCATTTTCTTTCTCAAGAAAGTGAATCACATATCTAGCCCTGTCAAGATCAATCTCATGCTCACTAATCTTTGCCTCTTTACCTTTTATTGTTGCATTTGTGATTTTGCCTTCATCCGCCTCATCTAGGTCAACCAACTGAAATTCATTCTCTGTTTCATGATTTTCCTCCTCCTCATTAATGGCTGGCTCTATCACCTTTTCTTTACCTTTATCCACCTGCTGTGTTGATGAAGAAGGCATGGCCCCTTTCACTCCAAGTGAAGCAAACACATGCATATAGCCTCTCTGGTAGGTTTTTGGCAGTGGCCAACCTCAACCATACTAGCCCAATTTGACTCAATGTCCTCACTCTTGCTAGGTGACCCAAAATCATGATCGGATGGAGATGAACAATCATGATGAGATGGGGATGAAGGATCATGATGAGATGGAGATGAAGGGGGTGAAGGGGACTGATCTAATGATGATGAGTGAATAATAGGCTGAGATGACGAAGGGACATGTTGTGCATGTTGAATGGATGGCTCAATGAAGATATCATTAGCTATTAAGGTGATCCAAGCAATGTTCAGTTGATCAAGATGGTGAAGGACTATGATTTTTATGAGGGAATGATGGAATAGGCTTTTCATTTTCTGTTCATAATTCTTCTTCTAAGAAATATAGGCCATCTTCTCTATACTCTGGAAAAGATAATAGAGTATATTAAGCATTCTTACCCTAGTGAAGTGCATCAACAACCAGATGTGATAGAAGTAGAGCCTTGAAAATCTGCCCACCTCATGATGATCTTCATCAAAGGTGCATATCTGTCCAAGAGGTGTGAAAAGGGGAAGAATATCCTTGTTTGATTTTGATGTCTTGGTTTAAGGAAGAATTCATAATCTTGTTTCTTCAATCTGCCTTTCTTGAACCATTTATCCCCAACATTATGGATCCATGTAGCATCTGAAATGACATCAGTGGATAAGGTGAAAGTAACCCTAACTAATTTCACTTGATTCTCATGGAGTCTTGATATGAACAGTCTAGTCAGCATGGGGGTGTGTTTAACCTTCTTAACTTTCTCACAAAAATCATAGTAGCCAACATGTTTAAAACATGTGACAATCAATGGGGAGGCTAGAAGTTCTTTAGTGTTAGCAGGCTCAAGTCTGAGAACTCTTCCTCGTCTATGTGACCTCCTTCTCTATGTTTCCTCTATTTCAATGAATTTTGTGTTTTCCTCTTTTGTTGCCATGGTATTTTTGTTTAAAATCCTAGGGATTAGGGAAGGAAAATGGGATAGGGAGATGGGAAAGGAAAACTAATGAATATATATGATTAGGGATATGTAATATGGGGAGGGGATAGCGAGTAATGTTTAGGGATATGAGGAATAGGGAAGGGAATAGGAGAAAGAGTGATGGGAACTGGGATTTAGTAGCCTAGGTGTAGAATAGCACCTAGGGCTTAGGGTTTTAGGAATTAGTAACTTAGGGATCGGATTTATGATAACAGGGTTTAGGGAATTGATTTTTAAGATTATAAGGATGGTATGGAGTGTAAGAGAAGTGGAGTTTTTGGAATTATGGGTGCAAGGGAGAAAAACTAGGGTTTTACCTCTAGAAAAACACCAAATTATAACTTCAATTGCAACTTAAACATATATGGATTTTAAGAAGGTGATTTTGATGGAAAATTCCTCTTACTAGATTGCTAGAAGTGAATGACTGAGTGGAGAAGCCTTGGAAGACAAATTCTAATCAGCTAGATGGTTTGGTAAGCTTGCTGGTCATTTGCGCCATCAACAACACATTTGCGCCCTCTTTATAGGATATTTGTGCCATGTTAAACTAATTTACGCCCTCAACTATTGATTTGCGCCATTTCTGGACATTTGCACTCTTCTACATTGATTTGTGCCCTCTAGAACGTATTTGTGCCCTTCTTTCAGGATATTTGCGCCCTCACTTCTGCTCCTTTGGCCAATTGTGCTCAAAATTTTGAGTTTTTTTACTGTTGGAGTGCTAGCTCAATCTGTATAAGAGGCAAATAAATTTTATTTGATGTATTTAGTCATTAATAACAAAATTATTTTGAATTTATATTTAAAAAGCCCACTTTTCTAATGTCTCTTTTCAATTTTCTGAACCATTTGTTGATTACCCTTTTCATTTGACTTTTCTCTCTCTTGCAGGATGATGTTGCTGGAGTTTTGTCACTTTTCTCTTTTAGTTGGAATGTGTTTTTTTTGGTTAGCAGCTAGGGATTGAAAATATTACATATAGAAAACATAAAATTACATAGGAAATTGAAAATAAATTACATCTCTGTTTTCATATCAAAATGATGAAAATCATAAAAAATCAAAATTACAAACTTAAAAATATCATATTTACATGTTGATGATCTTCTACAGGTGAAAATAAAATGTTTATTGAGTCACTCTCACGCATTTTGCTGACTTTATTGAGATGAAATGGTGCATTTTTGGACCTTGAAAAACAAAACCTAATGACCTAATGGGACCTTGAACGACTTGACTTTCCATGATTGACTTTGAATGAGATAAGACATGGTGAAATGATCTCTTCAAGAGTGCTATTATGCTCAACAAGACATGAAGATAAGCCAAAAAATGTGAGTTTCTAAGCGAGAACAAGGTTTTATTGAATAAGACTACCATCAATGAAATAATTTTTCACATGACCTAGTGGAATTATATAAAAATTTCAGATTGGGACACCTAAAATGAGAATGAAAAGAGTGATTTTGATCACTGATGGAAGAATGCATATTATGACACTAACATTGGCCTTATTGGGGATGGAAGCTCTGAAAGAGGTGTCAAGAACCATAGATCTCTAAATTTTGTAGATCAATGCCTCTTCCATTGGGCCACTACGGTAACAAAAAATAACTCAAACTGAAATGTAGGAATAACTACTGACAACTCAATGACATAATCTGACTGAAATTTTATTATACTTGACTGAAACAATGACTCAAAATTTAACTTACTCTTTGTGCAAACTTAACTTGAAATAGTAGAAACTCAATGAAGCTCCATGGCCTTCACTTCAGGCTCCGAACTCCAATGATTTTCCACTTCGCAATTACAAGAATATCAAACTGACAAAGAGGATGAAAAATTTTCATAATTTTCAGATCAAAATAGATAGTGCTTCAGGAGCCTACCACTAACTGACCCTCCTAAGCAACTTTGCCCATCCATTTCTTCCAAAAGATATTCATTTTGTCCATGAGAAGCTACAACCTTAAAAGGACTTTTCCATAAATGATCAAACTTTCTGTGCTTACCTTTGTCTTCATTCCTGGGATCCCAACGGAATACCACATCATCAATTTTGAAATCATCTTGCTTGGTTTTTCTGTCACAGATTTTCTTGATCTTATCATGGAGCTTGAAAGTGTTGTGAAACACTTCTTCTCTTATCTGTTGCAAGTGAATCATTTGGCTTATTCTGTGCTACATGTCATTTTCTTCACTTTCGACTTCTTGTAGAAGCTTCATGACTGGGACAACCAATGAAGTAGGGAAAACTATATCCACACTGTAAACTACTTGAAATGGAGACATGCCAATGGATCTCTTGTTTCTTACTTGATCTGCCCATAGTGCATTAATTAGCTTCTTGTGCCAATTATTTTTGTTCGTCTCCAACATCTTTTTGATTATGTTGATCAAAGACTTGTTGAAGGACTCCATCAATCCATTTCCCTGTGGATAATATGTTGTAGAATGACCCAATTTAATGTTTTACTTATCACAGAATTCTGTCATCTTTTTTTATTTAAAGGCTGCAACGTTATCTGTGATGATATTTCTGGGACAACCAAACCGGGAAAAAATGATAGATTCTAGAAACTGAATTATAACTAAGTCTGTAGCTTTCCTAGTTGGGATCGCTTCGATCCACTTCGTGAAATAGTCTATGGCGGTAAGTATGCATATATGTTGAGCAGATGAGGGTGGATGTATCTCACTGATAAAACCTAAGCCCCACTGCTGGAAGGGAGCTTCAACTGAAATGGGTTGTAATGGTAAAGGAACAAGCTTACATTTACCTTGGAAAATTTGGCATTCATGGCAGCTCATGATTGTCTTGTACAAATCTGCAAAAAATGTAGGCCAATAGTAACCCGCTCTTGGTACTTTGTTGGTCATGATCTTCCAGTACAAATGACCTCTACAATCTCCCTTGTGGAAATCATTCATCACTTCTTTAGACTCATCTTCTACTAGGCGATTGAGTAACACTCCTCCAGGATCCTTCCAGTAGAGTGCACTATCTAGTATGAAATATTTTGAAGCCTTACGCTTCAAGGTTCTGCCCTTACTCTTTGACATCCTCGAAGGAGGGTTCAAATGTTGTAAAACATAAATGATATTAGCGTACCATGGAGATGATGAGAAGAGATCTAATACCTAAACAAGACTTACACCTTCTTCATCATCGGAGAGTGCTAATATAAGATTGATGCCGAGTGCATGTAGATTAGACTCAGCCATGAGCTTGGCTAAGCCTTGCGCTTCGATCATCTTAGTTGGCTTGATCTCAAGGTCATACACTAAGAGTGCTACTATCCACCTACCTCTTCTTCCTTCTAGATCTATTTGCATGATTACTTATCTAACCGCTGCATTTGGAACATATGCCAAAATATCTGAGTGCATAATATAAACATGAAAGTGTTTGAGTTCTTTGACCAAGGCCAAGGCTTGTTTCTCGATTATGCTATATCGGAGGACTACATCCCTTATTGTGCGACTGAAGAATGATATTGGCAGCTTTGTCCCATATTTTTTCTGCATAAGCACCGCTGCCAAAGTATGCTCATAAGAAAAATAAAATATAATGAAATCTAGTGAATAACTGGGAATTGTCAAAACTGGATCTCTAGTCAAAGAAAATTTCACCAAGATGAATGACTTACGAGCATTTTTAGACCATCTTACATCATTCTCATTCTTTAGCATGTTAGTTAACTCTCTAAGATGTTCCGCTAATTTGGGAATGGATCTACGTAGGAAATTTATGTAGGAGCATCGGAGCACCTTAATTAAAATTCAAATTCAATGTTGTGAAAGATGAGGCGTGGAAAACCGATTGTAAACAGGGGAAAATTCCATTAAATAGAGATGAAACGATGGAAGCAATAATTATCTAGAAGACTTGATTTATTGTAAATATCTACCATGTAATCGAACATAGATATTTACGGGTTTAGTTGAGCAATTATGGGAGAAGAACTCGTGGATATTAGATGATCCACTCGCTTGTAATTTCCTTATAAATGTGAGTCTTTATGTCCAGTGAAGGGGGGCAGGAGAGCATAATGTAGCCACAGGGAAAATATGTGATTCAAGCGAGAGTGGCCTTAGCCTGTATTCGAGCTCAAATAATAATGAAATTTGTGTGTTCTTTCTGTTAATTAGTAGACTGTGTGAGTGTGAGCGAGAGGATGAAGTTCCTATGAACTTCGCGTAGAATAAAGCTATGGCAGAGACAGAAGGATGAAGAGACGAAGAAGAGCCGAGTGAAGGATGAGGAGACAGTCATGATCAAATCATAGATACGAAGGCAAGAGATGAACAAATGAGATCACATCGCAGGAGCTCAAGAGAGATCAGCTCATCTTTATCCTGTTGTTTGGGGCCTAATATTCTTTCTTTTAATGATTGCAGATTTTAGAGGTTACCGTTAAGAGTTCGCACAGTATGTTATTTGGATTGCGATACGATGAGGACAAGGGCCACGTGTCGTCATTACGAATTAGTGCACATCACATGGTTTATGGGTTAATCGTTACTGGTATAGAGTTAAACTTGCGAGCAAGTGATTTGCGATAAGACAGGGAAGATTGCGAGTTGTTTAAAAATTGTGGAACCTGGGATAAAATAATTCCGTTTATGTATAAACTATATCACTTCAGTTTCGTTGCTGCATCATGAGGTATTCCATTTTTTTGATTTCATTCCAGTATAGTTTTTGTGTATGTAGGTATGTTAACGGAATTTTCCCCTGTTTACAAACGATTGTCCACGTCTTGTCTTTTACAACATTAAATTAGAATTTTAATTAAGGTGCTCTGATGCTCCTGCATCAGACTCCAGTTAATCGAGGTATGTTACCCTTAGTGCATATATGGTTTAAATGTTATCGGTATAGAGTTAAACTTGCGAGCAAGCAATTTGCGATAAGACGAGGAAGATTGCGAATTGTTTAAAAAATATGGAACCTGGGATAAAGTAATTATGTTTATGTATAAACTATACCACTTCAGTTTTGTTGTTGCATCATGAGGTATTCCATTTTTTGGATTTCATTCCGGTATAGTTTCTGCATATGTAGGTATGTTAACAGAATTTTCCCTTGTTTACAAACGGTTGTCCACATCCTGTCTTTCACAACATTGAATTTGAATTTTAATTAAGGTTCTTTGATGCTCCTGCATCAAACTCTAGTTAACCGAGGTATGTTACCCTTAGTGCAGATATGGTTTAACTGTTATCGGTATAGAGTTAAACTTGCGAGCAAGCGATTTGCGATAAGACGGGGAAGATTACGAGTTGTTTAAAAACTGCAGAACCTGTGATAAAATAATTGTTGTTTGATTGCTTCCATATGTATGATATAAAACTTTGATATTATAATCCACTGCGAGTAAAGGGAGTTTATGTGGGCCATAACCCACAGGTCCATGGTATTGTTTAAAATGCAGTTTCGTGCTGCATCAAGTGGTATCAGAGCTACATCGCATTACCACTCATGGATGAAGTGGTATAATTTTTGGTGTCAAGTGGTTGCTCTTGCTCGGATCTTTGTGATTTAATCCTCACTGTCTGTTTCCCTTCCTTTGGAAATCTTATAAAGGCTTTTGTTGCCTTAGTCTTTTCTTCAGGTTCTTCTACTTTTCCACTCGCTACTCCTCATGAGCTTTAACTTCTATTCATTCCCTCAGATCCTCAGCTTTCACCCTCGCTGCATACTTTAGCACACTTCTTTAAGCCTGAATATAGAACACCCTCTATATTTTATTCTCCAAATATCAATTTGGATTTCTTCTCATTCTTGGCCTGCACACAATTATTATCTGCACTTTTTTGTTTTCACACAACATCAACAAATTAACTCTCGGACTGGAATCATACAGATTCTACCCAGCCACTAAGTCTTATTCACTCAAAAGACTTATTCATTCATTGAGCATTCATACAATAGTGGTTTATACATAGAAACCAAATTTTCTATCTGTGAGTTATAAGATTGCATGGATTGCCTATGAGTATTGTTTCAGACAAAGATACAAATATTGTAGGACATTTCTGGAGGACTCTATGGAAGAAGCTAGGTACAAACCTCAGTTTCAGTTAAACCTATCATCCTCAGAAAGATGGACAAACTGAAGTAGTGAATAGGAGCTTGGGAAACATATTAAGGAGTTTGGTTTACAAAAATCCAAAGCAATGGGATTTAGCACTTGCTCAAGCTAAATTTGCGTATAATGATACTCCTAACCAGAGTACTGGGATGAGTCTATTTTAGATTGTTTTTGGAATGCATCCAAGAGGTGTGTATGAACTTAGAGATTTGAGTAAACAAGAGACAAGGAGTGAAAAAGATGAAGAATTTTCATAACATATGCAGAAGTTGCAGGAAGATGTCAAGTAGAGCTTACAAAAAAACACTCAAAAGTATAAAAAAAGGAGCTGATATGAAGAGGACTAAAAGAGAATTTCAAGAACATGATTTAGTCACGGTTTATCTAAGGAAGGAAAGGTTTCCAGTAGGGACCTATAACAAGCTGAAAATTAAAAATATAGGGCCATGTAGAATTTTGAGGAAGTTCTCCTCAAATGCATATGAGATTGAGTTTCTAGAGGGAATGGGGATATCACCCATCTTTAATGTTGCAGATTTATACCTATACAAAGGAACAGAGGAAGAACTACAAGAAGAATATATAGAAGAGGAGGATCAGACTTTGAATTGGAAGGAACATATGGCAAAGACAACAAAGAAAGAAGTGGAAGCCATTCTCGAGAAAAGATGAACAAATAAGACCAAGGGAAAGACCTATTATTAGTATCTATTCAAATGGAAAGGAAAACCAGTGGAAGATGATAGTTGGATGACCTCAGCAGAGTTACATAAGTTTAATGCAGATCCTGAAACATTGATGGATCTATCTTTTCTTCTCAGGGAGTCTGATGTAGGAGCATCCGGACAATTGCCAACAATGTGATTATGTGTTCACATGTTGTGGCCAAACAAGTGGGAAAAGTTGATCATTAGTAGTTTAGTTAGATTTAAATGTGTGAATTTATTTGGTTTAATGTTCTATATTAAATAGGAATAAAAGTAGCATTTGGTTCTCCCTACGAGGAGATTTAGAAAATAGATTAGGATTGAGTGGATAAGATAGAGTTGGTTTAAGAGCTAATAAATGAAAAACTGCTTTCAGTTAGGTGGAAGCATAGATAAGTGTACAATTTGTGTGATAGAGGAGTGACAGAGAGGAGAATTCATGAATGTAAAATCCAACCATTGAAGGGCTCAGCTCTGTGTAATTACCTTTTTGATAATTCCAAGTATTGTGTGTTTAAATTCTCCTGTTTGTGTTAAATTTCACTCTCTAATTCGTTGTTGAGTCGAATTTCATGTTATTGCACAAGTGTATGCAAAGAAGTCGATTTGCGAGGTGAACAAGTAAAGACACGGTGGATCTCTATGAGAAAATACTTATACGAAGTAGGCAAGTGAATGTGCAGTAGAGGCTGTTAGATCTGACAGAAGACCAACGGTGGAGATTAAATCACTTTGAAAGTGATTTCGCAAGTCACAGAATTTAGTGTTTCACACTAAGGCCTTAACTCATAAGTTAAGTGAAGTGCGATGCAAAGTGGAGGAGTAAAGGAGAGTGATGATCATTAGATTGGGCGTAGATCAATGGTGGACAGAAAATCGCAAATTTGCACATTGCAAATTTTAGCAGGTATCGTTAATAATTCACAAGTTAAGTTGTTTTATTTGCGATGCGGTGAAGGGGAGGTAATTTGTAAAGGTTGTGGAGTGAAAATTTATAAGAATTTCAAATTTGCACTTTGCGTTGAATGGTCCATTCTATGTGGGCCATAAAAGTACAAGTTCCGTGCGCGAATACTATGTTTAATGGGTATTTACTTTGGAAAGGTAGAATTAATAAAGTTTCTGCATATTGTGGGTAATTGCGGCCTTTTGGCTACATCATTTGGTATCAGAGTAGGTAAATATTTCCTGCGAGAAAGAGTTTGCATGCGAAGGAAGAAAGAGGTACAGTTATGTTGAAGATTGGTAAGTTTGTGGTCTTTATATTTTTTACAAGTAGCAGAGGAAGGTGAGAAGATTGTAGCAACCTAGAGCCAAGAGTGCTCAAATGGTTCTAGAGAAGAAAGAACTAGAGGGATGTCGAAAGACTGAGCTCAGAGGAGAGAAGCTTAGTGAGGTATCATGTAGCAGGGAGGACTTTCTATTGCATAGGTTTTTTTGCAGCTCACAAAAATATCATAAAAGCAATTCCACAGAGGATGTGCGTGGAATTTCTAAGAGATGAAGAAGGCATATGACCAGGAGGTCATAAGAATTTTTGTACCTTGGGAGTCTGATGCAGGAGCATCAGAGCACCTTAATTAAAATTCAAATTCAATGTTGTGAAAGATGAGACGTAGACAACCGTTTGTAAATGGGGGCAAGAGACCACAATGTAGCCTCAGGGAAAATATGTGATTCAGGCCAAAGTGGCCTTAGCCTGTATTTGAGCTCAAACAATAATGAAATTTGTGTGTTTTTTAAGTATCTAGGATAATCTGGAAATTATAGTATTTGTTTGTTATTTATTTTGAATTCTCAATATATTTGTGTGTTCTTTTTGTGAGTATTAAGATTGCATGGATTTAATTCCAGTATAGTTTAAAAAACTGCAGAACCTGTGATAAAGTAATTACGTTTTCCCTCGTCTTAGATGATCCAATCGCTTGTAATTTATTTATAAATGTGAGTCTGTATATCTAGTGAAAGGGGGAAGGAGAGCACAATGTAGTCACAGGGAAAATATGTGATTCAGGCTAGAGTGGCCTTAGCTTGTATTCGAGCTCGAACAATAATGAAATTTGTGTGTTTTTAAGTATCCAGGATAATCTGGAACTTATAGTATCTGTGTGTTATTATTTTGAATTCTCAATATATTTGTGTGTTCTTTCTGTTAATTAGTAGACTATGTGAGTGTGAGCAATAGGACAAAGTTCCTACAAACTATACCTATGAAGAGATCAAGCTCATAGAGGAAGCTTGATGGGGTATTGAGTAGCAAGAGGAGATTTAGAAAATATATTAGGATTGAGTGGATAAGATAGAGTTGGTTTAAAAGCTAATAAATGACAAACCGCTTTCAGTTAGGTGGAAGCATAGATAAGTGTGTGAAGTTTGATAGGATAAGTAGACAGAGAATGAAGTGTGAGAAGTGTGCGAGTTGTTTAAAAACTCTGGAACCTGTGATAAAGTAACCGTTGTTTGATTGCTTCCGTATGTATGTTATAAAATTCGAATATTATAATCTGTTGCGAGTAAAGGGAGTTTATGTGGGCCATAACCCACAGGTCCACGATATTGTTTAAAATGCAGTTTCATGCTGCATCAAGTGGTATCAGAGCAGGGAAATATTTCTTGTGAGAAAGAGTTTGCGTACGAAGGAAGAAGGAGGTACAATTATGTTGAAGATTGGTAAGTTTGTGGTATTTATATTTTGTGCAGGTAGCAAAGGAAGGTGAGAAGATTGCAGCGGCCTAGAGCCAAGAGTGCTCAAATGGTTCAAGAGAAGAAAGAACCAAAGGGATGTCAAAATACTGAGCTCAGAGGAGAGAAGCTTAGTGAGGTATCGTGTAGCAGGGAGGACTTGCTACTGCATAGGTTTTGTTGCAGCTCATGGAAAGATCACAAAAGCAATTCCATAGAGGATGTGGGTAGAATTGTTAAGAGATGAAGAAGGCATATGACCAGGAGGTCATAAGAATTTTTGTACCTTGGGAGTCTGATGCAGGAGCATCCAAGCACCTTAATTAAAATTCAAATTCAATGTTGTGAAAGAGGAGACGTGGACAACCGTTTGTAAATGGGGGAAAATTTCGTGAAACATAGCTGAAATGATGGAAGCGGTGTCTCCAGAAGACTTGATTAATTGTAATTATTTGACATGTAATCAAATAGAGAGATTTAGGGGTTTAGTTGAGAAATTGTGGGAGAAGAACTCGTGAATCTTAGATGATCCACTCGCTTGTAATTTATTTATAAGTTTGAGTCTGTATTGTATAGGAAGTGAGAGCACAATGTAGCCACAGGGCAGATATGTGATTCAGACGAGAGAGGCCTTAGCCTGTATTTGAGCTCGAACAATAATGAATTTGTGTGTTTTTAAGGGAGCTCTTCATATGCTATATAAATATTAGTTAAATGATGAAGCCAAAAGGCCACTTTTACCACATACGCAGAAACGTTTAATAAGTATGCCCGTTCCCAAGATTCAATACTCATAAAATAGTATTCACTTCAAATTACTTTAATCTATGCATGGAAATAAACTTTATCTTTATATCGTGGCTGACTCTTTAAATTACCCATCGCATCAAATATGGTATTACCAACCATATCTCATTTCTAATTTAAACCATATCACATACATGACATCACGTTCATAATACAACCCTGTGGGTTATGGCCCACACAAATGGTGACCAATCACGTTGAATCGCGCCTTTTTTAACTTATCGCAAATCACAGAACTTAACGTTTAACATTAAACGTAACCCTTATTATGTGCGATATACGATCACATCGCATCACACCAAAAATAACTTACGGTGCGAACTCTTAACAATAACCACATAAATCTACGATGTGCGATATGCGCTGGAGCGTTATGCCAACACGTGGCTCCCCTTCACTGCATCGCGAACAAATTAACTTATCGTGCGATGCCTTAGAGTTAAACACTAAAATCTCTGATTACGAAATCGCTTTAATGCGATTTAATCTCTACCATTGATCTGTGCCCAGATCTAACAGTTCTACCTTGTCCTTGCTGATCTGCTTCACATCGCAACACAAATAGCTTTCCTGCCAAGTCTTAACGCTACACCTTAAAATATATGATTGTCGATGTGCGCTTGGATACTCCGCCAAACACGTGTCCACTTCGCACTTTCACAAATTTAACTTTGCAATGTAATATAGACTGTCAATCTTTCTTGAATCTTTGCGATTTAATCCTCACCGTCTGTTTCCCTTCGTTTGGAAATATTCTAAAGGGTTTTTTGCCTTAGTCTTTTCTCTGTTTTCTTCGACCACCGCTACTCTACATCTCCGCTATCCTTCATGAGCTTGATTCAGTATTTAAAAGCATTGATCTCTCCTGAGCTTGTTCTTCTGGTTATTCATATAACCATTACAATGTCTCGAGCCTGAATCGAGAACACCCTATGTATTTTTTTCTCCAAATCTTGAATTCGGATTTCTTCTCATTCTCAGCCTGCACACAATTATTATCTGCACTTCATTTGTTCTCACACATCATCAACAAATTACCTCCTAGACTGGAATCATACAGATTCTACCCAGCCACTAATTCTTATTTAGTCAGAAGACTTATTAATTCGTTTAAGCATTTATCAAAATTCATACCACAGTGGTTTATTACACAAAAACCATTTTAGCTTGTTACAGATCACTCAAGTCGTAAACAAGACACAACACAATCATATGGATTCAATTTTATCATTAATTAACAAATGTACAGATACATTAAAACTGCTTGCAATCAAACTTTGGCTAATGCTCTCTTTACATGGCCTTCTCTTCATACAGAACCCTTTATGCTCTCGGGCTCTCTCTCTCTCTATAGGCTTACCTCCACCCAATAAAAGTCTATCCTTTAAATATTTGTCAACAAATGCCAAAATTTTAGCAACTAACTCCTATAATTAGGAACCCATACTTGACTCTATCTATGACTGATTCACTAACCCCTTGAGTCATCCCTCCATCTCAGGGATTTTTTACATAGTTCATTATGACTAAGCTCTTTGACTATTGAGACGACACCTATCTAGAACCTTCTAGACTAATACTTGTGAATTATAAAGTTTTTTGAAGACTTTACAATGATTATACACATAAAATGTCCCTCTTGGACCAATGTCAAGACCTTAGCCTTGAATTACGTTACAAATTTAACTTGAGGCCAGATGCTCCTACATCAGACTCCCAAAGTAGAAAGAAGACATGATCACTTGATCATGTACCTTCTGTCCTTATTTATCCAAGATCCCAAACTCTGTTTTCCTGCTGTCCATAAGCTGCATTATCTTCATCATTCTTTAGCTGCAATCTTCCAGGCTTCCATGCTTTGTACTATAGTGCTCCATTGTCTCTAACTTCATTGTTCTTCACTTTCCAAAAAATTCCATAGTGGACTACTTTCTTCATTCTGCTGCAACTCATCTTATGTATCTGCATTAGGTTCCATACTTCATCTATGGCTTCTTGTAATTCAATCTGCTGTTGCAACCTAATTTTTTTTCCTTACTTTGCCTTTGCACTTTGTTGCACTTTATCCATTCATCACTAAACTGCTGATTTATTTCTTCAGCTCCTCTCGCTTCAATTTCTTCTTTTTCACTTGGAATTACTCCATTTAATGTTGCAAATATTACTCCTGGCATTGATGTCTCCCATACTTCCTGAATATCTCTTCAGATATCTCCATCTACAACATCCCTTTTCTCCTCACTACCTGCAAATTTACTTTCAAAAAATAAATTATCTTTTGATTCTTTAACTGTAGTAATATGCTCATTCGCTCTTCTTCGTATACTAGAAAACATAATCAAGTTTGGCAAACTAGTATCTGCTCTTGGCTCTTTCACAACTTGAGACATTTCCACATCATTGTTTGCAATTCCTTTCTCATACTCATATTATTCTAGTAACTCACTTTCTACTTGATTCCTCTCAAATACATTACTATGTTCTTCATCAATTCTAGGATATTTTCCTTTCTCTTTCTTAACAACCTTCAGTGATTGTCCTTCACCTCCTTGACTAATTCTGATAGTTAATTCAACTTCTTCATACACGGCATCTTCATGCTTTACATCTTTCTCACCATTATGCCTTACCTGGAAACTTCCAGTCTTCTGCAGTTCTAAAGCTGACTCTCTTTCAACTTGTGACAGGTCTGTCTCATATTCATCAAAACCTGTAATCATAAACCAATTATCAAGAAAAATATAAGGCCTTATTTCCTTTTCCTTCTCTGGCAACATCTTAGTATGCTGCTCTGATTTTTCCTCTAACTCCTTTGTCAGCACATCAGTATGCTGATTTAAATTCTCTAAAGATCTCACGAGACTATCAGCTAGTCTTTTCTCCATATATTCTGTTTCAAGGATGTCTCCCTACTCTGGTTCACAATAATGAACTCCTTCCTCTGTAATGTCAATTTTTTAAACTCTTATTACCATTCTTGCATCCTTATCGTCTTCTTCATGATTGTCATTCATGACAATTTATTTGTCTTCCTTCTTTAGCGATTTATCCTAAGTATATATCCTCTGATTTTCCAATTTTCTTCTTTGAAAGTCTAACTTTCTATATAACTCAACAATTTCAGTTGGAGTAGAATTTGGAAACTTTACACAATTTTCAATACCTTCACTTGTTTTTGACCAATCATAGGATGGCCCTTCTCCCTCTGCTAAATCTACACACATGTCTAAATCACCATGCTTAAAAATTACAATCTCATTAGGCACAATAAATACCCTTTCTTCATCTTCAGGTCTTAACTCATATCTTCTATTCCAATCTTCATTGTTACCAGCTCTAATATTCTGCTGCACATTTCCATGGGACCTCTCTGTCTCCTTTTATTTCTGAGATCTTGCTATCTCAGTATTAATCTGAATAGATTTTAGACTTTGCTCCTTCTTCTTAAAAAGCTAAATTTTGTTCATCATCCTGTGATGTACTTGCAAACATACACAAAAAATTAGTTTTAAAATATTGAGACCTCTTGGCCTCACTTGAAGTTTCAGTCTTCAAGTCTTCTCCCAGATACCCACTTATTCTGAGTATTTCTTCCTTTAGTCGAGCATTTATCATTTTCTCTTTCCTCTTCTATAGCTTATGCCACATCATCTTTCCTCTCATAAGAAAACCACACCTATGGTCTTCCTTATTCTTCCGTAACAGCTCCATCATGACTCGCAGATGGACTTCTATCTCAACTTTCTTTCTCTCATATTCTTCATCACTCATCTGTCTCCATATGCCATTTTCTTTGGCATCTTCTTTCTTCACTTTGTGGCTGCTTCCTGAACCTATGCTATGACTATCAATATCTTCTTCTTCTTCTTCTTCATGAGCTCCTTACTCATTATGAGCTGTACTTAAGCCTCTGCAATAGCAAGTCCTCCCTGCTGCATTTACCTTACCAAGATTTCCTCTGTACTTGGCCACTTGTCCCTTCTCTGGAACTTTCTTTTCTAGAACCATTTGAGCACTCTTGGCACTAGGCTGCTGCGATCTTCTCACCTTCCTCTGCTACCTGCACAAAATATAAAGACCACAAACATACCAATCTTCAACATAACTTTACCTCCTCTTCCTTTGCACACAAACTCTTTCTCGCAGGAAATCTTTCCCTGCTCTGATACCAAAATGATGCAGCCAAAAGGCTGCTTTTACCACATATGCAGAAATTTTTAATAATTCTGCCTGTTGCCAAGATTCAATAATCATAAAAGAGTATTCACTTCAAATTACTTTAATCTATGCTCGGAAATAAACTTTATCTTTATATCGTGGCTGACTCTTTACATTACCCGTGGCATCGGATATGGTATTACCAACCATATCTCATTTCTAATTGAAACCATATCACATACACGACATCACATTCACAATAAAACCTTTTGGGTTATGGCCCACCCAAATGGTGACCAATCACGCTGAATCGTGCCTTTTCTAACGTATCGCAAATCGCAGAACTTAACGTTTAACATTAAACATAACCCTTATTCTATGCAATATGCGATCACATCGCATTGCACCAAAAATAACTTATCGTGCGAACTCTTAATAATAACCATAAAAATCTGTGATGTCCGATATGCTCTGGAGCACTATGCCAACATGTGGCTCCCCTTCACCGCATCACAAAAAAATTAAATTATCGTGCGATGACTTAGCGCTAAACACTAAAATCTCCGATTTGTGAAATCGCTCTAATGCGATTTAATCTCCAGCGTTGATATGCGCCAGATCTAACGGTCTTCACTGCCCGCCCTTCATCACATTGCAACTTTCCAAAATTATCTTGCAATGTGATCTCATTCGTTCATATCTCGCCTTCACATCTGCGTTTGATCATGACTATTCGCTCATCTGATGCAGGAGCATCTAGACTCAAGTTAAATTTGTAATGTAATTCAAGGCTAAGGTATTGACATTGGTCCAAGAGGGACATTTTCTTTGTATAATCAATGTAAAGTCTTCTAAAAACTTCATAGTTCACAAGTATTAGTGTAGAATGTTCTAGATAGGTTTTGACTCATTAGTCAAAGAGCTTATTCATAATGAACTATGTAACAAATCCATGAGATGGAGGGATGACTCGAGGAGTTAGTGAATCAGTCATAGATAGAGTTAAGTATGGGTTCCTAAATATAGGTGTTAGTTGCTAAAATTTAGGAATCTGTTGATAAATATTTAAAGGATAGAATTTCATTGGGTGGAGGAAATCCTATAGAGAGATAGAGAGAGCCTAAGAGCAGAGAGGGTTTTGTAGGAAGAGAAGGCCATGCAAAGAGAGCATTAGCCAAAGTTTGATTGTAAGCAGTTTTAATGTATCTATACATTTGTTAATTAATGAAAAAATTGAATTCATATGATTGTGTTGTGTCTTGTTTACGAGCCGAGTGATCTGCAACGAGCTAAACTGGTTTCTGTATAATAAACCACTGTGGTGTGAATTATGATAAATGCTTAAATGAATGAACAAGTCTTCTGAGTGAATAAGAATTACTGGCTGGGTAGAATCTATATGATTCTAGTCTGGGAGGTAATTTGTTGATGTTGTGTGAGAAAAAATGAAGTGCAGATAATAATAGTGTGTAGGCCGAGAACGAGAAGAAATCCGAATTCTAGATTTGGAGAAGAAAATACAGAGGGTGTTATGTATTCAGGCTCAAGACAGTGTAATGGTTATATGAATAACCAGAAGAAAAAACTCAGGAGAGATCAACGCTTTTAAAGAATGAGTAAATATCAGGAAGGATAGCGGAGATGTAGAGTAGCGGTGGTCGAAGAAAACAGAGAAAATACTAAGGTAGAAAAGCCTTTAGAAGATTTCCAAAAGAAGGGAAACAAATGGTGAGCATTAAATCACAAAGATCTGAGCAATATTGACGGTCCAGATTACATCATAAAGTTAAATTTGTGAAAGTGCGAAGTGGACACGTGTTGGGCGGAGCAACCAAGCGCACATCGCAAATCATAGATTTTAAGGATGGGAGTTAAGACTTGGCAGGAAAGCTATTTGTGTTGCGATGCAAAGCAGATCAATAAGGACAAGGTAGAACCATTAGATCTGGTGGACCAATCAGTACCAAGCGCAACTTCACAATTCTTATAACTTTTCACTTCTCAACCTTTACAACTTGCCTCCCCTTCACCGCATCGCAAATAAAACAACTTAACTTGTGAAGTCTTAACGATACCCGCTAAAATTTGCAATGTGCGAATTTTTGATTTTTCATCCACCATTGATCTATGCCCAATCTAATGGTCCTCGCTCTCCTTTACTCCTTTGATTCACATCGCACTTCACTTAATTTCTGAGTTAAGGCCTTAGTGCAAAACACTAAATTCCGCAACTTGTGAAATTGCTTTCAAATCGATTTAATCTCCACCATTGGTCTTCTGTCAGATCTAACGGTCTCTACTACACATTCACTGGCCTACTTCGTATACATATTTTCACATAGAAATCCACCGTGTCTTTACATGTTCGCCTCGCAAATCGAATTCTTTGCATACACTTGTGCCATAACACGAAATTTGACTCAACAACGAATTAAAGAGTGAAATTTAACACAGATAGGAGAATTTAAACACAAAATACTTGGAATTATCATAAAGGTAATTACACAGAGTCGAGTCCTTCAATGAATGGATTTTACATTCATGACTTCTCCTCTTTGTCACTCCAAATGATGCAGCCAAAAGTCTGCTTTTACCCACATGCGCAGAAATTTTAATAAGTTTACCCGTTTCCAAGATCCAATACTGGTAAAAGAGTATTCAGTTCAATTTATGCGTGGAAATAAACTTTACCTTTATATCGATACTGACTCTTTACATTACCCATGGCATCGAATATGGTATTACCAACCATATCTCATTTCTAATTTAAATTGTATCACATACACGACATCACGTTCACAATACAACCTTGTGGGTTATGGCCCACCCAAACGGTGACCAATCACGATGAATTGCACCTTTTTTAACTCCCCTGGTTAACCTTTATACCATATCACATGTGATATGTGATATTCACATGGACCCCGCCGACACGTGGCTCCTCTTCACTGCATCGCAACTTAAGTCATTTACCTTGCGATGTCCATAACAATAAACACTAAAACCACCGATGTGCAATATGCGCTTGAGCGCTGGGCCGACACGTGGCTCTTCCTTTTTTCGCATCGAAAATTATTTTGTTTAACTTGCAAAGTCCTTAGCACATAAGCTTAATAATCGTCAATGTGAGAAACTGCTCTGTTTGCGATTTAACCTCCACTGTTGATTTGCACCCATATCTAATGGTTCTCACTGCTTTTCCTTCATTGCATCGCAAGTTATATCATTTACCTTGTGATGAATTAAACTTAAATGTTAAAATCGTCGATTTGCGATGTGCACTTGGCTGCTCCGCTCGACACATGTCCACTTCACAAATTCCCCAATTTAACTTGTGAACTCAATCTAGACCGTCGTTCTTGCTCGGATCTTTGCGATTTAATCCTCGCTGTTTGTTCCCCTTCCTTTGGAGATCTTCTAAAGGCTCTTATGACTTAGTATTTTATATATTTTCTTAGACCACTGCTACTCTGCATCTCCGCTATCCTTCCTGAGCTTTATTCGGTCTTTAAAAGTGCTCATCTCTCTTGAGCTTGTTCTTCACTTTCCAAACAATTCCACAGTGGACCGCTTTCTTCATTCTGCTACAACTCATCTTATGTATCCGCATTAGGTTCCATAGTTCATCTATGGCTTCTTGTAATTTAGTCTGTTGCTGCAACCTAATTTTGTTTCTTCGAGTGGAGAAGTCAAAGAAACTGAAGAAAAGACTAAGGCAGCAAAAGCCTTTAGAAGATTTCCAAAGGAAGGGAATGAATGGCTAAGATTGAATTCACAAGATAAGTTGAGAAATTTGTGATGCGATGAAGGGTGAGAAGTGAATACCGTTAGATCTGGCACAGATCAATGGTGGAGGTTAAATTGCAAATAGAGCGATTTTGCAAATCACAAATTTTAGAGGTTATCGTTAAGAGTTCGCACTGTATGTTATTTGTATTGCGATGCGATGAGGAGAAGGGTCATGTGTCATAATTGCGCATTAGAAAACATTGCATGGTTTATGGTTTAACAATTATTGGTATTGAGTTAAAATTGTGAGCAAATGATTTCCGATAATACAGGGAAGATTGCGAGTTGTTTAAAAACTGCAGAACCTGTGATAAAGTAGCAGTTGTTTGATTGCTTTTGTATGTATGTTATAAAACTCCAATATTATCATTCGATGCGAGTAAAGGGAGTTTATGTGGGCCATAACCCACAAGTCCATGGTATTGTTTAAAATGCAATTTCGTGCTGCATAAAGTGGTATCGGAGCAGGGAAAGATTTCCTGCGAGAAAGAGTTTGCGTGCGAAGTAAGAAGGAGGTACAATTATGTTGAAGATTGGTAAGTTTGTGGTCTTTATATTTTTTGCAGGTAGCAGAGGAAGGTGAGAAGATTGCAGTAGCCTAGAGCCAAGAGTGCTCAAATGGTTCCAGAGAAGGAAGAACCAGAGGGATGCTAAAAGATTGAGCTCAGAGGAGAGAAGCTTAGTGAGGTATCGTGTAGTAGGGAGGACTTTCTATTGCAGAGGTTTTGTTGCATCTCACGGAAATATCACAAAATAAATTCCACAGAGGATGGGGGTAGAATTGCTAAGAGATGAAGAAGGCATATGACCAGGAGGTCATAAGAATTTTTGTACCTTGGGAGTCTGATGCAGGAGCATCGAAGCACCTTAATTAAAATTAAAATTCAATGCTTTGAAATACCAGACGTGGACAACTGTTTGTAAATAGGGGAAAATTTTGTTAAATAGAGCTGAAACGATGGAAGCGACTTGATTTATTGTAATTATCTGCCATGTAATCGAACAGAGAGATTTAGGGGTTTAGTTGAGCGATTGTGGGAGAAGAACTCGTGGATATTATATGAGCCACTCGCTTGTAATTTCTTTATAAATGTGAGTCTCTATGTCTAGTTAAGGGGAGCAGGAGAGCACAATGTAGCCGCAGGGAAAATATGTGATTCATGCCACAGTGGCCTTAGCCTGTATTCGAGCTCAAAAAATAATGAAATTTGTGTGTTCTTTCTGTTAATTAGTAGACTATGTGAGTGTGAGCAAGAAGATGATTTTCCTATGAACTTCGCGTAGAATAAAGCTATGGCAGAGACAAAAGGATGAAGAGACGAAGAAGAGATGAGTGAAGGATGAGCAGACAGTCATGACCAAATCGCATATGTGAAGGCGATAGATGAACGGATGAGATCAAATCGTAATATAAGTTGGGAAAGTTGCGATGTGATGAAGGGCGAGCAGTGAAGACTGTTAGATTTCGCGCAAATCAATGGTGGAGGTTAAATTTCAAATAGAGCGATTTCGCAAATCGCAGATTTTAGAGGCTACCATTAAGAGTTCGCATGGTATGTTATTTGGATTGCGATGCGATGAGGAGAAGGGCCACATGTCGGCATTGCGCATTAGTGCACATCGCATGGTTTATGGTTTAACTGTTATCGATATTAAGTTAAACTTGCGAGCAAGCGATTTGTAATAAGATGGGGAACATTGCGAGTTGTTTAAAAATTTCGGAACCTGTGATAAAGTAACCGCTTTTTGATTGCTTTCGTATGTATGTTATTAAACTCCTATATTATAATCCGCTATGAGTAAAGGGATTTTATGTGGGCCACAACCCACAGGTCCATGATATTGTTTAAAATGCAGTTTCGTGCTGCATCATAAATTCATCCTACCGTTGAACGCTTGAATTTCCTTCTTGTTTCTAGGGAAATATATTTGCTGTATTGCTTCAACTCTAGCAGGGTCTATCCAGATCCCATCTTTTGAGATGATGTGACCCAACAACTTACCTTCTTCCATAGAAAATAGCCACTTTTTGGGATTTAGAGAAATCCCAAACTTTCTACATCGCTGGAACACAACTCTCTAATGGTGTAAATGCTCATCGTATGAATTTGAATAAGAATTCAGATCATCTAAATAAACACCAAGGAAGATATATTTTTCATTACCAAAATCTATTTCCATGGCATGCTAGAAAGTGGCCCTGGCATTCTTCAAACCGAAAGGCATCTTGGCATGTTTAAAGGTACCCCATGGTGTAGTGAATGTTGTCTTATCTTGATCATCTTCATGCATAAGGATCTGATTGTAGCCTGAGTATCCATCCAACAATAACATCCTGCTGGCTCCTACGACTCGCTGAAGTATGTGGTCCATCTTAGGCTGCGGGTAATTTTCTTTCAACGACACTTTGTTTAGATTTCTGAAATCTATACATAGTCGAATTTCACCGGTCTTTTTCCGCACTGGAACCAAATTAGAGATCCAATCTGAAAATCTGACTGGAACAATGATGCTTTCCTTATAGAGCTTGTTTACCTCCTTCTCAATGGAAGACAACAACTTTGGGTTTATTCTCCTGAGCTTCTATCTAAAAGGCTTTTGATTTGGCTTGATCAGAATTGTGTGTTGAATGATATCTTTATTTTACACTTTCAGATCTGAGTAATCCCAAGAAAACACATCAGAAAACTCTGTAAACAAATCAACATATTTAGACTTTACCTCTAGTGGAAAAGACTTTTAAAGCTTGATGAACTTTGGCTTCTTCGTTGTTCCGATATTAAAATCTTCGACTCCTTTTTCTGTGGGGACCAAATTAGGTTTTTTTTTGCCACTTCATCTTGATCAAATAACTCTTCCAAAGGCATGAGACCTTTTGGAATGTTATTGTCCTTGAGCTGAAGTATGTAAATCTTATCTGTCTCAATAACTTGGTCATCCTTGTCATACACTTCATCCATAGAAGAGTTCTCAAACTCACCTTCACTTTGAAGGAAATTGTTCACTTGGTTATTGTACCAAAAAACTTGCCAAAATTTCAAGTTATCCAGAATGGCGGGCCTATGCTTTATATGAATCTCAAACTTTTTATTTGAAAACATTGTAGATCTGAAATTACTCACAACAATGGCTAGTGAATCATCCATCAAGTTTTGCAATCTCGACACTACCTTAAGTGTATATTCTGAAAACATTCTTACAATGTCAAGTGTTGCATTCCTATACTGCCTCATCCTTGGGTGATTAGCTTGATACTCACCTTTTATTTGTTTAATAACCAGCTTTGAATCTTCGTAGACTGCAATTCTACTAGCTCCTAATTTTTTCATAATTTTTAAACCGGTAATGAGCGCTTCATATTCAACCTCATTATTCGTACAATCAAATGCTAATTTGTAGGAACGCAACCTTACATTATTTGGGACCTTATTTTTTTGTTCAAATGGGCTGCAGATCCATAAACAAATGCCAGCCCCGTATTTTCCAATAGAACCTTCAAATTCCATGCTCCAAAGACCATCTTCTTCTTCAAGGTGTTGAAACCCTTGATTCTGATTTGACACAATTTTTTGATCTGATTCTTTATGCTGCTTTGAACTTTCATCTACCTTCTCTGATGGTTGTTCGAATATATTAGGGAGATTCTCTTTCTCTTTTTCTAACACTGTTCTAATGCAATCTGAAACTTCAGGAACATCCTCTATTTCTACTAATTGAAAATCTACATCATTTACTCCAGAATCATTGTACAATATAAATGAATCTAAGTCTGTGTGTATAGCGTTGATAAGATGATTATTATGCCTTTCATTTTTTTTTATCATGTACTTCATTTTAGTCTCACGGTATAGTTTTCTCATTTGACCAAAGACAGGAATGGTAGCATAGGAAAAATCCAACTACAGTGTACCTCTAAATTCCCATCCTCCCAGGATCTTGAAAACAGCATACCGAAATGTGGTGGAATATCAACAACTACTTCATCCATAAGGACATTTTTGGTTGGGATCTTCTCTAGGGATACAACTAGATCTTTGATTAGACCCAAACAATGGACACGAGTAGAATCGAAAGAATATAGATCATGATATGGGCAGGTTATGTCAAGGCCAAGATTCTCCATGATAGCTTTGGGCATGAGATTGTGGGAGGCCCCGAAGTTTAACGTAGTGTTATGAAGGATGAATTGATGAACTTTAAGACTCAAGTAAAATGGTGTGACCTCACTATCTTTAGACTGACCATCGATGGCGGGACCAAATATCAACTCAGGTTGATCATTCTCTATGTTAACCATGTCGGATAAAGGGTAAAGTTTCAAAGTTTTAACTACATGGGATTTGTATTTATCAACTTTGACCAATTCAGTAAGTGGAATAGACACCTTTAACTTAGAAATTTATGACTCTAAATTAAAAGGTATAGTTCTTTCTACCTCTTTTATGGTGATATGCCTTTTCTCAACATGATCTCTCGGTGCAGCTTCTTTTCTCTAAATATATCTTTCTTTGACAGGTATACTTGTAGAAGTTTGATTTCTTCTGTTATGATTCAAAGCTACAATATCTTTACCCTTGTTCTGAACTTGTTTCGGTGGTGCTTCTTTCTGTTGAACTGTATTTTTTGGAGGTGGAGTTATTGGAACATCACGGTTCCTCAAAGAGTAATGCCTTTGCTGGTAACTCAATGCATTCAGGTATCCTCTCTGATAGTCATCAGATTCTAATTATAACTCATGATCATTCACCATTATGAATTTTTTGTCATTAGGTGAGCTTGTCTTCTCCACATATTCTTCATCCTCAGTGAGAAAGATGGGTTGACCATCTGCTATGGAAAGAAGGTTCTCCTCTATTGTTTGTTCTTCTTCTTCATCACTTTGAGCATAGTTCTGTTGAAGTGGTGTTCTGATTTGTTGCTGTGTTTCAGGAGCTCTATGCTACCTCTGCTTTATTTGAAATGGAGGTTGCTGTTGTTGGCCTCGAAAGTTCAGATTTCTGATTTGTGGCTCCACCTATCTATCTAAACTAGACATCTTATCGACCATTCTCTCCATGGTTTTGAGCAAAGAATCAAATTTAGTATCTGATGAAGTGGAAGGTTCCTCTTTGATAGTCACTTTGCGTTCATGTTTAAGTTTAGAATTTTTAATCAAAAGATTGGCTTCAACACTCACTGAATTTTTTATCATCTCTTCAAGGGTAGTGGGATTACTTTCTCTCAATGAGTAGGCCATATCCGGGTCAAAATAATTGGGATAACGTAGAAGGGCTAAACCAGGAGGTGGTTTAATTTCATTTGGGATGGAATTATAGATTCCGAGGTATCAAGAATTGTAATCAGGCACTAATTCATTGGGATTGTGCTTCAAGGAATCATACTCAACAAGGATTTGTAAAGGGTTTTTCTTCTCATCCCACTTGGCTAAGAAAGCATCAATCAACTTAGCAGGAGTCCTAATAGAATTAGCTGCTAGGGCACAGAACCAAACTTTGACTTCACCTGAAAAAATTTGTGCGATGATTCACATCTTGGCATCAGCTACATCTAACTACTCAAGATATATAAAGGTTGTGATTTTGGCCATGTACTAACGGGTAGTGATTTGAGACTTTTTGTTGAAAAGGGGAAGCCTTTGACCATATCCTTGAGGTAAATCAACAAGGTTACCAAGTTGAACTAAAGGTCCAAAACGAGCTATAATTCCTGCTGAATGTGGTGGAGGGGGAGGAACAAGGGATGGATTGGTCGGAGGAGGTCCTTGAGGGGGAAGTTGAGATGATGATGGGATAGATGATGAAACAATAATTGTTTGAGAAACTTCAGGGATATGAAGGGTTTCTTGCTGGTATTAAATGAAAGCCTTTTCAGCAGTATAACTTAGGGTATTAGCCAAAATTTCTAATTTGTAATATTATTTCCAGATTTTAACATCAGTCTCGTTTGCAACTTCAACTAATGATGGATTCAACTCAAATATCTAGGGTTCAGGAGATACTATATTCAAATCAGTCTCGGATTTGGTTCTAAACAATGATAACTCAAATTTAATATCAAATGCTAAATTTTGTATGGCTACCAAATCAGAAGGTAATGAGAAAGATCTTACCAAATTTTGAGGAGGAGATTCCAAAGAACTTGAAGCTGGCTAAGATCTTTGCCTCAGGATTCTTTTAGGATCTTCGATAGGAGAAAATGGACCTAGATCAAGATTAGACATGGTATACCTTCTTCGAGAAGCCAGATCTGCTTTTTAGGAACTGCAATTATGAAATAAGCCTTATGAAACTCAATCCCATCATCCTAGGGATTAGTTTCCAATGGATCTTTGTCGTACACCCAGGGAAATTTTTATCTCTTCGTTCCCCAGAAACAACGCCAGAATGTTAGCACCCCGCCAGATTCCTAAAGCTGAAGAAGGAATCCCAACAGAGGTAACCACAGACCAAGCTTTTGATTTGATAGCTAGCCCTATTAAATCAGAGAGGGCTCTCTCCAAAAGGGTCATAGCCAGAAGGGCTGAAGCAATTAGTGTGTTTAGGCTGGATATAGAGTGGAGGGGGTTGTTTTGAATTGATTTTGGTTGGGGAATCACTGGATGAAGGAATTAGGTCAAGGAAATCTAGGTCAGGGAAAATGAGTTAGGGTTGCAGGGATCAATGAGGCAAGGTAGGTACAATGCTTATCACTTGAAGAGAATTGTGATGGAATGGTGTTGAAGCTGAAAGAAAGCTAGGAAGAGAATAGGATATGTATTCTTCTTAGATTGATGAAAATGGGCAAACTATGATCAACTACCCAAAACAGAGCATGTACAAATATGTATTATGATTATCTAACTTGTAAGAGATCATAACATAGAAATAAAGTGAACATGAATACAATAAATTCTAACATATGATACTAAAGAAAAGACAATAATAGACATCAATACCACAAGTATCCCATAAAATAACCATAACTCCTCTTTATTAGCTGGCCAAACTTAATACAAAAGTTTCCTTGATCAACTAGAAAACATACAAAATGATTCCAACCCTTCACTAGTGTGAAGAAAGGGGCTAAATAGACATCAAAACAAGCTTCACTCATCCTCAAGGGTCGAATCCATGAGGTGAGGAAGAGATCCACTAATTTCTGAACTGAAAACTGAATTGTAGGGTGGTCCAAGTGACTCACTCCTCATTACATTGAATTGATTCATCATGACTCATTAATGAATTTAACTCGATGAATCTACCCTAGGTAATTAATATTAGACACAATTACATTTTACCATCATTAAATACATGATTAGAAACATAAATTCTTGAGGGAAAGTGAAAATTACAGAGAAAATGTGAAAAAATCAGTAAATTTGACATTTGTGCCATCCTAGTGTCATTTGTGCCATCTGTCTTGCAGGCCACCTTTGGAGGCCTTCCTAGTGTCCAAATTGGGCCCAGGATAGCTCGTTGGAAAGCCCTTCAAGTCTAGTTTCTAGATCTGCCTTGATTTTTCAAAATTAAGGTCATTTTCCCCCTCAAAAATTCAGCCTCCCAAGACTGGTATTTGCACAATGCCAAGGTGAAAAAAGGGGCAGAAAGGTCATTTTTAGGTGGTTTTTTGGCCTTTTCATCCATCAAAAATGCAAACCAAGGCTGGAAACATGGTTTTCTAAGATTTATGAGTCATTAGGAATCCAATGGTGCCTTCCTTCTCCTCAAAAAGTGTGCCAATTATTTGCATAGTGCCAAGGGCGATTCGCAAATGCCCAATTTTCTCCTAATTTAAATGCCTAAAAAACACAGAATTTTCCAAAATTTTGCAAAAAGTTGCTAAATGTCTCCAAAATGTTGGAATGGATGAGGTAGGTGTGTCTAAGCTTGTAGGGAAGCCTCAACAAGGATTTCCAACTTTTTCTCCTCCTCCTTGGTCAATTCTTCAATTTTGGCATTAGCTTTATTGAGCTTGGCCAATGCAATTTTCTCTTTCCGGGCATGAAGTTTGACCTTCTTCCTCAAAAATTCATTATCCTTGTTGGCCTTCTCTAGCAGCTTCTCCAAATTTTGGTTGGCTCTATCAAGCCATGGTTCCCTGTTCTCATTGATCTGTATGGAAATATGCTCATTTAGGGTTAGTTGGTCAACTAGCTCAACTTCCCTTTGTCTCTCTAGGGCTAGAGCTCTTTTCAGCCCTCTAGTCCTAGGTCTCTTCCTCAGTACATGTTCTTCTTCCTCATCCTGCAAACCATACTTCTCCACCGCTTCATCTAGCATTGCCTTGGCCTTATGAGCCTCTCTTTGAACAATGAAGTACTTTACCTCATCAATGACCTATTTGGTCTTCAATTGCTCATTTTCTTGTTCAAGAAAGTGAATCACATATCTATCCCTGTCAAGATTAGTATCAAGCTCACTAATCTTGGATTCTTTACTTTTTATTGCTACATTTGTGATTTTGTCTTCATCCTCCTCATCTAGGTCAACCAACTGAAATTCATGCTCTGTTTCATGATTGTCCTCCTCCTCATGAATGGTTGGCTCTATCACATATTATATACCTTTATCCACCTGTTTTTTTGATGAAGAAGGCATGGCCCCTTTCACTCCAAGTGAATAAAAAACATGCCTATATCCTCTCTGGTAGGTTTTTGGCAATGGCTCAACCTCAAACATACTAGCCCAATTTGGCTCAATGTCCTCACACCTGTTAGGTGACCCAAAATCATGATAGGATGGAGATGAAGAATCATGATGAGATGGGGATGAAGGATCATGATGAGATGGGGATGAAGGAATGAGATTGATCTAATGATGATGAGTGAATAATAGGCTGAAATGATGAAGGGACGTGTTGTGCATGATGAATGGATGGCTCAATGGAGATATCATTAGCTATGGAGGTGCTCCAAGCAATGTTTGATTGATCAAGATGGTGAAGGACTATGATTTTTATGAGGGAATGATGGAATAGGCTTTTAATTTGTTGTTCATAATTATTCTTCTAAGCAATATAGGCCATCTTATCTATACTCCGGAAAAGATAATAGGGTATATTAAGCATTCTTACCCTAGTGAAGTGCATCACCAGCCAGATGTGATAGGAGTAGAGCCTTAAAAATCTGCCCTCACATGAAAAATACCTCATGATGATCTTCATCATAGGTGCATATATATCCAAGAGGTGTGAAAAAGGGGAGCAACTCCTTGTTTTATTTTGATGTCTTGGTTTAAGGAAGAAGTCATAATCCTATTTCTTCAATATACCCTTCTTGAACCATTTCTCCCCAACATTAGGGATCCCTATAGCATTTTAAATGACATCAATGGATAAGGTGAAAGTAACCCCAACTAATTTCACTTAATTATCATGGATTCCTGATATGAACAGTCTAGTTAGCATGGGGTTGTGTTTAACCTTCTTAACTTTCTCACAAAAATCATAGCATCCAACATGTTTAAAGAATGTGACATTCAATGGGGAGGCTAGAAGTTCTTTAGTGTTAGAAAGCTCAAGTCTGAGCACTCTTCCTCCTCTATGTGACCTCCTTCTCTGTGTTTCCTCTGTTTCAATGACTGTTGTGTTTTCCTCATTTGTTGCCATGGTATTTTTGTTTAAAATCCAATTTAGGGAAGGAAAATGGGATAGGGAGATGGGAAAGGAAAACTATTGAAGATCTCTTATTAAGGATATGTGATATGGGGAGGGGATAGGGAGTAATTTTTAGGGATATGAGGAATAGGGAAGGGAATAGGAGAAAGAGTGATGGGAACTGGGATTTAGGAGCCTAGGTCTAGAATAGCACCTAGGGCTTAGGGTTTTAGGAATTAGTAACTTAGGGATGGGATTTATGATAAAAGGGTTTAGGGAATTGATTTTTAAGATTGTAGGGATGGTATGGAGTGTAAGAGAAGTGGAGTTTTGGGAATTATGGGTGCAAGGAAGAAAAACTAGGGTTTTACCTCAAGAAAAACAAAAAATTATAACTTCATTTGCAACTTAAACATATATGACTTTGAAGAAGGTGATTTTGATGGAAAATGCCTCTTACTGGATTTCTAGAAGTGAAAGACTGAGTGGAGAAGCCTTGGAAGACAAATTTTGATCAGTTAGATGGTTTGGTAAGATTGCTGGTCATTTGCACCATCAACAACGCATTTGCGCCATCAACAATGCATTTGTGCCCTCTTTCCAGGATATTTGTGCCATGTTCAATTGATTTGCACCCTCAACTACTGATTTGCGCCCTCCAGAACGTATTTGCACCCTCACTTCTGCTCCTTTGGCCAATTGTTCTCAGAATTTTGAATTTTTTGGCTGTTGGAGTGCTAGCTCGATATTTAGAAGAGGTAAATGAATTTACTTTGATCTCTTTAGTCATTAATAGTGAAATGAATTTGAATTTAGATTTAAAAAACCCACTTTTCTAATGTCTCTTTTCACTTTTCCAAACCATTTGCTGATCAGTACCCTTTTCATCTGAATTTTTTCTCTCTTGCAAGATGATGTTGCTGGAGTTTTGTCACTTTTCTCTTTCAGTTGGCATGTGTGTTTTTGAGCTAGCAGCTAGGGATTGAAAATATTACATATAGAAAACATGAAATTAAATAGGAAATTGAAAATAAATGAAATCTCTGTTTTCATATCAAAATGACATTTTGATATGAAAGTAAATAAAAAATCAAAATTACTAACTTAAAAATATCATATTTACATGTTGATGATCTTCTGCAGGTGAAAATAAAATGTTTATTGAGTCACTCACATATTTTTCTGACTTTATTGAGATGAAATGGTGCATTTTTGGACCTTGAAAATCAAAACCTAATGACCTAATGGGACCTTGAATGACCTGACTTTCCATGATTGACTTTGACTAAGATAAGACATGGTGAAATGAGCTCTTCAAAAGTGTTATTACGCTCAGCAAGACAATAAGATAAGCTAACAAATGTGAGTTTCTGAGGGAGAGTGAGGTTTTATTGAATAGGACTACCATTAGTGAAACAATTTTTAGCATGACCTAGGGGAATGATATAAAAAATTCAGAATGGGACACCTAAAATGAGAATGAAAAGAGTGATTTTGATCACTGATGGTAGAATGCATATTTTGACACTAACACAACTAATAGTGTTGAATGGTACCCTTATAATGATTTATAAGTCACTAAGAATGTAAAATAACTAGTTTATCTAACCCTTCAATACTTTTTAATAATGAAAAAACCATAATGACAATGGTCATACCACTTCCTTTCACTCGAAACAAAATTTGAAAGGTTACATGAAGAAACCCTCCTAGTATCTAAGGAACATATATTGTGAGAAGCATCTTGTTTAGCCCAATGCATATTTTTGGGTCAACACTAGGCATCTCATCTATCCTTCAGTCAATCATGAAACTCTCCTCTCTCAACCATACACAACATATCTTAGAAATTTCCTTCTTTGAACATGTTGTGGTAAAATCACAATCCCCCATTGTCAACTTATTATCTTTATAATAAAATGGTGACCCTCTACAGGAATTCTGGTCATATCGCCCTTTATTTATTTTTATTTGGTTTATTGTGCAACCATTTTGTGAGATTTTTGTTTTCTTCATATTCTCATTATGATTACATCATTGTGTTTAGTTTTTCACTAGCTTTCCATCGGTTCTCGTTTCATCTCATTTGGACTCATAGTTTACAAATGATGCTCATCCAAAATTTGATGATTTTCATTGCATCGATTAAAAATGTACAAAATTTATATTATTTTGATTTTTATTAATTTTTAATTATTTTTTTAACCATTCTACAGAACCACCACAGTCGAAAACTGATCTCTATATATAAATATATATTAAAAATTTTGGTTCCCAATCTTTGAAGATTTTTCTATTTCCAATTTTAAAAAGACTTACGAGATCCAAGATCCCGAGATTACTTATTAATAATAATAGTTTTTCATGTTGTCGGGACTTATTATTTAATGGATGTAGTATTTATTAGGAAAGAGAGACTTATTATTTATTAGTCTTTCACCTCACCATACCACACTCCCCTCATCCCATCTCGAGCTCATCCATTCTCGTAACTCAATTTTAATTCATCCCCGAGACCCTTATCCCTTTGATACGTGAGACTCCTTATATCTCCCTCTTCCCTTACTCCCTCTTATGTATTTTGGAACCCCTCATAAATCCTCCTTAGGTCTCCCACTTCAATTTTTACCATGGCTCATATCATGAGCCGAAAAAGCCACTGTGATATAATTTTAATATCACATTTTTTTAATAATGTTTTTAAATAATATTTTATCTAATTAATTTAAAGTTTTTAAGTGTATTTTAATTCAATTAAATTGTAATTTAAATTGATTTAATTTTATTAACTTAAGTTTTATATAACAAATTAATTTATTAATTCTAATTAATTGATTTTAATTATATAGTTAATTAAGAATTATTAATTTAGTTTATATTAAGATTTTTAATTAAAAATGTTTAATTTTGGCTTAGGCATGCATTTTTTTCAGAATTTTTGTAGTTTTTAACACTTCAGTTTTGGAAAGGCATATCTCAATATTTACTTGGCCAAATGAAGCTCATAATAGCCCATTAGAAATCTAAGACTAAGGAGAATAACATGGGAATGATAAGTTTAGCATATTTAATCATTTAATGACCCAACAATTTAATAGAAGACAAAGTGACGAATTTGCAACGACATTTAGTTTTTCCTAAATTGATTTGGGACAATTTAATTGGTTTAGGAAAACTTCTATCACTAATTCATTCCCCAAAAATACTCAAAGGCTAATCAGACCCATTTGAAGCAATCGTAACATATGAATTTCTTTGGATTTCATTTATTTTAATTTAGCAATTTCATGAGAGTTTAATTTTCCGATTTCTAATATGCAATCTATTTTTTATTTGGTTTTGATTGGTTTGTAACATGAGATCTGTTGGAGAAGTTTAGAACTGAGGAATTATGGAGTAATGGAAAGAGGCCAAAAAAGAGAAAAATAGGGAATTTATAGCTCTAATTCCTGGAGCAAGAGAGCATTGTGGATCAGCAAAATACTTTCGAACATCAGCACTATTCAAAGAATCAGAATTTGAAACATTTGGTGATTCATACAAAAACTCTGTAGTATAGTATAATTGTTAAATTTTACTGTATTTTTTTTTTACAATTTCTATTAGATTTAATACATGCATAGTAAAAAATTTAAATTTTACAGTGCATTTTACTAATAAAATCATTTACAATCTCTATTCTTATTTACATTTAATTAAAATTCAGAAGAAAAAAAAAAAAAAAACAAAAACAAACAAAACCATTCTTACGTTAAACCCTTGCTTCTTCTTGTTTGTGTGACTTTCCAATTATGGCTTTTCATTTTATATTTATAGGGTTTGTATTACTATATATATAGGTGTATGACATCTAACCCACAGACCACTTGCAGAGTCGGATCTCAACCCATGTTGGCCCTTGCACGATTTTTTTTAAAAACCATTTTTTTTAATCGGTGCGCACTATTTAAAATAGTGCACTAGTGCATGATTGTAGTATAGTGCACCGGGCGCGTACTGACAAAAAACATTGTTTGATAAAAATAGTTTTTTATTAATTTATGTTTGTGTTAATCTGTGCTCCGGTATTAATATAACGCATCGGATCTCCTTGTTTACAAAGAGAACCATACGGTGTTTATACTGTATTGACGGTGAGTTTATAAGAACCTATCGCACCGCGTTTGGTGCGTACGTTGCGAAAGGCGCACCGTTTTCTTGATTTTTTTAAAATTTTTTTACCTGAAAAGTATGTGATTTATTTATAAAATACATTAATGAATGATACATGTTTCATATTGATAAAGAAATGGATGACTAGAGTTCAAGTAACAAAAGTACTTATAACACATCCAGAAAAGCAAAAAAAACAAGTTCTTTGTAAATTCTTTCCAAAAATTATTATTTTTGAACTATATGTATTGTTTAGTGTGTATCATCCAAAGCCACAAAAAGACGAAGCTCGATAAGATTATTTCTGATCTAAGACCACAAGAGCATAAAAGATTGATGGAAAAATTGCAGAAGGATAAATCAGGTGAATGAAAAAATACTATCGATCCAATATGAGTTTCTTTTTTGGATTTTCATTAATAACATACTTAAAAATATTAGATAACATATTTCAAACAATATATTAATTTAGATATGTTTAATTTTCTACAGGGACCAACAACGAAGAAAATGAATGTTGTTCTAAGAAAAGGAAAAAAAAGAAACATGTAAATGAAAATGAATTGCTCCTTAGCTCATCTGGAGTGGTGTTGGAGGTTAATGAAAAGGGGAAAAACTATTACAAAACTTTGAGGGATCTAGTGGAACAAATGTATAGATGTTCTTTCCACTTACAATACAAAAATCAATCCAATGATTCCAAGAACCAAATTTTTTTTAAACTACAGGATGAGTTTCCAGAGAATTGATCAATGAGACATGTCAGAATTTTAATAGCAAAAACGTAAAACATCAAAAGAGAAGGATTGAAAAAGTAATATTCTTTTAAATGCTTTTTTTCTTCTGGAACTATATGTATATATTACTACAAAGAAATCATTTATAAATATCACTTTTGTTATATTTACTTTTCATATATCAATATAAAAATTAAATAGTTTATTGTCATGTTACATTTTCAGGAAGATTATGAAAATCTCAAAGGATGAATGAGCAGATATCAGAAATATGTCAGTAGGAATGTCCAAAAATGGGTACAAGGAGATGGCCAAAGAAATGGACATAATTGCATCGCACGAGGAGCCATCTCAACAACAACATGCTTCAAATGTAATATGTAATCATTGAATTTTTCGATTAGGTACAATAAATAAAAAATTTAGCATTAAATATTAATTTTCAAGTATTTTCTTGCAGAAAAGAAAATAAAATGGAACCCATTCAACACATAAAACAGGATGACAAGGAAGAAAAGGGTTGATATCTATGTTTGTCAGTAATTGTTACTTCCTTATAACAACTTAACTAGATTTTATTTTTGTATATTTTAAGTTTTTTTACAAGAATCATCATTGAATGTCTTCAAACAGGTGCTAACGTACAAAGAAGAACCACCAGAAGAATTGATTGACATTGGGTTAAATATGGGTTGTCAGTATATGTTAGCATATCATAAAATAATTGTGTAATTTGTAAGCATCTATCTTGTTTTACTTAGCTATGTCTATAATTAATAGAACAAAAAAATCTTTTATATTAAAACTATGATTTGTTATGGGGTATAAAACTTGCAGGAAACAAAGTATGGAACTGCACCAAAAATGATTTTTTGAAAGATGGCATGAAATTTGGTTTTGAAAGAATGTGTATGGTTCACGAGTCAATTCTTGCTATGGTACATTTCTTTTCGATTTAAATTGATGTATATTATTTAATATTGCAATTTCCATTATTCTCACCAATGTATATACACTCATTACACTTTATTTTTATGTTTGTAGATGGAACTCGAAGAAGAAGAAAACAATCAACACAATGAACAAAACATTCCTCCAAATAACCCAAGTCATGGAAGTATCTCGAGCAGTCACAACAGTTCCAATGAAGAATGATGATCAATATGTTTGGATATCAAAGCAATGTGTTGTATTTTTGAAATATTTGTCTGTGAAATCAGATATTTTTTTTAATGTAATGGACATAGTGTCCTGATTGAAAGACAAAGGGATACCAATAAATGTCTCATTTTGTATAACAAAGAGTGTCTTATATATGTGTGTGTGTGTGTGTGTCTTATATATATAATAATAATAATAATAATAAAATACGTTTTAATTTATTCTATTGTGTTCTCCATTGTCGTGAAATGTTACACCACTAATTAAATATATGGATGACCAAATATTATAATGAAGAGATGTGGAATCTGATGATATGATATAAGAAATTTATCCAAACATCACATTCAAATGCAGTAATAAAAATTTAATTGATATGAATACTGTTATAAGATATGTGTCGACTTCTGATGAATAATGAATTTTGAAAAATCACAATAATTGCACTATCACAGGTCGATGTTTTAAAAAAAATAGAAAATGAATACCGGTGTGTGTTAGTTACTGTGCACTGGTGCGTTTTTACGACCTATGGGCATCGCACCAAATACCATACCAATTAGAACGCTCGGTGTGCTTTATCGACGACTACCACCCAGACGGGTGGATAGGCGTTGCATGCACCGGTATGGTTTTCCTTTAATGTGCCAGTGTGTTTTTATAACTTAACAGCCCGGTGTGTTTTAACACCTAAACGGCCCGATGCATTTTTACACCTTAACGGCGCCGGCGCATGCACCTTCTATTGGCCTGGTGCGTCTTTGTGGGTGACATGCATCGGGACATTGCTAAATGACCCGGGGTTTGCAAAATTTGTTTTCCATCCCTGTGCTTGGTATATTTATAGTACCAGTGCATACAGGGTAAAACGCACTGGTGCGTTCACACATGATGTGCGCACCAATGAGAAAAACATCTGTAAAAACCTCCAGCCACCCAGGTTTTTTTTAGTTGTGTTGAAGTTCCGTTAGAAGCTCTGTCAAAACCTTTGTTACGAAAAAAGGATGTTGTAGCAAATGTTTTTTTGACAATTTTGGCCAATTTTATAACACTAAAAACCTCCTTTATAACCTCCGCTAGAGGGTATTTTCCTTGTTGTGATAAATCTTGACTAGTTCATATGTCACAGTGAGTGTAAGTTCGATACATAATCTCAGAAGGAAATTTGTATTTCAGTCTACCACAAAACAAACTTAGATAAATCTCAGAAAAACTAGTATCACAAATATAAGCTCGATCACTTCATAGTCTTAGCCATAACTTCAAATTTCAAAAGAAGGATTCTCAGTGATATGTTTACAGTTGAAGCACTAAGTGTTGAAGCAATGATAAGATCAAAGCCCTGATATGAATATACAATGGAGTAATACATTTGTTGAGAAAAAGGATCTCGAAATAGTTGCCTATGTAAATCTACCAAAGATCTGAGGTATCTACAACTGCTAAAAGTATTCAGTTTGGAAGGAACTTGAAGTTTGTCCTATGGAGAAATAAACTCAAGACTTTAATAACTAAATTAATAGTCCAAATACAAGGTACCAACTCAAGGAAAATGAAGTAAGTATTTCACATAATAAGCTATCAAATCAAAGGTATGTAAATTCAAGGTATGCATACTCATAAATTTATTTTCAATGTATCTAAGGGTTCATATAATCCTTATATATAGCTATTCTAGGATAAAATTGTGATCCTTAGATAAAAAACATATTAGAAATTTAATCCTTGTCCTCTAGGTTTTACAAGCAATCTAGGATGTCAAGTAAATATCTTGTTGTCAATTAACAACTTGATCTTCAATATCATAGGATTCCATCCTCCAGGATTACATAGGAGATCAGCCTTAAGAGATTAAATTGTGTTCATAGTATCATGTGTTTTGCATGAAAGTATGTATTACAGGTATAGAATACCATGGAATACACTCCAAGGAATTCCTACAAAGTTTATCAAAAAACATCCAGGTATGTCTTAGACCATACATCTTATAAAATTCTCTTTATTTTATTTTGAAATTTGTGTTACTAACATCGTTATGTCTAGCTCTCATGAATCATAATGATTCTTGTTTTGGGTGATTCATCATCGGATAAATATACCCCATTTACATTCTTAATTTTTCTTATAGAACCCTAAAAAGGTTCTCTAAAAAACCCTAACCTAAGGGTATGTTATTAATATGTGAAACCCTAAACCTACTTAGGGCTATTGATGAAGAAATTGTTATTATGCTGATAATGTCATGTTTGTGGTTTCGGTATGATCATGGAAACTCTAACTTGTTAGGGATGAAATGATGTCTGAAATCCTGAACCTTTGAAATTTTGGTATAATAAGGTTTGCTTTGTTATGAACGGAAACCATAGGTATGTGTTCAATTGGTTGAAACCCTAGCTTAGTATAGGTTGATATATGTCTAGTGTATTGATATTGTCTGACATATGATATGCTTATGCATGATGGTAATCTCCTAGATATGTGTGTTGACCAAATTTCTAATGGTCATAATTCATAGGGTTTGGAAACAAGCGCTAGTCAAAGTTTGAAGTTCTAGGATGATGATTGGAAATTATAGGGTTTACATCAAACCCTAGTAGAAGTTATTCTTGTTGATCACGATATGATTGTTTTGTTAAATCTACGGTTCACATGAGACCTTAGTGGAAAGCCTATCATATGACTTCCGAAAGTTTTTAGATACCTTTATTTTCTTATGAATTATTTTCTAGGGATTGCCATATGACAGAACTTATCTTTTGTCATCTTTGATTAAGTTGTTGATGTGATTTAGGGTTTGTAACAAACCTGGGCTAGAAGTTGAAGTATTGAAGTATAGTCTCATGATGATTACGTTTGATGCTTCCAATATTATAATATTTCTTTGTTACTAACTTCATGCTTCTATAGATCTAGTTGTATTTGTTGTCTAAGCTATGCAGGTACATCATATTCAAGTTGGTAAAGATGTCTGTAAGAGAAGATGATATGTTAAGCATCATGAGTAGGATGGAAGCCACGATAGATACTCCAACACCAAAGGAAGAAGTTGATCTCCCTAGATTAAGAGGGAGCTTGGATAACAGAAGAAGTGATGGTTATGGTTTTCCACTTCATGTGTCATGCACTAGACCAAGACTAACAGTCGTAAGTCTTAGTGAATGCCATTAGAAAGAATCATAGTCATGATTGGAGAATGCTTTGTTGAGGTGTTGTTCTAAGAAGGAAAGCAGGATCTGATTGAAGAATATGTTTTTATGTGTAAAGTAGGAAAGGAAAGTGTATAATTGAGGAATCTTCTGTCAAAGATTTAGTAAATAGTCCTAATGTGTTGAGATGCAACATCAATTTTCTTGAAAGACCTCCAAGGTTTGAGTCTTTTTATGAACATAAAAAAGTATATTATTGATTTGGGTTGTGTTTGTACAGGCGAATCTCTCAAAGGTTTTTGATAACATGTTGGTTACCGATCAATTTGATCGGGAGAGATTTGTGGTCCTTGATCTGCTGGATCAAGGGGTGTTGAGGCTTTGTGAGTGAAGCATTTCCTGGGAGGACATTTGGTTGGCACTTTGCGTTGAAGTCTAGGTCCCGAAGTTGGAAGGGTGGCATTGGTCATTGAGCTCTGACACGCACCTGGATCCCTAGGTTGATGGTTAGCAAGTAAGCCTTATGGTACCTAGAGCCGCTAAAAGCTTGATTATATCTTAGTCCCACCTGGATAGATTGCCTTGGTCAGAATTATTGTCCATGGCATTGCGGTGCCTAAATTGTTGAGAGACTAATGGATAGATTTCCCGGGTCAAGAATCTAGTCCATGACATTGCGGTGCCTAAATTTATTCATAGATTAAGTGAGATCTTCCATGTACCTCTTTGATTATATGTAAATATGAATACATCCCTTGTTAAGAGGGAGTGTTGAAGAATGTAACTAATTTTGGTCTTCATTAATGTACTTGAGTCATTATGTAATAAAAGAATGAAGAAAAGAATTTTATTATTATTGAATTGACTTATTAAAGAATTTTTATTATTATTCTTTTTAACACAAGCAGTTGCTATTTTGTATTCCAAAAAGAAAGAGGAGTTGAGGCTCCATGATTACATGCTGAATTTCTTGTGGAGTAGTGAAGGAAATGGCTGCAGCTAATAATTACATTTCCTTTGTTTCTAGTATTCGAATAGAACTGAAATACTGAAAGTTAATATATACGGACAAACTGAAAAAGAAGCATAACATATTTGAAAGACATGCTGAATAGGGGAGTAGGTTAGTCAATATTGATGTGGCGCACAGTAGAATCCTTTTTCCAATCTCTTTCTGCCATTTGCAATTCAGTAGTTAACTGGGAAATCTGGGCTAATGGATCTTCACTACCTGATGGATAAACAAAAGTACAAGAATGATTATCAATATGATTTTGAAGTGACAATGCAGTTTGCTTTAATTTAGAGACTTCTTCCTCCTTTTGCATGAGCTGTTGAAGAAGTTTTTCTTTCTCATTTTCCACCTTTGCACTTCTGCTGCCATGGGGTGTTCTCTTGTATGTAATTTCAATTTTTTCTTCAGTACAGATATCTCTGGTTCAGCACTTTGCAGAAGCTTCTGCACAACAGTCATGTCATTGGGATCTACCCCAATCTTCACTATGATATTTTTTAGCTCCTCATTCTGGATTGTTAAAGCCATGGAGTTGGATTTCTCTAAATTTAACTGCTTAATCACTTTTCCAAGCATATTCTCTGCCTTCATTGCCATTGCATTAGTTTTTGTTAGGTCATTCACAATCATCTGACCTGTTTTCATGTGTAGATTTACTTTGTCTAGTAATGGGTTTTTCTTCACATCTACAGTCAAATTCAAAGTATTAAAATTGTTAGAAGAACCAATTGTCATATCAGAAGGATGTGAAAGGGAAATTTTGAATTGATCTTTTTCAAGATCCATTGCAGTTATAAATCTTGTTTGGTCTGGAGCTATCTGGTATTCGACTTGAGCCTCCATGCTTTCTTTCATCTTCTGGTTTCTTTCTGCAATCTGGGAAAACATTTGTTTAATTAAAGGCACTTGTTCCTAAGTTCTCTCATGCCTCCTCGGTGAAGCAGGAACATTTTGTTCTTCTCCCAATTGTAATGAAAAACTTGGTTGAGTATCTGCAGACTCTTCATTAAAATTTGTTCTTTTCTCATCTCTTTGCTCTTCGTCCTCTAAATCAACCACTGCCTCTTTACCTCTTTTACTTGATTTTTCTGTTATGACAAGAGTTTGAATGTTTGAACTTACTGAGCTCACAACACCTTTACTTGCCATTTTCTCTAGATCTGGCCTACTCTCATGAATAAAGGCTAAATATCCATTATTAATTCTTCTACTAGAAATGACACTGTGAGGGTCATAAGCCCACTTCTCTCCTAACAGTAAGTGCATCCCATCTAATATTCGGGTAACTTCCTCAAATGCTTGTCTCATATTGACTATAAAAGGACCTACAGTCATTGGCAACTTGAACATATGCCCCTTTTTCATGGGCAAAAAGTGAACTTGATCAACATTTAGACTTTGCCTAACAAAATCTAGAGAAAATAAACTCATAGGCACAAACACAGGAAGCCTATAAGGTTCAAAAATAGCTCCATAAAGTCTAATTTTGGAATAATCCTCAAAAACAAACCAATCACCAAATTTACAACTTGCCCCCAAATGCAAGAACTCCTGAGCTTTGGGTAAAAAATAGGGGGGAGGAATTCCATTCAAAAATTTGTATGCAATTGACATGAAATGACCAACAAAATCAAATAGACCACCTTCATTTTGTTCCTTCCTCACTATATCTGTCCAAAATACTATTAATTGACTTTTCTTATTCATATCCATATTGTTTAGACCCAGATGCATGAATTCATCTACATTTTGATATAAGAATAAGTAAACAATTAGTGAGGGAAACCTGAACGCACTTGTTAATGATAAGCTCATAAGTTTTGAATTAACAGCTTCTTGCCAATAGGATGGAATATCCAGCACCATTCATGGCTTCATCATCATGGTGAACATCCCTAATATTGATTTATCCACTGTACTGTCGTCATCTTTTCCCAGAATCTTTGCAGTGCTTCTCAGTATTGGCTTGACTTCAATATCAAAAATCTCCATAGGGAACTCTTTACTGTTAGGTTCAAATTGCTACATATTTGGCTTCAGAAAGTGAATGAATTGGATAAAATCTTGACCTGCAAGACTCATAATATGCTATCAAGGAATCATCAGAAAACTGGAAATACGACTCAGAATCAGGGTAACAAAGGGCTTGGCGAATTAACTAAGCAGACACTTGCAGAATGTTCTCCCCCTGACAATTCATTACAAAAAATTTCCCAGGATACATAACAGACACTAGCCAATATATGAATTTCGGAAAAAGATGAGTTTTAGGGATACATGTAGACAACACACTAGATTTTTCCATGGTGGTGTAAATTGGAGAGGACTTATCATTTAAGAGGACTTGCTGATAAAAGGAAAGGTGGTTAAGGGAACACTTTGAATTTTGGATATCTCTCTTGGTATCCATGAGAGGGATATGACTGGCAGAACCTGATAGAGATAAGCGCTTAGCCTTAATTCAGCTTTTAGGATGGTAGATGACTTACAAGGTGACCAGTATTTGACAGGGCAATAGGAAACTGAATGGGACTTAGCACAGACAAACTTCAAACCCAACTAATGAAAAATGATTTCAAGAAGAATGAGAATTTCGTTTAAATAGGTGGCGCGACTTTGAACTTTAAATGCTGATAAGATGCACCAACAAAACGTTAATAACTCTTGATGTGGAAAATATTTGTAACCAACTCAGCATCATACGTCACTACGAGGGGCCTCGCAGTACAAAGAATACATTTGGCTTGTGCCCCTGCAGTCAATCTCCACCGCTCATCTAAGTTACTCCTGCAGTCAACCCAGTCAACTGCGGAGGCACTCTCCATGTTAACTTGTGCGTTAGAAGTGCCCATGGGTTGAGCCTTTTGCTCAATGATTAATAAATCATCGCATCCCGCTCAATGAAATAATCGACATTTAAACTTTGAAACGGGGACCCACTTTCATAAAGTCCGAATTTTTTTTAACTTTCACCTTTAATAAAATGAGCAGATATATTTTTATGTTGAAGTATATGAACTTTAATACTTTAAAATTTTTTTAAACAATTATATATATATATATATATATATATATATATATTTTATATTTTCAAAATGAAAAATAAAAGGATATTGCAAATGATCCGTAACACCTAGGATGAATTTATTTTCAAAGAAACACTTCCATTTATGCAATTAGTTTAGCATTTGATTTCATGAAATTCACTCCATTACATTAGATCAACAAAATAAGGACACATTATATGTTGCACATATAGTGCTGATACCTCTTAGGTTTGTACAAAGCTCTGATTGATAATTAAAGTTGGTAGCCTTGGGATTTGCAGCATTCTTGTTGCAATACTGGGGCTCATCACTTTTTGGTGTCGTGGTCGGGGAGGTGTCAAAGTATGCCTTGTTTTCTTCCCTAGTTGATCCATTTCTTTTATTTTCTCAAAAAAAAAATTTCATTAGGCATATTTCGTTTCAAAAGAGAAAATTGTATTACATTAATATCCTTATTCAAAAAATATTTAAAATTAATTCTCCAACACCCCCCTCCCCATTTGATCACGTGGTGTAGTAAGAACCACATCACTATCCACTTTTGCAGGTAGAAGATGAGATGAAAGATAAGGTAGAATAAATTGATGGAGATGATGACAATGAAGAAGACCCTCTTGGATTTTCCATTCAAGATGTTGATTTCAGTGAGCGTATGAAGAGTATCCCTCCTTCTTTCCTTCCCAAATTCCATGGTATGAGGTCAGAGGATCTAGAAACATTTATCTTTGAATTTGAAATACTTTGTAGATATTAGGGCTACTTATCACACACTAAAAAATTGAGATTGTTTCCTGTGACATTGAAGGATAGAGCTCTTAAATGGGTCATGAGTTTAGGTACTAATTCAATAAGATCATGGAATGATATGCAAACAATATTTCTAGAAAAAATATAAAGATCGTGATCTTAAAGAAGAAGTTTTTAGAATGAATCAAGAACAAGATGAGAGCCTTGAATATCTAATAGAGAGGTTCATTTATAATGTTAAGAGGGAAAATTTGTATCATTTAGGATTTGACACACTAAAAACCATCTTACTTAGAAAAATTAGGGATGAGTGGATTGATATCCTTGATCTCATGAGTAAAGGAGATGTATACCAATTATCATTTGAAGAAATTTTTGAAACATGCAAGCACATATCAAGAGGAAGGGAAAGAGTAAGTAAACCAACATCAACATTGGTAAGTGAAGATGAGCTTGGAAACTTTCTTGATAACTTTGAAACAGAGATTCTTAGCAATCTAAGTGAAAAAGTAGAAATGTTAAGAATGCAAAATGAGAAAAAAGAAGATGTTGATATTTTTGTTTTCCATAATCATATTTCCCATCATTACCAAGGTTCAAGGAATCTTACCAAGAGGACAATGGAGCAAGCCAATCACCAAAGAAGCTATGTTATGTATCTCTAACAACACCATGGCAGCCTAGTCAACTTGATATGATGCAAGGACCTACTTCATGATTTCAAGCTTATTCACATCCATCTCAAAGTAATTGGAACACACTCTTTCCTTCTAAACCTTGGCCATCTCAACCCCAAAACCAATCTTGGAAAAAAGGTTGAGAAGAACCTTATGGGAGAAAACCACAATATCCTCAATATTTTCCTCAATATCCTTCATACCTAACTCCATGCTATCACTACCATCCACCTCCACCATAACCAAAACCTAAACCATATCCATCTCATAGATCCACTCCCACTCAAATACATGTACCACCTTTTCCAAACCCATGAAAAGAAGTAACTCAACCCACTTACAATGCTAAGGTACAACACATCCAAACATCTCCTCTTGATATAAATGGTATCGATCTTAGCTCAGGAAGAGTATTGCAAAAAAGTGATTCTCTTCATGTCATTGAAGGACAACATTCAGAAAAATAAGATTCAAATGAGAAGACCAAGTAATTATGCATTGCACTTAATGAAGAGCATACATAAGAATCAGATATTGAGAAAGTTCCCTCATGTTTACCATCATATCCTCCATGTGTTCAAGAGAATAATCAACAACAATAAGAATATTTGAATTTCATGGTAGAAGAAGGCATGAAGAATGATCCCAATGAGCAAGCAAACCAAGAGGGTCAAAACTATAATGAAATATGGTTCCAAGCAGTCATTAAGTTGTAACAACACACTCTTCAACAAAACTTGATATCATCTCAGTCAAATAATTTGGTCTCTCATATTTAGGTACATGTCAAATCATGTCTTTCAAGCCTACACATGATTCTATTTGTCATCTTGATGTGCACATGGCTCCATTGGAAGTATTCCTATACTTGAAAGAGGTTTTTCTTTTTTTCATGTAGAGTAGGATAGAAAATAAAAAAGAAAAAAATGGAAAAAGAGAAAAAAGAAAAGAATAAAATCTCAGGTGAAAACCTCTTTTGAGGTGCCTGAGATTGGCTCACTGATTGAAAACCTCCATGAGGCAGTCACTGGGTTGGGAAAAAAAAACTAAAATAGGAGAAAAATAAAAGACCCTAGGTGAAAACCTCCTTTGACGCGCCTAGGTAGACCTGCTAGTTGAAAACCTCATTGACGCAGCTAGTAGGCCTAAAGAAAAAAAGAAAAAAAAAGTGAAAAAATGAAAATAAAAAAATTGCTCCATGTATCTCTCTCTAATGAATGCAGGTTTTCTCCAACCTTTGCAAGAAACAAAAAAACAAGTTGGCACCAAAAGAAAAAGTTGATAAAAAATCTGGTCAAAGGAAGTCAAACTTGGACTTTCTCCTCCTTTGCTGAGATGCTCCAAAAGGACCTAGGTCATTCCAATACATCACCCTTATCCATTTCCAGCATCCACCCATCATATCCAAGCTTTTCTCATCATTTTCCTTGTCCTAAAATGCTACAGGAAACCCTTTTTTTGCTACAAGAAGTCGTGTTTTTTAACAGAAAATTGTTTTTATTATAACTTTGAAATTTCCCATCCATTTTCCAATATGTTTCATGGGGAGATGCATATGGATAATGGTAACATGCTTAAGAAATTTCATCAATTTTTGGTGCACAGTTTGTGATAAATCAACCTCCGTCACTTACAACCATTTTTAATTTTTCTCAATATTCGTGCATCCAATGGCCAAGATTTTTTTTTATGGAAAGGTGCATAAGGATGATGGTAAACATGTTCAAAAAATTTCATGTCAAGACAGTCTACCATTTGAGAGCTATGCCTAAAACAAGTCTGCTACAATGGGCTATCCTAAACTGCTACAAGAAATTTTGTAATTGCTACAGGAAGTTACAACAAGCTACATGCAGGTGGATAGAGGAAAAAAAACAATCACAAAGGGCCTTTATGTGTAAAAACATCAATTAGGAGAGTCTTCCCATAATTTCTTGCCACCTTCTCATCACTCTTCCATCTCAAGAAGAAGGATTTTTCACTCAAACCCTACACTTTGTCACCTTTGTAACATAATTTTTTCTGAAGAAAAAAACCACAGAGTTCCTTCACTCCATTTTTCCAAGGTCAAACCACATCCTCATCATTATACAATAATCCTAAGACCACCTCACACTCTCCCTCATCACTCATATAGAGATAGAAGCATAATAAAATTAGAGAAAGAGGTTGCTACAAGAAAAAGTAACTTCATGTAACAAGCCCTGTGCAAGCACCAAAAAATCCCTGAAGATGGTTTTGACTAATCATGGAGACCAATAAGACTTTTGAGATGAATCTAAAGATAGTAATGGAACTACAAGGGGAATCCTCCACCAAAATACATACACATGAAGACTTAGCAATGTACCTGAACACACACAACAAAAAAGTCAAGTTAAAACACCTCAAAAAGAAAGAAGACATAACAAAGAATCAAGCAGAAATACAAACACAATGGTGCAACTCCAACTCCATCTCCAGCTCTAGCATGCATCATCCTTCAACAACTCAACCAGGAGGTAAGTCTCAGGAGTGAAACCCTATAACCTCGCCCTTTAAATCTATTCTAACTTAAGAAAACATTAAAAGTGTGAGAAAGAAAGTTTTTTTTATAGCCAAAATCAGTAGCAGAGCAACCTCGACCTTATCTAGTTATTATCATCGCTTTTCCACCAAGACACACACACATGTGGGAGAGGAACAAGACAAAGGTGAAAAGGACTTGAAAAAGTGGGTTGTAAGAAGTTAGTTGTGATGGAAGACAAGGAGTGACAAGGGGTAACTGAGGGCAAACTCAATTAGCAGAAAAAGAACTATGAGTTTATTTTGCATGCAATGAAAAAAAATTCAAAAAAAAGAGAAAAAATAAAAAAATAAAAATAAATAAAAGGTGGACCCACCACTTCTTGACATGCAAATATTAGTTGCTACAAGATAAATAGAGCTACTACATGCATAAAAGTTGCTATGGGAAAAACAATCTTGCCACAGGAAAAATAGATTTTCTATAGGATGCTCTGAGTTGCTACAGTATCATATTTGAGGTCATTTTGAGAGTTTCAGAGGTGTCCAAATGATATAAAAAGGTAGCAGTAGGTTGAAAAAGGATGTGGAAGACCTTTCCAAACTAAAAAATATTCAATAACCCACCATTCACAAGGGAAAAATGGCAGGCTTATGGTCTCTAGAAACGCTATAATTTTTGTATACACAAACAGCTTTGGAAAAAAGAAAAAATGGAATGTGAATGCAATACAAGCCAATAGAGTTCACATTCAAAAAGGAATTTTTTTTTTTGCTTAACAATAATGAAAAGAACAACTACATTTTTTGGGATTGAACTTGTAGAACCTACAGCCAAGCTTCTTAAGATAAATGACCGAGGAATGTACAAGAGAGGGGCCACCAAGGCCAAGAAGGAGGCACAGTTAGGTCACTAAGTTGCTCAAAGGATGAACAACACTTTAAGTAGGGGTATGATGGGCCTCTAAATTAGACATAAATTAAGGCTCATCTAACCTTTCTTAGGCACATAAAATATATATTAAACCTCTCCTTATACACTTAATAATGTTTTTTTAAGCTTTAATATGTTCTTAGGAAGGTTTGTTGAATTCTTAGTTAAACTAAGAGGTGGGGGGGTGAATCAGTTTAACACATACATGAGCTTTTTAAATTTTTCATCAGCTTATTTACAGCTTACTTTTATAACCAACCTAGTATATGAATAGTCTTAATAAGTTGCAGCAAGTATTAAATTAATGTGACATCAAAATTATTATGAGAGCAGCAAACATTAATCAAATTTGATAAATGATCTCAGCACACAGGAAACACAGATAGAGACAACAAATATAAGTGGAAATCTATAAAGGGAGAAAACCACATCTTATTATTGTTGTGATGCAAAGGCAAGCTCCAACTCCCTCTCACCACTATTTTTCTACAGGCACCAACCTACAGGAGGCTCCAACCTCAATTTTGCAAACTACAACTTGCAAGGAAGCTCCAAATCCCTTCAATATTCTGCAGGCACCAACCTACAGGAGGCTCCAACCTCAGTCAGCTACAACTGACAACTATCAAGCTTCAACTTGATAGGGAAGCTCCAACTTCCTCAATTTATCAAATTTTTTTTTGCTGATTTACCTCAAATATCAGCTCTATTCTGTAGCATCTCTTTCTGCTCCTCTCTTCCTTATCTTCTCTACCTCAATCTTCTATACTTTTCATTCTCTATCCTTACTCTCTCTAACCTCTCTATGCATATCAAGTTGATATTATATATAGAGTTCATCACATGACTGTTTGTATTCCACAAGGAATTTGGAGTGAATAGCCATGACTCTTTGACTTCTGTCTTCTCATTCCTTTGTCCAACTCATTTTAAAAATATAACAAAATGTACAAGTTTCCATGTTACAGTGGGATTTTTCTTTTCCTTAGGATACTTTCCTTTGCATCACAAACAATATAAAAACAATTAAACATTTACATTTTTAGTTTCACTACATAAACTTCGATTAGCCCTTGGCTTGTTGGTTTTGTCCTTTCTGTTGCTATCGTGCAACTGTCCTGCATATTTTGTTCACTGTCTTCTGCATATTCCACCTGTACACTGCACTTTTGAATCCCTTTGCTGCACATCTCTTCAACTCTGCAATCTCTATTTACCTCTGTCAGGTCCATATTCTCCAAGTTCACTGTAGTTGTATATCTGCTGCATATATACCTGTTTTATGATACAGGGTAAGTTAATTATGTGAAATCTCCTCTTACAAATCCCTACCATGAAGACTTCTCCACCGTTAATAACTAATTATGAACCCATATTTGCAGCACTCACGCATATAATATGCTCTCATATATAAAGAACCCAATCAACCCAGCTTTCAGCTCTTCTGTATGCGCCTATTTCAAATCTGTGGTAAAAACACATTTCATGGATGCAGTCATTTTACATACAAAAGCTGTCTAATTAAACTTATGGTGAAAAACCATAGCCAAAACCCCTCTTATCATTTGTCGAATTAATATTTGAATATTTACCCATAACTCAGGTTTTAAAACCAATGGTCAATGAATCGTCTTTGAACGCTGCTTAATGAATACTTTATATTACGCCTAGACTTCATATCTGGACCACTGCACTTTTACCACCGCATTCACTTTTTAATGTTAAAATATATATATTATAATGAAATTTCTCGGGCCCATATCAAACAATGTATATATATATATATATATATATATATATATATATATTCCCCACTTCAAAGGTTACAACATTAACGTGCCGCGGACTTATATTAAAAACCCAGCAGTAATATATATATATATATATATATATTTATATTTATATCCATATAACCTTTGATTTTATCGCAGTTATTAACTTCTGGCTTCCAAATAAACCAAAGCATCTGAGCCCATAGCAACATATTACATACCTTGCTTAACGCACACACAACCCCGCTTGGATCCAATGATTCACCTGCTCTCGCGCTCCATACAACCAATTTGACGGTAATCGCATTACACACTTGCACGAGATGTAGTTCTTAAACCCACGCGATGAAACTAGGTCCCAGTGTTAACCTACCCATCTCATCTGACTGTTAATAAACTATCGTGCTCCTGCTGGCAATCCAATGGTGGTCATGTAATATCGCGAGGGGTTAAGGATTGGATGTTAGCGCGCGATGTAACCGGTTTTGGGAACCCGCCTCATGCCACACGTCCTCCAATGAATGTGATCGTGCTGATTTCATGAAAACCACTTACCGCACAAAAGCAGTGCGATGAAAACTGTCGGGTGGTTCCAAACCGTCGTTACTGTTCCTTCACGGTTCCACCTTTGTTCAGGGTTCCGCCTCCGCCCCTTTTCTACGGGTTCATTCACTCCTTTCATATATTAACCATTGTTCCATCAACACTTCAACACTGGACTTCCACATATTATAACGCACGGTTTTATTACCATTTCGATTAATCATTCGCTGTATTAGCTGTCTTCGCCTCTGCCTCTGCTGCTCGACCTCTGCCTCCACTGATCGACCGTTTCATCTCTTCCTCTGCCTCCACTGCTTGAATGTTTTATTTCTGCCTCTGTATTCGTTGTCTCTACCTCTGCCTCTGCCTCCATTTCTTGACTGTTTCTCTACCTCTGTACATATCCTGTCACTGAATCGTCATTCTGCGCAGGCTTCATTCAACTCTGCGTTTTTAATTTCATGTCCGGGCTCGATCTCACCATTTCCAACCAGGAACCTATTATCTCCAGATCTCTCCTACAGTTCTACGCAGCCCTCAACAGGCCTGTGCTTCAATTCACTGCTTGCTCTGCTCCTTTACTGATGTTGCTCCTTGCTTCTGCTATTATTCTTTTATTTCTCTGCCTTGTCCTTTGCCATCAATGACAACATTTTCAATAGTCTCCCCCTTTGGCATTGATGGCAATACTCTAGTGCTTCCTCCAAGTCTTCCTCTCCCTGTCTTATTTTAGAGGATCTTATCTTATGTTACTTGTTTTTCCTCCCTCTTTGACATCAATGGCAAAGGGTTGCACATTTCCTAGTGTGCTTTCTATCTCTTCATTTCCTCTCTCTAAGATGTGTTTAGGCCTTCTTCTTCTGACTTTGTACCCTGCTGCTTCAAACTGGTGTACACAAGTTGTTGAGAGAACATTTTTGAGAATATTTGAACTTGTCTGTTGGTGATGATATGAGCTAGGATGCTGATAATGCTGATAATGATGGTCAATTTCTCTTTACTGATCAAATAGTCCTTCATACTCTAGAAATTTTAACTGTTCTATCATGATGATCTTCCACACAACTTAAAGTTGTTTGATTGAAGGCTCAGCAACCAAACTTCACACAGTTTATGAATAATCCTAAGTCAGAGGCCTTGAAGATATATAAGTGCTGACTTACGAAAGGCATTAAATTATAGAGAAAAGATATTGCTTCAATGCTCACTATAATATTTCAAGAGTAAACCAAAATATTGATCCTTTAGCCTTTTCATTGACTCTTTTATGTTGGATATACTCTTGCCATAATCCTTTGATCCTGAGGACCTGTTTCATGCTTCCCTTGCGAGATGATCTCCCCCTGGAATGATATTTTCGTTCCTGTTCTCCCCCTAAAACTGTGCTTCCTCTTCATATCAGAGAGTAGCATCTACAGATACTACCCCTAGTCTATCTCTCAAATATTCAAATGGTTCTCTAGCAAGAGGTTTGGTAAATATATCTGCTGTCTGTTCTTTTGTTGGTACATACTCCAGCTTTACTACCTTCTGAGCCACTTGTTCTTGGAGAAAATGATACTTAATTGGGATATGTTTAGTTTTTGAATGAAGCACAGGATTTTTTGATATGCTTATAGCACTTGTATTATCACATTTGATTGAGATAGGTTCATCAATGCTTACCTTCATGTCTTGGAGGGTTTGCTTCATCCACATGACTTGTGTACAACATGCTGCTGCTGCTATGTATTCTGCTTCTGCTGTAGATAGAGAAATATATGTTTGTTTCTTGCTTAGCCATGCCACCAGACTTTCTCCTAGATAGAATGCACCTCCACTTGTACTTTTCCTGTCATCCACACAGCTGGCCCAATCTGCATCTGTGTATGCTGTCAAAGTGAAGTTTTTGCCTTTAGGATACCAAAGCCCATACAGTGCTATTCCTTGTAGATATCTGAATATTCTTTTGACTGCTAGGAGGTGATTTTTTTTGGGTGTTGCTTGATATCTATTGTTGGCAATATGATGCTAAATGTTGTCCTTGATGGCAACCCACTTGATGAAGATGATGGCAACCTCTTATTGAAGAAGTTCTTGATGCTTGATAAATTTATGATGTAAATCTGATGTATCTACAGATCAGTTCATAATTAGCAGAAGAAAGGAATTCAGAAAGTGCCAAAATAATGTTGAACAAGGTATGTCACAAGGCATACGCGGGTTTGTAAAGGGGAAGTCGCGTATGTACGCAGAAATGTACGTGACAAGTAGCGTATTCCCATTTGCGCTCTAAATTTAGAAAACCAGGGGACATTACCATGGTATTGACCCAAAGTTTTGAGCACTTGATTATCTATTTGATCCTGTCCAGGAATACCATTGGAATTTGTGTGGTTTTGGCTCATGGTATTGACAAAGGCTAAATATATATAAGGAGAAGAAAATCATAAGTGCAGAGTTGTGCAAGTGTTTGGGCTTCAATGAATACTTCACTCTGAAGTATATCTGCATGGTTGAACTCTGCTCTTAATTGACAGATCTGAATCTATGATGCATCTTATGAACATAATGAAGGTTGAAGATCTCTAGATCTTGAAATGGTGAATCTCTTGGATGATAAAAAAAAAAAAGGTAATGAAGACCTGGCGCAAATCTGTTGAAGAAGTTGAAGAAATCTGGTAAGTTCATAGATCTAGTCTGATCTGCAAAAAATATCTTTTATAGATCTATACGCAGGTTCGTTTCGTGAAAAGCACGTATATATGCAGCTCTATTCAGAAAAAAGCGTGTATGGGATGTTAGGGTTTTTCTGATAAATTGCACACATGTATACGCGGGTTCACTTCAGGAAAGGTGCATGTATACGCGGACCTGTTTAAATAAAAGCGCGTATGGTACTTGAGTTGATGGTTGCTCAAAAGATAATTGAGGTTCTGCATATCTGTTCTGAAGTCTGGGCTATCTCTGATATTCTGGTTACAGTGGTTTCATTGTTCTGACCGATGATATGAAAAGGGGTGTTTGTTGATAAGTAAAGAATTGTGTTGAAGCTATTTGATCCAGTTTGAAAATTGATGAGACGTGGTCTGTAGTGGTGCTGAGGGTTGAAGCCTTCTGTCTGATAGTAGAAGCTTTCTGAGAGGATGGTCTGATATCAGGTGGTAGTAGCTCCATTCCAGGTGAGGCTAGTAAATGAGAGCAGGGGGTTGTAGCTCCCTTCCATGTGAGGCTGGTAAACGAGAGAAGGTTGTAGCCTTCTGCAGGTGGGTGCCTGCATGCTGGTATAAGTCAGCACCAGTACACGATTATAAGAAGTTTTTCTTTATAATAAAAATTGAAGACTGAGACGACGACAATGGTGGTTTTCTCCCAAATTGGGTTTCCACCTAAAAATCCTGGTGTTCATGTGTGTTGCTTATGTGTGATGATTATTCCATTCTTTCTGCACCTGTTTACTGTTTCCTAAAATATCTAATGAATGATTAATGCAATGATCTAAGTTAAGAATTGAATGCATAATTAGATCTCTGGTCATACGCGAGTTCTACAAAGGATATCTGTGTATATATGGTAGTTGGCTTCAACAAAGTAGCGTATGGGTTTTTAGAAAGGAAAAATAATTTTTTTTTGTTAAATACTGATTCACCCCCCCTCTCAGTATTTTTCCCAACAATTGCTATCAGAGCAGGTCCTTCTGAAAAGGCTTAGCCGCTAGAAGGAAGATAAAGCAAGATGAGAAATCATGAGGGAACAGCATCTATCAAGCCCCCGCTCTTCAACGGGAGTATTTTATCTTCTGGAAAATGAGGATGAGATCCTATCTTCAGTCTATGGGAGCTGGTGTATGGGCCATGGTTGAACAAGGATATCAATATCCAGCTGCTACACCAACGGATCCAACTGAAAGGAAGAATTATGAATCAAATGTAAAAGCAGTCAATGCTATAACAGGAAGTGTAATTGAATCAAAATTTGTCAAAGTCATGCAGCTGAATACAGCAAAGGAAATATGGGACAAAATCATTCTAAGTTATGAAGGCGATGCAAAGGTAAAAAGTGCAAAACTCCAAACTCTCAGAATTGAATATGAAAATTTAAAGATGCGTAGTGATGAGAGTATTGCCAGTTTCTTTTTACGTATTGATGATGTTGTAAATCGTATGAAAAATCTAGGTGAAACAATATCCGACACTACTTTGGTTGAGAAAATTTACGATCACTAACGGCAAAATTTGAATCAAAAGTTTATGCCCTTGAAGAAAAACAGGATATTCAAAATATTTCCGTGGTCGAACTTCATGGCATACTGACTGCATATGAAATGAGAAGAGGAGGACCATCTGAAGTCAAAGAAGTTGTTTTTATAGTTTCTGCAAAAGGGAAAGAAGTGCAAGAAGCAGAAGGATCGGGATATATTTCGGAAGAAGATGAGGCAAATTTTGTAAGGAAACTTCAACTTGGTACAAGACGGTTTAGAGGTAAGCTTCCTTTCAAATGTTTTAATTGTGGAAGAGTTGGTCATTATGCTAATAAGTGTCCTTACAAAGAAACACCTGCAAAGGGAAAGGAAGTAGCTAGAAAGAAGAACTGGTCTAGCACTAGAAGAAGTTACTATACTCATGATGACAGTGATGGAGTATCTAACAGTGAGGAATAATGTGAACAAGATCTTAGACTTCTCATGGCATTTGAATGTAAAGAAGAAAATGATACTTTTGTGGATGCTCTAGAGGAAAATTATTTTCTTGAAGAGAACAACCAACTCAAAAGACGCCTAGAAGAATATAAAATTCTCTTAGAAGAAAGAAAAATAACCATCGTGACTCTAGAAAAGTAGGTTGAAGAAGCAAAGAAACATAATGAGAAATTAGAATGTGAAGTGGTAAGTGTAAGAAAAGAATTTGAGAAAATAAAGACTCTGAATTTTAGATTTGCTAAAGGATCTGAAATCTTAGATGAGATTATCAAGGTTCAACGTTCTCCTCTTATAAAGAAAGGTCTTGGATACACTGGAGAGTCCTCTCAAGCTTCGGCACCAAATTATCTAAAAGCAGCTATAACTGGTTTACAAAATTTTGCCACCCAGCCAGGGAATAAAGAATATTTACAGGTAAAGCATGATCATCCTAATGCAAGGAACACTAACAGGAATATATTTCAAAAAGGCACCAATCAACAGGTAAATTCAAATAGAAGATTTCATGATCGCAGAAATTTCTTCTTCAATGGACAATGTTTCTCATGTCACAATTTTGGTCATAACGCTACTCAATGTGTTGCATATAAGACCATCATGACAAGAGAAGCAAGAAAGAAAAGGATTGATGTTGAAAAAAAGAAGAATACCTATAAAAAAATTTCTCCTCTTCTAAATGAAGTTTAATGTGCTTATTTCAATAACTTTGGCCATGAATATTCTGAGTGCAGGAGAAAAGTGCAGCCAAGAGAGCATCTTCCCTCAAAATCCAAAATATCGAAAAAGAAGGAACCACAAGTTGAAAATTGTGGCATAAAGTTATTTGCAGACGGTGAAGAAAATCAATGGTATATTGATAACGGATGCTCAAGACACATGACAGGTGATAAACACAAACTTCGTGCATATAGTGCTCTAGAAAAGGAAAATAAAGTTACTTTTGGAAATGATAATCCTACTGTAATTAAAGGAAAAGGGTCTGTGTTTCTAAAAAGAAAAGGTGAAGGCTAATGATGTCATGTATGTGGATGGATTAAGGCATAACCTGTTAAGTGTAAGTCAAATGTGTGATCAAGGAACTGAAGTTGTCTTTAGTTCAAAAGAATGTGTGGTTCGTGATCTTGATACAGGTAAAACAATTATAAAAGGAAAAAGAACTCCAAGCAACCTATATGTATTGAAGAATTGCAAATAACAATGTTACATGAGTAAATCTTCAGAAAATTGGCTATGGCATAGAAGGTTGGGGCATTTAAGCTTCTCTCAAATCAACAAATCTAGCAGACTTAATGCTGTCCGTGGTCTTCCCAATATTACTCTGCCTGAAAGTACCATATGAAAATCCTGTCAATTCGGTAAGCAAACCAGAGTGAAATTTAAAGCCAAGGAAGGTTCATCAAGTAATCCTCTTGAACTCATTCATACTGACATATGTGGACCTATGAGGAAAAAGTCACCAAGTGGTGAAGAATACTATATCTTATTTATTGATGATTTCTCTAGAATGTGTTGGATTGGGTTGATCAGACACAAAGATGAAGCATTTGAAAAATTTCAGATCTTCAAAGCACGGGTGGAAAATGAATTAGATCTAAAAATCAAGTGTCTTAGATCTGATCGAGGAGGAGAATATACATCAAATGAATTCTTTGATTTTTGTGAACAACATGGCATAAAAAGACAGTTTTCTGTAGCAGGCACTCCACAACAAAATGGCATAGTAGAAAGAATGAATAGAACAATTCAACAAATGGCTAGAGCCATGCTTGATGACTCCGGAACACCTGACACTTTTTGGGGAGAAGCAGCTCACACAGCAGCAAATATTCTTAACAAGGCACATGTTCGGGTAAATAGCGATCAAACTCCGTATGAACTATGGTATGGTAATCCTCCTTCTGTGAAGCATTTTAGAGTTTTTGGAAGTAAATGCTTTATCAAAAATAATGATGAAAAGCTTGGCAAGTTTGAACCTAGATCAAATGAAGGAATATTTCTTGGCTACTCATCTACAAGCAGAGCATACAAATTTTACAATAAAAGGCTTCAGAAGATTGTTGAATGTATTGATGTTGTTATTGATGAGTTTCCTGCAGCTCCTAAAGAAGAAAAACACACAACAGATGAAGATGATGGTGACTTTTGTCCTTCTGCATCAAATAGAAATGATATAGACAATGGATCCAATGAAGAACCAGAAGATGATTTATCTGAAAAAGCTCCATCCAGATATGTTCAAAAGAATCATCCTGAATCTCAAATTTTGGGAAACAAGGAATCAGGTGTACAAACAAGGAGGACTCTTGTGGGATCTTCTAGCTATTTGGAATTTCTATCCACAATTGAACCACACAATGTAAATAAAGCTAGCAAAGATGAATGTTGGATTCAAGCCATGAATGAAGAGCTTGACCAAATTGAAAAGAATGACACTTGGGAATTGGTACCAAGACCACATGATAAAAATGTCATTGGAACTAAATGGATATTCAAGAACAAGTTAAATGAGAATGGGGATGTTATAAGAAACAAAGCAAGATTGGTTTGCAAGGGGTATACTCAACAAGAAGGAATAGACTTTGAAGAAACTTTTTCTCCTGTAGCTAGACTTGAAGCCATCAGAATGTTTTTTGCTTTTTCAAGTTTTCAAAAAATCAAAGTTTATCAAATGGATGTTAAATCTGCATTTCTCAATGGTGATCTAGAAGAAGAAGTTTATATAGAACAACCAGAAGGATTCATTTTGGGAAATGATAAAAATCTTGTTTGTAGACTTAAAAAGGCTCTACATGGTCTCAAACAAGCTCCAAGGGCATGGTATTATCGTCTTGACAAATATCTTCATCAACAAGGATTTTCAAAGGGGTCTGCTGATAGCAACTTATACACAAAAATTGAAAATGATAAACTATTGATTGTGGTTGTATATGTTGACGATATCATTTTTGGGAGTAATGAAGAATCTATGAGTCAAAAATTTTCTTCTATCATGCAGAAAGAATTTGAAATGTCCTTACTTGGATAACTAACATTCTTTCTTGGCTTGCAAGTGCATCAAACTGCAGATGGTATATTCTTATCACAAGAAAAATATCTTAAGAAAATTCTGAAGAAGTATGGTATGGAAGAATGCAAACCTATAAGTACACCAATGATAACTGGATGTAATCTAAGTTCTCATGATGATTCTCCCACGGTGAATCAACCAGAATACAGATCAATGATAGGAAGTCTACTTTATCTCATTGGAACTAGACCGGACATTATGCATGCAGTTGGGATTGTTGGACGATTCCAATCCAATCCAAAAGAGTCTCATCTTCAGGCTGTCAAGAGAATATTCAAATATCTACAAGGAACTCAAGACTTTGGACTATGGTATACAAAGAATGATGATCTTACTCTTCATGCTTACACTGATGCAGATTGGGCTGGCAATGTTGATGATCGAAAAAGCACTAGTGGTGGTGCATTCTATATGGGGCCCTGGTTGGTATCTTGGTTCAGCAAGAAGCAAAGTTCTATTGCATTATCTACAGCAGAAGCAGAATATGTGGCTGCCGCGTCTTGTTGCACACAACTCCTTTGGATGATGCAAACCTTACAAGATTTTCAAATCAAATGTACATCTATGATCTCCATTATGTGTGATAATACAAGTGCCATCAGTATCTCAAAGAATCCAGTTATGCATTCAAAGACCAAGCACATTCCCATCAAGTATCACTTCTTACGTGAACAAGTGCTTGAACAAAAGGTGAAGTTGGAGTATGTTCCCTCCAAGGAACAAATTGCTGATATATTTACCAAACCTCTGCCCAGGGAAGCGTTCGAATATCTCAGACAGAAGTTGGGAGTTGTCTCTGCCTCTCAGAAGATCAAATCTGATTAAATTCAGAAGATTAAATTGTATACGCGGGTTTCCTGAATGACAGTAGCGTATATACGCGAGTTTAAACACATAAAGCCACGTATGGTTGGTTGCTGGCAATTTTTGTTTGGGTCAGCATTTTTCAGCACTACTGCAGTATTGTCTGATATCTTTGATGCTGTTTGGAGTCACTGGTGGTATTTCAGCTCTTATATTTCTGTTTCATTCTCTGTTTTTGGGTGAAGATGCCTTGATGATTTGCTGTTGAAAGTGTTCAGGATGCACAAGCAAAAGGGGAGCTTTGGTCATATAGAAAAGATGCTTGGATGCACATTCTCAGGGGGAGCATTAGTCTTGCTGAGTATAATGCATTGTTGGCATTATGATAGTTCTGAAATGTGATCTCTCTTGAGGTCTTTCTTGTATTGGTCATAAAAGTCATATTTGTAATTTTGATGAAAAGGTCGTGTTGAAACCTATGATGTAAATTTGTAATATTCAGTCATGTAAGAACTTGATCAAATATGTAAACCCACTTGGTTGGGTACTTGGGTCAAAATGTGTAAACCCTCTTGGTTGGGTATTTGAGTCTCATATGTAAATCCACTTGGTTGGATCTTTGATGTAAGTATGAGTCCTTGGTGATAGGAAAGATCTTAGAGTCATATACTTCATTGAAAAATATGATTGAAGATTCAGCATGAATTCAGGGGGAGCATGATAACTTCAGTGCACATCAGATCTACAGCGCTCTTCTCTCTACATGAGGAGAAAAACCTTGTGTTGGTTTTTATCCGCCCTTTGCCCTTGATGTCAAAGGGGGAGAGTGACATGGTGTTTGAATAGGGGGAGAATATCATTATGCTTAATGTATTTATCTGTTATGGTGATCAAACACCATCATGGTTGCCATCAAGTCCAAAGGGGGAGATTGTTGGCAATATGATGCTAAATGTTGTCCTTGATGGCAACCCACTTGATGAAGATGATGGCAACCTCTTATTGAAGAAGTTCTTGATGCTTGATAAATTTATGATGTAAATCTGATGTTCTACAAGCAGCTCAGAAGTACCAGAGAAGGAAATATTAGTGAGGGCCAAAACAATAATGACAAAGGTATGTCACAAGGCATATGTGGGTTTGTTGAGGCGAAGTCGCGTATGTACGCGGAAAAGTACGTGCCAAGTCGCGTATTCCCATTTGTGCTCTAAATTTAGAAAACCAGGGGACATTACCATGGTATTGACCCATTGTATTGAGCGCTGGATTGTCTATTTGATCTCATCCAGGAATACCATCGGAAGTTGTGTGGTTTTGACTCATGGTATTGACAAAGGATAAATCTATATAAGGAGAAGAAAATCATAAGTGCAAAGGAGTGCATATGTCTTGGCTTTAATGAATACTTCACTCTGAAGTATATCTGCATGGTTGAACTCTGCTCTTAATTGATAGATCTAATTCTATGATGCATCTAGGAACATAATGAAGGTTCAAGATCTCTAGATCTTGAAATGGTGAATCTCTTGGATGATCTGAAAAGAAGTGATGAAGACCTGGCGCAAATCTCTTGAAGAAGTTGAAGAAATTTGGTAAGCTCATAGATCTGATCTGATCTGCAAAGTTTATCTTTTATAGATCTATACGCAGGTTCGTTTCATGAAAAGCGTGTGTATACGCATCTCTGTTCAGACAAAAGCGCATATGGGCTGTTAGGGTTTTTCTGATAAACTGCACAAAAGTATACGCGGTTTCACTTCAGCAAATGCACGTGTATACGCAGGTCTGTCTAAGGAAAAGCGCGTATGGTTTTTGAGTTGATGGTTGCTCAATAGATAATTGAGGTTCTGCATATCTGTTCTGAAGTCTGGGTTATTTCTGATATTCTGGTTACAGTGGTTTCATTGTTCTGACTAATGAAATGAAAAGGGATGTTTGTTGATAAGTGAAGAATTGTGTTGAAGCTGTTTGATCCAGTGTGAAAATTAATGAAATGTGGTCTGCAGTGGATCTGAGGGTTGAAGCCTTCAGTCTGATAGTAGAAGCTCTCTGTCAGCAGAGGCTGGTGCTAGTATCAGGGGGTAGTAGCTCCCTTCCAGGTGAGGCTGGTAAATGGGAGAAGGGGGTTGTAACTCCCTTCCAGGTGAGGCTGGTAAATGAGAGAAGGTTGTAGCCTTCTGCAGGTGGGTGCCTGCGTGCTGGTATAAGTCTGCACCAGCACATGATTGTAAGAAGTTTTTCCTTATAATAAATATTGAAGACTGAGACAATGGTAGCGGTGGTTTTCTCCTGAATTGGGTTTCCACCTAAAAATCCTGGTGTTCATGTGTGTTGCCTATGTGTGATGATTATTCTGCTATTTCTGCACCTGTTTACTGTTTCCTGAAATATCTGATAAATGAATAATGCAATGATCTGAGTTAAGAATTGAATGCATAATTAGATCTCTGTGCATAAGCGAGTTATGTAAAGGATATCCACGTATATACGCTATTTGGCTTCTGAAAAGTCGCGTATGGGTTTTTAGAAAGGAAAAGTAAAAGTTTTATTGTCTGCATTAAATACTGATTCACCCCCCCCTCTCAGTATTTTTCCAACAAGCCACTAGTCCTACTGCTAGCATGATGTCTGGTCTTGATGCTGTCAGATATAGCAGACTTCCTATCATGGATCTGTAGAGTTTTTGATCTATATCAGCAGATCCATCATTAGCACACAGCTTGCATCCCATGATCATGGGAGTTGACACAGGTTTGCAGTCTTCCATTTTGAACTTTTTCAACATTTCTTTTAAGTATTTTTCCTGTGATATGAATGTACCTGTGTTATTTTGCTAAATTTGAAGTCCTAAATAGAAACTGAGCTCTCCAATCATGGACATCTCAAACTCTGATTTCATCTCCTTAGCAAACCCTTTTGCTAGTTCATCTCTGTTGCTTCCAAACATAATGTCATCAACATATACTACAACAATCAGGAGTTCATTTTCATGGGATTTTATGTATAGATTGCTGTCTACTCCACCTCTCTTAAAGCCTTGTTTTTGCAAATACTTATCCAGTCTTGAGTACTAAGCATGAGGAGCCTGTTTCAGTCCATATAGAGCCTTCTTTAGTCTGCACACATAGTCTTCTTTGTCTGTTAAAGAGAAACCTTCTGGTTGTTCCATGTAGACTTCTTCTTCTAGATCTCCATTCAGAAAAGCAGATTTTACATCCATTTGATATACCTTGAAGTCTTGGTAGCATGCAAAGGCCATAAACATTCCGATGGCTTCCATTCTGGCTACAGGGGAAAATGTTTCATCGTAATCAAGTCCTTTGATTTGTGAATATCCTTTGCAGACAAGTCTGGCTTTATTCTTGATTACCTATCCTTCCTCATTCATTTTATTTTTGAATACCCATTTTGAGCCTATGACATTTTTCTCAGTGGGTCTAGGAACTAAATCCCAGGTATTGTTCTTCTCAATTTGGTCCAATTCTTCATTCATTGCCTTCACCCAATACTTGTCCTTGCTGGCTTCTTCAAACTTCTTTGGCTCTATTTGTGATAACATGGCTATGTATGCCTCTTATGTCTTTTCTGTTAGTTGCCTTCTTGTTTGGACCCCTACTCTCTTGTCTCCAATGATCTGATCTTCAGGATGGGTCTTCTGAGTATATCTTGAGGAAGCTTTCGAGCTCAGCTCTGCATCTTCTGTTGTCTTGCTTATTTCATCATCATCTTGGTTTTCTTCTTCATGACTGTCTGATGGACTGCTACAGTCTGTATCTCTTGTATTGTTTGGAAGTTCTTCATCAAATCTCACGTCAATGCTTTCTACTATCTTTATAAGAGTCTTGTTGTAGCACCTGTACCCTTTACTTTTGGATGCATATCCTAGAAATATCCCTTCATATGTTCTTACATCAAATTTCCCAAGATTTTCATCATTGTTCTTTATATAACACTTGATTCCAAAGATTATAAAGTGCTTGATTGAGGATGGTTTACCATGCCATAGTTCATAGGGAGTCTTGTCACTGCTTGGCCTTAAATGAGCTTTGTTAAGGATATGCATGGCTATGTGTACTACTTCTACCCAGAAGGTTTGAGGAATATTACTCTCTTGCATCATGGCTCTGGCTATTTGCTGGAAAGACCTGTTTTGTCTCTCTGCTACTCCATTTTGCTGAGGTGTTCCTGAAATTGTAAATTGTTGCTTTATCCCATGTTCATTGCATAGGTCAGCAAAGTCATAATCTATGAATTCACCTCCTCTGTCTGATCTGATGCATTTTAGCTTGCATCCTCTTTGATTTTATGCTAAAGCTTTGAATATTTTGAATTTTTCTAGAGCTTCTGATTTATTCTTGAGAAATGAAACCCATGTCATTCTGGAGAAATCATCTATTATTAGCATGAAGTAGGATTCTCCACTTGGTGTTTTAGTTCTTGCAAGTCCACACAGGTCCATGTGCACAAGCTGGAGTGGTCTTCTTGTTGATAACTCATCTTTGGCCTTAAAGGATGTGTGGGTTTGTTTGCCCAATTGACATTATTTGCATATGGTATTAGAAGGCCTTTTTATTTTTGGCATGTCTCTGACCGCTTTCTTCTTGCTCAGTCTGATGATATGATCAAAGTTGAGATGTCCCAACCTTTTATGCCATAACCATGACTCCTCAAGTTTGCTAAGATGACATGCTTCATCTTCCTCTTTCACAATGTAAACATTACTCTCTGTTCGAACTCCTTTGGGCAGAGTCTTACCTATGGTGCTTGATCTGAATTCACAATCTTGTGCTCTAAAAAGAACTTCACAGCCTTTATCACACATTTGACTGACACTCAGCAAATTTGCTTTCAGCCCATCTACAAATCGTACATCTTGGGCCTTTCCTCTGCCATTTTCCAGGCTGACTGAGCCTTTTCCTTTTATTTTTCCTGATTTATCATTGCCAAAAGTAACATTGCCATATTTCTTTTCATCAAGAGTTATAAACTTGCTTCTGTCTCCAGTCATGTGTTTTGAGCAGTCACTATCCAAATACCACTGGCTTTTCAGGTCTTGAGCAGTTAGAGCCAAGTCACATTTATTCACCTTCTTTATCCACTGGAAGCACCCTTTTGTTTGGTATCTTTTGTGAGATGATGAACTACATCTTCTAAGAGGACATTTGGAAGGCATATGTCCAACTTGATTTCATACACAACATTTGATCATAATTTTTGCAGAATTGTGAGTATGAACAAAATTTCTTTGATTCATAAACCTCCTTGAGGTGTTGAAAATCAATATTTGTCCATACTTTCTACACTCGATGATTTGATGGCCAAATTCTTTACAATAAAAACAGTAACCATAGAAACTATTTGCATACCTGATGTAAGGTTGTCTTCTCCATTTGTTTGCTTGAGACAGTCTCTTCACTGTTTGCATATTTTGCTGGTTTGAATTACTCCTCCTTGCATGGAAATATGCAGCAATGTGTCCCAGCTTGTGGCAGACATAACAGGTGGCATTCTTCATAGGAGGGAAGAATCTCCTTTGATGGCTTCCAAATTTGACATACTCAGGGGTATATGATTCTTTTTCTGTTGTCTCAGTGTTTATTGCATTCTTTGTTACTAGAGGTTTCTTCTAAGTTCTGTCTCCCTCCTTACACGTTTCTTCTTTTGTAGGAATTATTTGAGCTGCTTCATCATTCTTCTTTGCTTTTACAAAAATAATCTCTCTGTTTTCCTTTTCTTTGCTTTTACTTGATTCTCCTTCATAGCCTATTCCAGTTTTTATCATAGGAGATCCTTGAGCATCCAAAATTTCATTCAACTTACCAGAGCTTGTTGTTTGAGAAGAATTTATAGCCACTTTCCTTTGAGCATTTTCTAATTTCTTCCTGAGACATACTACTTCTTCTCCCAACTTCTCTTGTTCCTGAGTTTTTTCTTTGATTTGTTTAAGTAACATGTATTCTATCTTCTCGGCTTCTTCAAGATCTATCTTTAGCTGCATGAAGACTTTTGAATTCTGTTCTTCTCGTACATACTTGAGGAGAATTTCCTTTTGTTTTCTGCACTTCAGTTTGAGTCTATCAATCTCCTCCAAAGCACTTCTTAGCTCCCCCTCAAGGTCGACTTCACCTTCTTCTTCTTCATCTTCTAGTAGGAGTCCTTCAAGTTCTTCTATGGCCATCAAAATTCAGAGGTTCCTTCTTCACTTGAGGGTTCATCTGAGTTTTTAGATGTACTGCTGTCTTGTTGAGCATAGAAGGATTTTCTGCTGAACTTCTTTCCTTTTTTCCAGTTCTTTGATATATTTTTCTCTGATTCTTGAGCCTGATTCCTTACTTTCTTGTGAGGACACTTAGCAGCATAGTGTCCAACTCTTCCACAGTTAAAGCATTTGAAAGGAAGTTTACCTTTGTATTTACCTGAGCCTCTATCCAGTTTCTTGACAAATTTAGCCTCTTCTTCATCTGAGCAAGAGCATATGTCTTCCTCTTCTTCTTTCTTCTTTTTCGTTTTAAAGGCTACCTCCCTCATACGTGGCTTCTTCTGTGGGAGCCTTATCTCATATGCTATTAGATTTCCAAGTAGCTGGTTCATGGTCAAGGTCTCCCAATCAACTGTTTCTTCTATTACATACACCTTGGGATTAAACCTGGATGGAAGAGATCTTAGAATCTTTTGCACAATTATACTTTCTAGTATGGTTTCTCCAAGAGCTTTCATATTGTTAACAATTTCTGCAACTTTTAAGAAGAAGTTGCCAACATCTTCATCATCATTCATTTTTAAATTTTCAAACTGGGCTCTATATACTTGAAGTTTGGCAGTCTTTACCTTTTTATTTCCCTCATGGATATTCTCTAGAGTGTCCCACATATCTTTAGCAGTCTTACTGTGCATTATTTTGATAAATTCAGCCTCACAAAGTCCACTTAAGATTGCATTCATGGCCTTTGCATTTGCTACAAATTCTTGTTTAGCTTCTCTTTCTAGGTCAGTTGCCTTTGGGGCATATCCAAATTCTACAGCAGCCCATACCTCTATTCCTAGAGACATTATGTATGCTCTCATTCTGATTTTCCAGAAGGCATAATTAGCACCAGTGAAGAAAGGGGCTTTATTGATTGAGCTTCCTTCTTGACTAGCCATCTTGGAGGCCTAGGATCTCCTTTCAGTGGTTAAAATGGTATAAAAGGAACCTGCTTTGATACCAATTGTTGAATTCTTAGTTAAACTGAGAGGGAGGGGGGGGGGGTGAATCATTTTAACACATACATGAGCTTTTTAATTTTTTCATCAGCTTATTTACAGCTTACTTTTATAACCAACCTTAGTATATGAACAATCTTAATAATTTGCAGCAAGTATTAAATTAATGTGACATCAAAATTATTATGAGAGCAGCAAACATTAAGCAGATTTGGTAAGTCATCTCAGCACACAGGCAACACAGATAGAGACAGCAGATGTAAGTGGAAACCCATAAAGGGAGAAAACAACATCTTATTATTGTTGTGATGCAAAGGCAAGCTCCAACTCCCTCTCACCACTATTTTTCTACAAGCACCAACCTACAAGAGGCTCCAACCTCAATTCTGCAAGCTTCAACTTGCAAGGAAGCTCCAACTCCCTTCAATCTTCTACGGGCACCAACCTACAGGAGGCTCCAACCTCAGTCAGCTACAACTGATAGCTATCAAGCTTCAACTTGATAGGGAAGCTCCAACTTCCTCAATTTATCAAAAAAAATGTTTGCTAATTTACCTCAGATATCAGTCATGTTCTGTAGCATCTCTTTCTACTCCTCTTTTCCTTATCTTCTTTGCCTCAATCTTCTATACTTTTCATTATTTATCCTTACTCTCTCTAACTCTTTATGCATATCAAGTTGATATTATATATAGAGTTCATCACATGACTGTTTGTATTCCTGAGAATTTGGAGTGAACAACCATGACTCTTTGACTTGTCTTCTCATTCCTTTGTCCAACTCATTTAAAAATATAACAATATGTACAAGTTTCCATGTTACAGTGGGATTTTTCTTTTCCTTAGGATACTTGCCTTTGCATCACAAACAATATAAAAACAATTAAACATTTACATTTTCAGTTTCAATACATAAACTTCGCTCAGCCCTTGGCTTGTTGGTTTTGTCCTTTTTGTTGCTGTCGTGCAACTGTCCTGCATACTTTTTTCATTGTCTTCTGCATATTCCACCTGTTCACTGCACTTTTGAATCCCTTTGTTGCACATCTCTTCAACTCTACAATCTCTGTTTACCGCTGTCAGGTCCATATTCTCCAAGTTCACTATAGTTGTGTATTTGCTGCATATATACCTGTTTTATGATACAGGGTAAGTTAATTATGTGAAATATCCTCTTACAAATCCCTACCATGAAGACTTCTCCACCGTTATTAACTAATTATGAACCCATAGCTGCAGAAATCACGCATATAATATGCTCTCATATATAAAGAACCCAATCAACCCGGCTTTCAGCTCTTTTGTATGCACCTATTTCAAATTTGTGGTAAAAACCCATTTCATGGATGCAGTCATTTTACATACAAAAGTTGTCTAATTAAACTTATTGTGAAAAACCATAGCCAAAACCCCTCTTATCATTTGTCGAATTAATATTTGAATATTTGCCATAAATCAGGTTTTAAAACCAATAGTCAATGAATCGTCTTTGAACCCTGCTTAATGAATACTTTATATTACGCCCAGACTTCATATCTGGACCACTGCACTTTTACCACCGCATTCACTTTTTAATGTTAAAATATATATATTAGAATGAAATGTCTCGGGCCCATATCAAAAAATGTATATATATATATATATATATATATATATATATATTTATATATTCCCCACTTCAAAGGTTACAACATTAACGTGCCGCGGACTTATATTAAAAACCCAGCAGTAATATATATATATATATAACCTTTTATTTTATTGCAGTTATTAACTTCTGGCTTCCAAATAAACCAAAGCATCATGTTACAAAGCATCTGGGCCCACAGCAACATATTACATACCTTGCTTAACGTGCACACAACTCCACTTGGATCCAATGATTAACCTGCTCTCACGCTCCATACAACCAATCTGACGGTAATCGCGTTACAAACTTGCACGAGATGTAGTTCTTAAACCCACGCGATGAAACTGGGTCCCAGTGTTAACCTACCCATCTCATCCAACGGTTAATAAACTATCGCGCTCCTGCTGGAAATCTAACGGTGGTCATGTAATATCGCGAGGGGTTAAGGACCAGACGTTAGCGCGCGATGTAACCGGTTTTGGGAACCCGCCTCATGCCACGCGTCCTCCAATGAATGTGATCGTGCTGATTTCACGAAAACCACTTACCGCATAAAAGCGGTGTGATGAAAACCGTCGGGTGGTTCCAACCATCGTTACTGTTCCTTCATAGTTCCATCTTCGTTCAGGGTTCCGCCTCCGCCCCTTTTCTACGGGTTCATTCACTCCTTTCATATATTAACCATTGTTCTGTCAACACTTCAACACTGCACTTCCACATATTATAACACATGGGTTTATTACCATTTCGATTCATAATTCGTTGTATTCGCTGTCTCCACCTCTGCCTCTGCTGCTCGACCTCTGCCTCCACTGCTCGACTGTTTCATCTCTTCCTCTGCCTCCACTACTTGACCATTTTATTTCTTCCTTTGTATTCATTGTCTCTGCCTCTGCCTCTGCTTCTCAACCTCTACCTCCACTGCTCGACTGTTTCTCTACCTCTGTACATATCCTCTCACTGAATCGTCATTCCGCGCAGGCTTCATTCAACTCTGCATTTTTAATTTCATGTCCGGGCTCGATCTCACCATTTCCAACCAGGAACCTATTCTCTCCAAATCTCTCCTACAGTTCTACGCGACCCTCAGCAGGCCTGTGCTTCAATTCACTGCTTTCTCTACTCCTTGACTGATGTTGCTCCTTGCTTCTGCTGTTGTTCTTTGTCTATCTCTGCCTTGTCCTTTGCCATCAATGACAACATTTCCAACAAGGATTAGAGATAATTGCATAGTTGTGCCTAATGTTATATATTTTCTAAGAATACTGTGAGAATATTGGGAAGATTATGAAGATTTGGAAAAGGAGATAATTTAGGGACTTGCTCCCTACTACTGGAGGATCAAGATTGGAGAATAAATTAACAACATATCATGAAATTATTCAGAAATTCTGGGGTAATTATGGAGCTCCGATGATTGAGAAAATCTAGGAATGTGTTACATGTCATTTAATACAAATTCCTATTGTTGGGAACCATATCCACTATTTGAGGGATTTTGGAGGGGAAAGCTTCCTCCTTTAAAGGAGAATGCTTCCTCATCATTTTGTATAAGTACCAATTCGAATTGGCCTCTAGGGGCAGGTATTGTTTAGTCTTATTGTCGATAAAACTTGTTTTCTGGAAGCTCCATTTTCTTTTCTTGCAGGGTTGTACTTGGACTGGTTTATTAATGAAGTTTGGTGCCATTTTTAGCTTCTAAGGCTTGGTTTCTTCCATATGACTCTTAGTCTCCTTGGGTTTGGCCATCCCAGGAGCCTCAAATCCCTCTTGCAAAATTTCTTTATGTTCTTTTAACTACTTATTCACATGCATCTCTCATTTCTGTTTTGCATATTTTTGTATTTAGTACTGTTTCTTTTCTTGTTGTAGGATTGATTTAAATGATTGAAATGAGTTATTTTGCAGGTTATTTACAAATTCAAAATCATTATTAATCATTATAATAACTTTGGAATGTCATCTTAATCATTAAGCTACTTGGATTTGGTTACTAGTTCACGAATATAAGATTTCTGGAAATGCCTTGTAGCAAAATAGTAGTAAATTTATGCTTCTTTTTTTAGAATGGGTTAACGATCTTCATTTGAGTTGATTCCACTTGTATTAGTTCATAATAATATTAAAGTTAATAACAAAATTCACCCCATTTCATTTTCACTTGATTAGGTTAGGCATTTGATATATTAACAAACTCACTAGTTCTTGAATTTCCAGATTTTAGAGTAGTATTTTTTTGTTATTTTTTAGCATGTGTGAATAGGGGTATTTTGGAGTCATTCCACTTGGAATGGAGAACTAAGACATACTAATTATTAAAAAAAACTATCCTGTCCCATTTTCATTTTATTTACTTAGTCATTTTGTGATTTAATTCCAAAAAAGAACTTCTTGTAGCAAAAACAAAACTTCCTGTAGCACTCTTGTAGCATGTGAAAACTCGACCAGATTTTCTTCCAAAGCTTGTTTTTTGACTCATAGGCTTGAATCATGACCCCTAGGATCTAAAATCATTATTGAGGAAGAATAAATACCACTTAGGACAATCATTTTTCACAAAGTATATTACGCCTTTTTATTTGAATTCAAACTCTTAGGATTTCAATTACAAATTGTTGTTCTTGCCTAGGATGAATTTATTTTCAAGGCTACACATCCATTTCTGTATTTAGTTTAGGATTTGAGTTCATGAAATTCACTCCATTACATCAGATCAACAAAAGAAGGACACATTGTATGTTGCACATATAATTTCAATACCTCTTAAGTTTGTACGAACCCCGGGTTGATAATTAAAGTTGGTAGCCTTGGGAGTTGCAACATTCTTGTTGCAATACCGAGGCTCATCAAAGACTCTTTCAAAATACCGGTACCAATACCAAAAAAACCTTCAGGAGTAATACCCACTAAAGGAATGTTGCTAGAAGCAAGCAATTGAAATTTAGGGGTGCATAAAGATAGTTGGTCCATTGTCACAATTTTCCACTGGTGAGGAAAACAAATAAGTTGAAAGATCAAAGAGACAATGGATTTCATGACATAAATCGAACTACACTTCATCAACGTTACTAGTCAAGGTACGAGGGAAGAGCCTGAGCTAGATACTGTCATAAATTATGGAATTGGAAACACACCAAAGATTATATATAGTGACATGTGTAATTGAATCAACTCCCTTCTTCCCTTCAAACTTCAGAATGTCAGCAAGAATTTCATCCAGGGTCGGAGGCCTCAAAAAGTTGTGGTTGATGGTGTCACTAGTTAATTTATATATATCTAGGATGTTGAGAGTAGCCAAAAATAGAAGTGGAGTAGGCACCATCGAATCTGATTAGGGAAAACTAGGTTGACCTGAAGGATCAGAAGGAAGGTACAATCATGAACTAGTTTTCAGAAGGGTACATGGGTATCATCGAATAATAATTCCCTTGTGGTGGATATGGAGTCATATAAATTGGTGGGACATATTGTATGCCCGTAGCCTGAGGGATGTTATAAGTAAAATGGTTACTCCCAGAATAGAGGTTACCTCCACCAGGTATTGATGGTTGAGTTGAAAGGCCTCAAGGAGATTCACCACATAAGGTAGGTTAGGCATAGGACTACTAGATTTTACGGTTATGGGAATAACATTAATAGGATAAGAATTAACATGAATAGAATCAATTAAATAAATACAATGTTGTATCATGGGTTGAGTGGATGAAAGAATGCCCCCACCTATCGAATAAGTACTATAAGCATTACCCCCACCTTGTGGTAAAGGTTGGATTGAACCTGGAAGAAAATTCCATCTGAAAGTATTATTGAAGGTTATAAAATCATTCACAATACAAGGATTGTTATTCAAAGGCCTAGGAGTCAAAAAAAAAGGAGAAGGGTTGGAAGGAGGCACAAATTGCAACCTGCCACCCATAGTTGGCGTAGTTAAGGTTCCTATATTATACATAGTTTGGACAATGGGGTAACCGAAAAATGGTGTAGTAGTTGAAATAAGAGGGGTATACAATGGTGAACCAAAAGTGTCCACAAAATACCTTGACTCAGTAGCAGTCATTGGCATATTCGTAGTGGAAACAAACAAAGAAACTATAGGGAAAGGTGCTACCAGGATCAAAACATGCCTAAGAGGATCTTCCATATGAGGATTAAAAGTAGGTACTATACCTTTAGTAAAATGGTCTTCGGAAAGAGTTGACTCTGGCTCAGTGTGTAATGATTCAGAATTAGAAAATAGAGATTGACTCCCTTGAGTAAAAGGAGAATCTGAATCACTTATAAATTCCTCCATAAAAAGTGGAGGTAGACCCTGATGTCATCAAGATTGACAACGAGATTCAGTGGAAGCCATAGTGAATGATATAGTTTTTTAAAGAAAAATTTCTAAGTGATGTTCTTATATCATCCTAGTAACCAAAACAACACACTCTTAAAAAAGAAAAAGAAAAATCTATGATATCATCAAGAAATTAAACTTTTCCTAATGGTCATAAATAGTTGGAGATGAAAACCAGTATTGAAGGACTATAAAAGAAAGTTTTCCAAAACGAGATAGTTACAATTACTATTGAGCTTTGCACTCGGTAAGAAGGGGCCAATTACTTTCGTGAAGACAAGCATCCTCCCAAAAAACCAACGATGGAGCAGGTTCATTTTTCTAGGTATCATGGTACCCCACCCCAGTCACCTTATGTAATTTCCTAAGAATATGGCCAATAAGTTCACCTCAAATCACAGGCACCACCAGGGGGGACATGGTCATAGATAGTATGGTATGTGCATAGGATACCCAAATAAATGAAATTGAAGGAAGAATACATTTTTTCATAGTTTGATGTTGTATCGCATTTAACAACTTTGTTAGAGGATTGGTCCTGGATGATGTGAGTGCAGTAGGATTTTATCTCTTTATTGACACTAGTTTAGTTTTACAACCTTGGGGAGTTGACTTCCACAACCTAACCCAAGATCCTAACCAAAGCTAATGTGTGCTTTTATAAAACAACAAGTTATTAATTACTTCTATTAAGTTGTTTTTAAAGTAACTTTATTCATGACTTCAGAATGGGGTTAACGTATGGAGTTCATGAGACCTGACTCAAACCATGCAGAAATAATGCTCTTCAATTAAATTTTGAAAAAGAGTTTCTACATGGAGAGAGTGATAACGTCTTTTCTAAAAAAAACAACCCTGATGAAACTTCTTATATATCTCAGCACATGCATACATTCATAACTCATAATAAACAACTAATCATTAAACTGATAGAAAGAAACCAAAATAAAAGAAAATATGTGTTTCCTTTTATTTTCAAGTAATGCAATTAAACTATATTTTAAAATAAAATTTCATGTGAATGGTTAAAATGATTAGAGTTCAAACAAAATGGACCTCAAGACCATCAAACAAGAAAAATCTGAAACAATGAAATCCCTAAGCATGGTGGAAAACAAGGTTTTTATGGAACTAACATCAATTTATAGGTTGTACAATGTGTTAAAAGCTAGGGTAACACTCTATAAAAAAAAATGAACCTACATTAACATGTAATGGAAGGCACTACTAAGGTGTGTTACTCTGGTTTTGCTCGCATAAAGAAAGATCAAGACCAAAGCAGAGACTCAAACCAATAATTCTAGTATATAGACACACATATGACAATAATTCAAAGGTGACGGGACCAAACGGAGGCATAGGTTCAGGATCTAGGAGGAAGAATCAAAATGATCCCCAATCTCTAGAAAATCTAACCAAGGGATTCAATCTGATCTTGTAATGTTCTAAAACAAAATACTAAATCCTTCTACAATTTGTAGAAAAAAAATTCAATCACACAATCCCATAACAAGTAAGAGAAAGAAATTATCAATTGCACAACACAAGATGTATCTGGGGAAATTAAATTCTCAAAAACCCCGTTATCTGTACATTTCATTAAGTTGAGACCATGAAACAATACAATTTTATTCATCCACTGAGAAACCTATGCACTCTATTGACTGTCTCACTTTGATCTTGGCTTGATCTAAGCAAGTTTGGTCTAATATTTAATTGTTTGCTTGCATAGGCCTGGATTTCCTTCCTTACACATTTCTGAGCTAATTGAGCCCCTATTAATCAGGAAAATCCAAACTAATGATTGTGCAATTAATCTAAGGCTTCTCGATGAACTCATGCATGACCTGTACAATTTTCTAATTATACAGCTGATAGTTATCTTCCCTATAACCTCTATCTCAACTGGGCCTTCCTCAAAACTGACATGAAACAACTATTTATAGAAAATTATTAGTTAAATAATTGAACACTACTTGTGAATTAATTCATGTTTAATTCACTGGACCTCTCACTAGCTCATATATCAGTTAGAACTAGTTAAATTGATTATAACTCAATTAACTGAGTTAACTAATTACAAGTCACAAATAACTATAAATGGACCCCCTAAAAATAGGAAAGTACTCTACATATCTCCTCTTTGAACCTCAACTTGAATTTACCAAGGTAAATAAGTCTTCCTGAATCAGTTAACTAATACAAGTTGTCATGTAATGGAATTACAATTTTTATTTCCAATTTAATTAATGGAAAATTAAATTAGAAGCCTCATGGGTGCTATTTTCAACATTTCTTGTAGCCAATTTCAACACTCCCTTTCAACAAGAAAGGAATTCAATCTATCTTGATCTGGTACCTTTGGAATGTTATGCATGCAACACTTCTCTAGCGTTGTTTTCTCCTAAAACTTTTGAAACTAAAAAGCATCTAATTTGAATCAGTACAGTGCATCTGTCATCAGAGTCTTTGACTGCTACTAGTTACTGCACTATCTACTGAAAATTTTGCGTTGTTGTTGATTGTGTATTTTTGCTCTCTGTAATGCTACCAACTCTGATATGCACTCTAGTATCTGACATCTGTCACTTTGATTTCTGTCTTTTTGACATCTGATTGCATCAATCCTACCAATCCTTCCTGCTACTGTGTACTGTGGGCCGCCGTAGCCAACTCTGATCCATGAGACAAGAAATCTTAATGGATCTTGCCCAAATTTATTCTCTTGGGATTATGTCTTCACATTGTCCCACCTCTATCCTAGAGGAATGGCTGCATGTGCTCCCTATACCCATATGACTCTAAATTTCCCCCTTCTAGAGGTATCTGCTTGAGTGAACACCTCCACTCAATCTCCTCTCTACTTCTCGAATTGTGGTTTCTCCACAACCTTCTAAGATTTCTTCTGAGGCTGCAAGTTGAGAGGTAATTTAGGCTCCCTCTCAACCACCAAGTCACTAACCTTTGCTTTTATCCTCAAAGCTTTTCATGCATCTTTGACCTCGAGAGAATACAAGTTATTGACTCATACACCGATTTGTTTCACCTGTCCTATGGTGATGTGTCTAAGGAACACCTTTCCTTTTCTAAATATCACATCATAACCACAATATTCCAATACCTCTACGAAGACAAGATTCTTTTTTAGTCCCGTACCATACAAAACAACTTTGAGTTAGAGAGGGGAGCTAGTCTCCCACTGAAAGGTAAATGTACCTATTATGGTCGTGTTTTACCTCTCTTCATATCCAAACTCTATGTTCTTCTAGAGGTCCTTCTCCTCCAAGTCACTGAAGATATCTCTTTTCCCCATCATATGTAACAATAAAACACTATTTATATATCACATGCATTCCAATATAGTGTTTTCCATGCATGCAGTGAGAGTAAAATCAAACTCTAACTATGAAGCGCGTTTCACTCACTACTGCAACTGCAAGCTCCTTCTTGCTTGCCTTCTATGGACATTTTGAGTCATAGTTATCGTGCTCATGACAGTGAAACACTTGACCTTGGAAAAGTCTCTCTTTCCCTCTTCGCCTTGGGAATTCTTTCCCTTGGCTTTCTTTCCTTTTCCGACTAATGCAAAATCTTCTTCTTTGTTTGTGGAAGAGGTTTCGTCTCTGGTGCTCTGCCTTATCTCTTCTTATACCAAGTCAAACCAAAATAGTTTCTAGTTTGGTAACTTCTCCCTCCCATTCATAGAGTCTTGGTAGCTATGCCAGCTCTTAGGAAGGAATAAAAGTGCTAGGCTCACCAAATCATCATAGACTACTATCACACCAACACTTCCAAGCTCATCTCGACATTGAGTAAACTTCGTCAAAAAAATTTGGATCATGCAACGCTCCTCTAACTTGATCTTTCTAAGCTTGTATTTCAACGCCAGATTCCTGCGGTCGTTGCTATTCTAAAATAGATTTGTTAAGGCCTTCAACGTATCATATGGAGTCACCTTTCCCTGGAGATTCGAGAAAATATGATATCAAACTCCTTTTAAAAATATCCTTCTTGCCTTTGCTACATTGTTCTTCCATTAGTAAATTTGGCCCAATTTTCGACGACCACTTCATTGCTATTCTGACACATAGTCATCGCAAGAGCGACAATTTGGGGCTGGACAGAACATGGTTAGCCTTAGAGTTGCAATTTAGACACTTCAATAAAGCGTCGAAAGAGCGACACTTGTTTCAACATTTCCAGACTTCTGTCACTCTTCCAACGTTATCCAAAGTGTAGCTATTCCAACGTTTTATAAGCATCGGTCTTCCGACAAGCCACAACTGTCGGTCTTCCGACGATATCGAACTGTCGGTCTTCCCACGCTTATTAGGTTTTCAAACAAACATCGCAATTTTGACATATCTCTTCCGACGTTTTTTCAAATTTTCAAACCACTGTTGCAATTTCGACATTATGTCTTCCGACGTTTAAAACGTCAGTCTTCCAACGCTTATGAAACGTCGCTCTTCCAACGAACGTTTAAAAATATTTAAAAAAAATGCAACGTCGCTCTTCTGACGCTTATGAGTCGTCGCTCTTCCGACGAAAGTGTAAAAATATTTTAAAAAAATGAGTCGTCACTCTTCTGACGCAAAATTCTTCGGAAGTTTAAAGCATTAGAAGACCGATTCTTATGAAACATCGCAATACCGACGAAAGGTTAAAAATTTACAAAGAAAAATGAAACAATCGGAAGAGAACATGTTCCAACGTGATGTTATTTATATATATACTTTTGATTAATGGATTAATCATTTCCTTAATGCTAGCAGGGTCTTTGGATTCATCTGTGCATGTAGAAACCTAGACAAAGTTTTCTATGCACTTCTTGGAAATCCACAATGGAACATGCTTCACTACAACTCTGAAAGACACACAAAAAGAACTAAACTATCTGGATACAAACGTGACGATAAATTAGTTTTTGATTTTGAGCTCATGAGGCTTAAGTAAAGCTAAACGACTGAGAAAAATGCATGTATACAATCACTAAAACTAAAACCAAGCCACTCTTGATGCAGAAAAAGAGATTAAGACTCTCTATGAAGTCAAAACTTCTGACAACTTTCCATTAAAGTAACATATGTATAAAAAAAAACAACCCCCACATGCAACGTGGCAAGTTACTTCAAATACAATTTATTCTGGAAATTAAAATGGTAGTCTCATGAGTAATTCCACTTTAGATGAACACGGAGCATATCCCACTCATGTATTATCTTCGTTCTTATACGAAAATGCACAAGGCATGAAAATAAAGCTTTTACCTTGGCTTGAATTTTTGGATGTTGTGCAAGTCTTGTGAGAACACCACTTATTATGCTCGATGTTTTCAAGCAACCATGAAACATCATACCCATGACATTGCCATGAATTTCCTCTGCTAAATTGAAATGACCCGAAGAATCCAGTGAAGATAGTATTCCAGATATCAAATCATCAACAAGCTCTTCACTTGTCCCTTCATATTTAGCCACAATCCCAGCAGCAACATTTTTAGGAAAGAGCTTTTGACATGATATCCTTACATTGTACTGTTGTTTCTTACTCTCCTGAATCTAGGATGCCAATCTAATTATTGAACTTATTGTGAGCTTATGGATGGTATAGTTCAAGAAAACAAGATACAAAAAGAACACTTGATTCCTGATGAGGATGCAGTAGGTAGTTCAGATCCTGATAACTTGGATGAAATTCATGACTTGGATGGAATGCCACTCAAAATAAATAGTGTTCTTGCATTTAAGATTCTTGACAAAATGATGGAGAAGCATTGTCAGCCTACTGTAGATACTTATAGTGCCTTAATTGCAGGATTATGCAAATCAGGTAGACTCCTTAAGGTAGACCAGCTGATAAAAAATATGTTAGAGAGAGGCCTCTGTCCCAATGAAGAAATTAATACAACTCTTATTAATGGGCACTGTAAATAGGGAAACTGCATCTATTATCTGGAGCTTTTGGATAGAATGGTTGAAAATGGTTATGAACCACAACTATCTTTGTACAATTCTGTGATTCTTGGAATTTGTAAAGAAGGCAAGGTGCAAGAAGCAGAAAGGCTGTTTGACAATTCATTGCAAAGTGGACATAACCCTGACATAGGTGCCCTCTATATTACATTCATGGATGTAGATCTGCAATTTTATTGGTGGGGAAACATAGCTTTTCTCATAATCAGATAGCCATGGCTCTGGTACCATGTTAATAATTAAGCACAAGCAAGACACAACAAGAAAATGGTGGAGAAGACTTTATGCCATATTCTTACTTTTGTATTGATCTCATGATCTGAATTTATAGTACATCAATTGAAACATTCTAGATCTGGATCTCACTAAAAATTCATCAATGGATCATGACAACACCTCATCAAAGATAAGGTTTAAAACTCATATCTATTTGGTGTTGGACTTTGTGATTGTTAGGGACTCACAATCTAATATTCTCTCCCACTAGTGGATCACCTTTTAGTGAATACCAACTGCAATAGAATACTATGGCTTTCTCTTGGAGTGTACCTCTTACCTCCAATGATAATATTAAAATCTTCTAGTATTGTGGTTGCCTCCTAGATTGTATTTCATCTCCAACAATGACTTTTGTCACTTGGAAATGTCTCCCCACTAGAAAAAATTTCCAGTATTATGGGTGACTTGGTAATGCCTCCTTGCCAACAAAATTCCTAGAAAATTGACTTATTTTCTCTCAAATCTCTTCTTTATCCTTGCAGATTTTCTCCTAGTTCAATATCTGACCCCAAGCCAGGGTCTAAAGATTTGATTTTTTTCATTACAGATTGCCACCTATCCGCTCACATTTCCCATTAACACCTACCAACTCTAAGGGTGTCTCATTGCCCAAATACTGTCCATTAATTTACGCTACCTAATTGAAATGAAAATGCCTATGCTACTCACTGATGCTTCTCTTGGCTTACAGTGCCTATCTTTTTTTGTGCAATTAGAATAACAATCAATTGGATTAAATTTCGACCAAATCATGGGATTAATATCAGAGGGAGGCTCCAATTGAAGTAGAAGGATGAGGAGGCGTTGGAGAAGGCATGAAGGATGAATAGAGTCTATTTCCTTTTAACAAGCAAGAAGCTTAATTTCTTTCTTTGTCAAATGTCAATATTCTCTACAAGGGATAATGCTTAGGTCCTAAGGAATTAAAATTTAAAAATTTAATTAGTAAGAAATCCTCCAACGAATAAGCTTATGAATCCCTCTCTCAAGCCTTAAAGAACTATATAAATACTATTAATTAATTCTCCTAAAAGCACTTCAACGAACAATCTATTGTGACCATTACTCTAAACTTTGACCCTTGTAAGGTTTAGTGTTGGATCAGGTATGTGGTGCATTGTACAAGCAGGGACTTGGCCCTTCTTAGGGAAATTATTCAAGCATATATGAAGCTCTCTAAAACAAAAAATAGAATGTCTCTCCTGACTAGTGAAAGAGCAAAAGGATTCTTGTTTTTGGCATATGTTTTTGGGAAAAAAATTGGATTCTTTTAGGGTTTCATTTCAGGAATTCGTTTGGATCATTTATTATAGGGTTTGGCCTTTTGTTTTATTCTTTACAGTTTGGGATCCATTCAGATAAATCTCCTCTTGAAGCTATCCATTCAGATACATTTTTTGTGATAGTTCAGGTAGTGTTAGTGCTTTGTATTATTGGGATCCATGGAAGGTCAATGGGGCAAATCCCACCCTAAAGAAATGAAGAAGGGGAAAGGGGATCAGATTCACTGCAATTTTTCTCATATCTAAGTTAAACTGACTAGGAAACCTTAGGCAACAGGTAAATCCGCTCATGGTTGCAGAGATCAGGTGGTTCAAGTCACCAACTGCATGGACACACAGATCAATAGAATGTCAGTTATGGGTTTTTTCCCCAAAATAATCACTCCCATGTATCCATCATGAACGCATTGAAAATAAACAAAAAAAAGCCTTAAAGTAGACCATTTTTCCAAAAAATGTTTCAACAACTCAGATATCATGTCCCACATGAATCAAGATAAACTTCAAAACTAAACACAAACAAAATCCCATGAATCTGATATTGATATGTAGTGTTTCCTGCGATTTGGATTATAACAAACATAAAAAAAACATTCAAAACCAACTTATTGAGATGTTCAATATCACAAGGCAAAAAAATTTCTAAGATACATTTGACATATTAACTGAAAATCTAATTGGTGATAAAAATACGAAATCTAGGTAATCAGACATCTTAAAAAATGCTCCTTTTAACTCACTTTTAAACCTATAGAAATAAAATGAGACCAAGATATTTAAAACTTGGACCTTCAAGTATAAAATAAAATGTCCTACTGAGTAGAATTAAACAAAATATTGAAAATATGACCACATAAATGAATATTTTTCATTTCATAGAACAAGAAATCAAAACGAAAAAAAGAAATCTCCTAAGTGAACCCAAAAAAACTGACAATTTTTTAAACTGGTAATCATATTTACAGGCATATAAATAGATTTAAATCACCTCCCTAGTAACTTCAATGTCATTAAAAATTAATAAATTCCATAAAAAAACCAAAATTGCTAAGATCCCAAAACCAAGAGTACTTATAGCTAGGTGTGGTGAGCTTAAGAGTCTTGAAGAAAATATCATAGAGAGCCTCATTGTCAAGCACCATACATTTGTCTGCATTTTCTACCAGCTGATGAACAGAGAGTGTGGCATTGTAAGGCTGCACCACTGTGTCTGACACCTTAGGAGACGGGAAAATGGAGAATGTGAGCATCATTCTATCAAGGTATTCCTCCCTAATCTTGGAGATCAAGAGGGTTCCCATTCCAGATCCAGTACCTCCTCCCAAAGAGTGATACACTTGAAACCCTGTACACAACAAAAAACCACATCATTTTAGCAAATGAAATCCTACATTTCAAAAACACAAGGTCAAGGATTCGAATCTGAAAAAGACACATACCTTGCAGGCAAGCATAGTTCTTAGCCTCCTTCCTAACAACATCAAGCACAGAATCAATGAGCTTGGCTCCTTCTGTGTAATGCCCCTTGGCATAGTTGTTTCCAGCTCTGGATTGGCCAAAAACGAAGTTATCAGGTCTAAAGACCTATCCATAAGGCCTGACCCTCACACTATCCATGGTGCCAGGCTCCAGATCCATGAGCACGACTCAGAGCACAAATATCCCATAGCTTGCCTCATTGTAGTAAACATTAATGCTTTCAGGCTGTAGATCTGAAGTGCCTTGATATCTCCCAATAGGATCGATCCCGTGTTCTTCACATACCACTTCCCAGAACTTGGAGTCGATCTGGTTGCCACATTGGCCCTCCTGAATGTGAAGGATCTCTCGCATTTTTGCGATCGACCCAACTCAAATTTGGATCAGATCTGAACTGCCCCTCCAAACAGAATTTGGTATTTATAACCTAATGTATCAGAGTAAAAGGAAATAAATCACCGGACTTCAACCAAATGGATCAGAGCAGACCTGCAACAGGCAATCGGGATCAATTTCTTTACTTACCGCATCCTTCCTCCAAACATGTGACAGTATGGCTGCATCCTTCCTCCAAACATGTGACAGTATGGCTGCATCCTTCCTCCAAACCTACAATAGTATGGCTGCATCCTTCCTCAAAACTGGCGACAGTATGGTTGCATCCTCCCTCCTTCCCTGGACAAACCATGCAATCGGAGGGAAATGAACGAGGGAAATTAAAACTTTTGATATTTGAAATTTTTTGACATTTTGAAATGAAACACGTGTGTTTTTTTAAGGCCACTCAAATTAATTTAAAAATATATGTTTTTTAATATTTATAATCATTTTTAAATAATTAAAAGAATTTCTAAATAATTAAGTGTTTGTTTATTTTGATTATTTAAAAATATTTACAATCAAAAAAATAAAACATATATTTTTGAGAAGCAATTAAAGTTATATGAGTAAATAATGGACTGATTTTTGCATATAGTAATCCTTCTACCCTACTAAATCATCATGCTTTATTAAAAGGAGTTTTAAACTTTACACTATTAAATTATGTTGTATTTTAAATATTTGGAGTTTTAATCTCTTTTTATATATATATATATTTTTCTTTATAATTTATGCATTATTTTTTCCTTATTTTTAAGGATTACTTTAAAAGTGAAATTTACATTTTTTTTCTTTAAAGATAGTAATCTATGTATTCATTCATTCAAATTAGATACATTTTCTATAATAAATAATAGTGTAGTCTAATTAATAGATGAAATGGTTTTTTTGATTGAAACCTAAGAATATCAAGATTGTGAATTCTTATTGTTTATAATCAATTTTTGAATACATAAATGAATTAAACACCTTAAAAATCTCTTTAGAAATTAAAACTTAATAAATTAAATAATTTAAACTGGTTTGGGTAAATAAGTGGTATTGTTGATTATAAATAATTATTAATGAGATTAAATCTAAGACATTTATTTAAATGATTAATTATATAAAATTGTTGAATTTTTATTTCATAAACTAAGGATTTTGGTTTATTTTTTTAATCTAATTATGTGATATTAAAGATGAATTATGGTAACTTAAAAATAAGTTTTATGTGGTTAAAAGGGAAGTAGTAATGTTATGGTATGAATGATTATTTTCAATGAAATTTTTGTTTTAGTAAGGATAACTCATCTATGGACATTTTCCATGATTTTTAAGACAGAGTCAATATAGGAAAGGTGATACTTAAAGGGCTCCCACATGCTTTAGAAATTTTATATCTATTGGTTTATAAACATTAGAGGTGGAAAAATATCCTAAGCTCTAGAGCTAAGTTTGTTCCAACTTAGCTATATCTTGAACAACAAATTGTTGTTGATGTCAAGGATATGATAGAAATTTGGTGGGTTGTAGGGTAGTCTTGTCATGAAATAAATGTAATGTAGTTACTAGGTAGGTAGGGGGAACCATTTTGGTGGAACCTGGCCATAAATGGGACATCTATCCATGCATAGTTTTTTAAGAACAAATACACCTAGTGGATTATCATTGTACAAGAATCACTTTAGGATCTAAGGCTACTATGCACACAGTAACTAAAGGGATATTAGTGAAACCCACAAAAGTATTATAGGTGATTTTATATAAATAGGTGTTCTTGTGTTCTCATTGGTTAGTTATGGGAAAATGACAATAAAGTAAGAGAAGTTATAGGTGCTTTTATAGAAATAGGTGTTCTCATGCTCTCATTGGTTAGGTATGGCAAATGACAATAAAGTAAGAGAAGGATTTGACTACTGGACAATTAGAGGAATGATTCCACACAAAACCAAGCGTGGTGCTGCAGCACTTTCTAGGCTAAGGGCTTTTGAAGGGGTTCCCCCACCATATGACCGGAAGAAGAGAATGGTCATTCCAGATGCTCTGAAAGTGTTGAGGCTTTAGCCAGGTCACAAGTATTGTCTGCTAGGAAGGCTTTCCAAATAAGTTGGCTGGCATCACTATGACACTATTACGAAATTAGAAGGGAAGAAAAAAGTAAAGGCTCAGGTATCATATGAGAGAAGAAATAAATTGGCAAAATTGAGATCAAAAGCATTGGAGTTAGCCAAAAAGAAGCTTGCCCCAAAGATGGAGCTCTTAGCTTCAATAAACTATTAGATAAGCTGCATGTTGTGCTCAATGAAGCAATCAATTTTGAAAATGACAAGAAAATATTTCTAAAGATGAGTTTTTTGACTAGAAATATATAACAACACAAAAATAATTACACTGTTGATACAATAATAATATAATCTGCAAAAAGCCTTCTCACATTCATGATCTAAGTATATAGTGAATTAGACAGAGGTAAGAACCTGATAAGTAGCAAGGAAATGAACGATTTGGGGTCTGTTCAACAAACCCTTGATGCAACAATAACGCAATAACGTGCCCTAAACCCTGTATTGCGATTTTCTCCGTCAGGAAACCCTTGAAGTAGCAAATACTAGTATAGATAATGAGCTTCAAGATAAAAATCCCATAGACATGAAGAGTGTCATACGCCTTGTTCAAAAATTAGTAAATGAAACTGTGGATCTAAAAAATAACTCTAGAGAAGATATCTCTATTTAAATAGCTTACAAACCATATTGTAGAAAACAATTACTTCTTCAAAGCTAATTCATCGAATTTGGAGGGCTTAGGGGATTGGGGGTTAGGGGTTAGGGGATTTAGGTGTATTTAGGGGTTAGGGGTCGAATAATGAGTTAGTAGTTAAGGGATTAGGGATTGGGGGCTTAGGGGGCCCAACACAAACGCATTTGGGCGGGCGCACTCAACCAAAACAACCCGACCCGAACGGGTTTGGGCAGGCGCCCTCAAACGAAACGACACGGCACACTCGACCAAACAAAGGCACAAGGGAGAAAATGACAAGCAGGCCGCACGAACGTGCACAAAGCACTCGTGCGGTCACAACTTAGCAAATTTGATAAGGCCGCCCTCAAACGAAACGACCCAACCTAAACTTGTTTGGGCGAATGCCCTCACACGGCGTGACACGGCACGCACGACCGAACAAAGGCACAAGGGAGAAAATGGAAAATGGGTTGCACGAACATGCAAAAGGCACCCATGTGATCACAACTTAGCAAAATTGATACGACCACCCTCAAACGAAATGACCTGACTCGACCTGAACATGTTTGGTTGGGCGCCCTCACAATATGGCGCGCCTGATCGAACAAAGGCACAAGGGAGAAAAAAGCAAATGGGCCACACGAATGTGCACAAGGCACCCATGCAGTCACAACCTAGAAAATTTGATATAGCCGCCCTCAAATGAAACAACCCGACTCGAACGCGTTTGGGTGGGCGCCCTCATACGACACGCCCGAATGAACGAAGCCACAAGAGGGAAAATGGAAAACAAGCCACATGAACGTGCACAAGGCACCCGTGCAGTCACAACTTAGAAAATTTGATATGGCCACCCTCAAACGAAACGACTTGACTCGACCCGAACGCATTTGGGCAGGTGCCCTCACACGGCGCGCCCGACCGAACGAAGGTAGAAGGGAGAAAATGGCGAACGAGCCTCACGAACATGCACAAGACACCCTTACGGTCACAACTTAGTAAATTTGATACGGCCACCCTCAAACGAAATGACTCGACCCATACGCGTTTGGGCGGGCGCCCTCACACGGCGCGACACGGCGTGCATGACCGAACGAAGGCACAAGGGAGAAACCGGCAAATGAGCCGCACGAACATGCAGAGGGCACCCGTGCGGTCACAATACTCTTGAAGATACATGTAGTATTAGGGACTACATTGATGAAATGACAGATTTGGTGGATATTGCATACGTGAAGCCTTAGTTAATGTTAATCCTAGTGAAGTAGAGTTATATAATGTATGTAATCTATAACTATAGTTTTTGCATATTGTTTTTATTATGTAAAGTCTAATTTATTTTAGGCCTTTTTCTTACCTATGCCATTTTGATGCGGACAAGAGGTACTTAAGGAGTGTTTGAAAAGTAATAACGAAATTTAATATTATATTATGATTGAAAAGTTATGCATTAATATTGGTCTAAATGGCAATAATGGGGATGTCGACATAAAATTGTACTGTCTTGTGCATCTTGTTCCCCATAAGGGACAAAAATCGAGTGTTGGAACACAAAATTAGATACAAAGTGTGATTCGATACCATAAATAGGGAGCCAAAAGAGCTTGGAAATAAGAGGAGACGGGGGGGACATAGAAAGGAGGGCTTTGGAAATATTCAAAACACAATTCTCATGGTGCATATATCCAACTAGAAAAACAAGAGAGAGGGACAATTATATTGAGTGGAATTATTCATGGAATATCTTTCCAACCTGACATGTCATTGATCTCATACTAACTCGCTTCCTTCAAGAAGGAAGGCTTGATTTGTTTGTGTATCCGCCTCTTTGTTTTGGCTTCTTAAAATGTGGTAATAAGCCTTTTGAGAGAATGATTTTAGGGTACTATTGATTTTTCTAAGGAGGAGGGATAAATTGTTGTTCTTTGGGAGAAAACCTTTTTGAAGGTGTTGAATAGTGATAAGGGAATCCCCCAAGATACTAACTTAGAGACATCTTGATCATTAGCCAATTGGAGACCTGGAAGAAGCCCATACATTTATGTGAGATTGTTCATTCTTTGGACTAGCCCCCATAAGTAATTTAATTTTCATATTCCACCGGGATTTAGGAGAATCTCTCCCCCTCCCCCTCCTGCCACCCTAACTATTTAACTTTTATATTTTATTGAATTATTATGCTTCTATTATAACTCTTTATAAATGTATAAATTTATATAATTTAAATGTATGTGGTATAAAAAAAAAACTTAACATATTAGAATCGTGAAGATAAAGAAAACAAAATAGAAACTAAAAATATTATACAAAAAAAGTGGTGTTCTATGTAAATTAACAACATAACTTCCAACAGGATCCTCATAAAACTAACTAAACCCATATTGGTCTACTGTCAAGTTTGATATTTCAATAATTTTTTAGATGATTTTCATGAAATTATTAGAGATTTTGTTTAGCTGGTTTAAATTTGACTTGAGATTTCCCTAGGCGTCCTCACACGAATCGACTCGACCCACCCCGACCCGCCCGAACATGTTTCCTTGGGTGCCCTCACACGGCACGACCTGACCTGACCCGCTTGAATGCATTTCCTTAGGTTCCCTCACATGACCCAACCCAAACGTGTTTGGGTGAGCGCCCTCAACCGAAACAACCTGACTCGAACATGTTTAGGCAGGTGCCCTCAACCGAAATGAATCTACCCGAACGAGTTTGGGCGGGTGCCCTCAAATGAAACGACACAACACGCTCAACCGAACAAAGGCACAAGGGAGAAAATGGAAAATGGCCTGCATGAATGTGCATAAAGCACCCGTGCGGTCACAACTTAGCAAATTTGATACGGCCACCATCAAACGAAACGAACCGACCCGAACGCGTTTGGGCGGGCACCCTCACACGATGCTACATGGTGCGCATGAAAAAACGAAGGCACAAGGAAGCAACCGGCAAACGGGCTGCACGAACGTGCACAGGGCACTCGTGTGGTCACAAGTACCTAGAAAATTTGATACAGCCGCCCTCAACTGAAACGACTCGACCCAAATGCGTTTGGGCAGGCACCCTCAACCAAAACGACCCAACCCGAATGCATTTGGGTGGGCGCCCTCAACCAAAACGACCCTACCTGAATGGGTTTGGGCGGGAGCCCTAAAACGAAACGACCATACCCGAACGGGTTTGGGTGGGTGCCCTCAAACGAAACGACACGGCGGGCAACCAAACGAAGGCACAAGGGAGCAAACGACAAACGAGCCAAACGAATGTGCACAAGGCACTCGTGCGGTCACAACTTAGAAAATTTGATATGACTGCCCTCAAATGAAATGACTCGACCTAAACGCGTTTGGGCGGGCACCCTCACACGACGCGACACGGTGCACATGACCAAACGAAGGCACAAGGGAGAAACTAGCAAACATGCCGCACGAACATGCACAGGTCACCTGTGCAGTCACAACTTAGCATATTTGATACGAGCACTCCCAACTGAAACGACCCGACCCAAACGCATTTGGGCGGGCGCCATCAACCGAAACGACCCAACCTAAACACGTTTTGGCAGGCGCCCTCAACCGAAATGACCCTACTTGAATGGGTTTGGGCGGGCGCCCTCAAACGAAACTACCCTACTCGAACGAGTTTGGGCGGGCACCCTCAAATGAAATGACACGACGGGCTACCGAATGAAGGCACAAGGGAGAAAACGGCAAAAAGGCAGCACGAACGTGCACAAGGCACCTGTGCGGTCACAACTTAGCAAATTTGATAGATCCGCCCTCAAACAAAACAACCTGACCCGAATGCGTTTGGGCGGGCGCCCTCACATGGCGCACACGACTGAACGAAGGCATAAGGGAGCAATCGGAAAACGGGCCACATGAACGTGCACAGGGCACTCGTGTGGTCACAAGTAATTAGCAAATTTGATATAACCGCCCTCAACCAAAACGACCCAACCCAAACGCATTTGGGTGGGCGCCCTCAACTGAAATGACCCAAACTGAACGCGTTCAGGCAGGTGCCCTCAACCGAAACAACCCAACATGAACGCATTTGGGAAGGTGCCCTCAACCAAAACGACTCGACCCAAACAGGTTTGGGCAGGTGCCCTCAAATGAAACGACAAGGTGCGCCCGATTGAACGAAGGCACAAGGGAGAAAATGGAAAATGGCCCGCACGAATGTGCATAAGGCACTCGTGTGGTCACAACTTAGCAAATACCACCGCCATCAAATGAAATGACCCGACCCAAAATCGTTTGGGCAGGCGCCCTCAGACGGTGCGACACGACATGCACGATCGAATGAAGGCACAAGGGAGCAATCAGAAAACGGGCTGCACAAACATGCACAGGGCGCTTGTGCGGTCACAAGTACTTAGAAAATTTGATACAACCGCCCTCAACCAAACCGACCTGACCCAAACGCGTTTGGGCGGGTGCCCTCAACTGAAACGACCCGACCCAAACGTGTTTGGGCAGGCACCCTCAACCAAAACGACCCTACCCAAACAGGTTTCGGTGGGCACCCTCAAATGAAATGACCCTACCCGAACGGGTTTTGGCCGGTGCACTCAAACGAAACGACACAGTGGGCTACCGAACAAAGGCATAAGGGAGAAAATGGCAAACGAGCCGCACGAACATGCATAAGACACCCGTGCAGTCACAACTTAGAAAATTTGATACGACCGCCCTCAAACAAAATGACCTGACCCGAACAAGTTTGGGTGGATGCCCTCACACGGCGCGACATGACGTGCACAACTGAACGAAGGCATAAGGGAGCAACGGCAAACGGGCCGCACGAACGTGCACAGGGCACTCGTGTGGCACAACTTAGCAAATTTTGATGGTTAACATTTCTTAAAAATTTTGATGGTTAACATTTCTTTGATTTGCCCCAAACCGTTGGAATATCGATTCTTTACTCCGAACGTCACAATAGCGACACTTATCTCTAAGTGTCACAAGACCGACACTTTCCTCCAATCAGTCGCAATTCCAACGCTTTGCTCCAAACATTGCAATAGCGACACTTAGCTCTAAGTGTCGTAAGATCGACACTTTCCTCCAATCTGTCGGAATTCCGACACTTTTCTCCAAACGTCGCAAGATTGACACTTACCTCTAAGTTTCGCAATACCGACACTTGTCTCTAAATGTTGGTATAGCGACAGTTGTGGGTGGGATTTGAAAAATTGATAAAATTTGGAGAAATTTCCAAAATTTGGTCAAAAGTGTCAGAACTAAGGTGTCGGAATTTCTGCCAAATGTACTAGTGTTCCATGCATCAATATTTTGAGCATTTGTTACTACGGGCTTGAGAATATCAGTATCTATGAATTCCTTCAACCTGTTGTCCTCCAACATTGCCTCCATCCTATCCTTCCATGCTAACTCGTTGTCCTCCAACACCTCCTCAATCTTGTCCTTCCATGCTATGTAACTCGAATTTCCCTTGAGTGCATATTCGAGTCTCAATACATTTAAATGCATCCTGATCTACTACTAGTTCCAAAGAATAAATCTGCAAATTTGATGTACATTTTCAAAGCAAACTGAAATTCTTCTCTTTTATTGTGATTCCTAATGTTGTGATACCATGTAGAAAATTTAACCAAGGGATTCAATCTGATATTTCAATGTACTAAAACAAAATAATGAATCCTTCTACAATTTGCGGAAACAAAATTCGATCGCACAATCACATAACAAGAGAAAGAAAATATCAATCACACAACACAAGATGTATATGGGGAAAAAAACTGCTCAAAACCCCATAATATGTATATCGCATTAAGTCAAGGCCATGAAACAATATCATTATATTCCTCCATTGAGAAACGTCTACACTCTGTTGACTGTCTAGCTCTGATCTTGGCTTGATATAAGCAAGTTTGGTCCAATATTTAAACTTTTTCTTTCCTAGGCTTAACCTACCTTCCTTACGTATTCCTGGGCTAATTGAGCCCCTATTAATTAGGAAAATCCAAATTAATGATTGTGCAATTCATCTAAGGCTTCCTGATGACCTCATGCATGACCTGTACAATTTTCTAATTATACAACTGATAGTTATCTTCCCTTTAACCCTCGTCTCAATTGGGCCTTCCTCAGAACTGACATGCAACAACTATTTATAGAAAAATTATATGTTAATTGATATACCAATATTTGTGAATTAAATCGGATTTAATTCAGTGGATCTCTCGCCAGCTCATCTCTTAGTTAGAACTAGTTAAACTGATTTTAACTCAATTAATTGAGTTAACTAATTACAACTCATAGATAACTATAACTAGACCCCCTAAAAATAGTAAAGTACTCTACATGCCTCCTCTTTGACCCTCAACTCAAATTTACCAAGCTAACTAATTCATCGTGACTTTGTTAACTAATACAAGTTGTCATGTGATGGAATTACAATATTTACTTCCAATTTAATCAAGGGAAAATTAAATCAGAAGCCTCATGGGTATCATTTTCAACATTTCTTGTTTCCAATTTCAACACAGTGGAGCCAAAAATTTTGATTTAGGGATTTTTGTCTGGTTAAACAAATATGAAAACCTTCTCAAGTTTCTCAGAATCTAAGGCAGAATAATCAAGGGATCTACTCATTGTAGCAGATGCCTTGATCTGTCTACCTTAGGTTCCACAAAACCTGATATGGTTTTTTTATTTGTTTCACGAGTAGAAATCCCTATAGAAGGGGATGCTGCCATTGATCTCATACTTGAGAGTGCCTTAAAATGGATGAACATGGGTTGAAAGTTGATTTTACTAACTCAACCTTTTCTCAGGTTATTCACAAAGCACTACAAGGAAAAGACCCTTTAGCAGATTTTTTTGAGGAACCCCTTATAAAAATACCCCATACACCCGTTGCTAGTAGAGGTTACTAGAGGAGGTTGGTGGGTGGGGGGTTTTGTAGATGTTTTCCTCTCGGTGCACTTATCATCCAAAATCGCACCGGTGCGCACAAAACATTGGCACACCAGACACCGTGCGCTCCGTACACACCCGATTGGTGCGTCGTATTACTGTAGAGCACTAGTTCTTCACAAATATTCTATGTCGATGCATCATAAAACACCGCACCAAAACAGAAACCTCCCAATGCGGTCTTAAGAAACCGCATCGGTGCATCATAAAACACTGTGCCAAAATAGAAACCGACTAGTGTGTTCACAAGAAACAACACTAGTGTGCCTATAAATCTCACGCACCAGGGTTAAATAAAAAAAAATTACAGCCAAAAAGCCACATTTTTCACTTTTCTCAGTGCTCCAGAGCTCTCAATCACTGGTCCGCTCTACAAGAGAAAGCAGCGGTGTGCACAAAACATTGGCACACTGGACACCGTGTGCTCCATACACACCCACCCGGTGCGTCGTATTACTGTAGAGCATTGGTACTTCACAAATATTCCGCGTCGATGCATCATAAAACACCACACCAAAACAGAAACCGCCTGGTGCAATGTTAAGAAACCGCACCGATGCATCATAAAACACCACGCAAAAATAGAAACTCACCGGTGCATCTGTAAGAAACAGCACCAGTGCGCCTATAAACCCCGCGCACCGAAACAGGGTTCAATAAAAAAAAAATTACGGCCAAAAAACCACATTTTTCACTTTTCTCAGTGCTCCAAAGCTCTCAATTACCAGTGCGCTCTACAAGAGAAAGCAATGGTGCGCACAAAACATTGGCACACTAGACACCGTGCGCTTCGTACACACCCGCCCAGTGCATCGTATTACTGTAGAGCACCGGTGCTTCACAACTCTTCTGTGTCAGTGCAACATAAAACACCGCGCCAAAATAGAAACTGCCTGGTGTGGTGTTAAGAAACCGCACCGGTGCATCATAAAACACCGCGCCAAAACATAAACCAACCGGTGCGTTCGTAAGAAACAACACCGGTGCGCCTATAAAACCTCGCGCACTGGAACAGGGTTAAATAAAAAGAAATTATGACCAAAAATTTGCATTTTTCACTTTTCTAAGTGTTCTAGAGCTCTCAAGCACTGGTGCAATCTATTCTTGTCTGAGCCACCCTGACATCGGTGCTCCCATTGCACCCATTGCACGCACTACTGATGTGCATTTCCCACCAATATCTAGCTTGCATTTTGCAAAACGGTGGGCAAATTTTCTTTTGCAAATTCTACAACCAATATGCCTCCTCGACGGTTAAATGTATAGGTATTTTTCTTGTTTTTCCATAATTAAGCTTTTTAGCAGATTAGAATTTTGAATAACCTTAAAATTAATCATTTAAAAGAAAAAAAAATGTTGCGTGGTGCGCACGAGTCGTTCGGCTCGCACCGGTAAGCGGTGCTGCATGTAAAATTTACAGGTCCCACCGCAACCGATGCTAACAGTATCCACACCATGTCCAGGGTGGTATTGAAAGGCACACCGTGTTATTTTAAAATTAAAAAAATAAGTGTGGTGTGGTCATTTAGCCAGTCGCACCGTTGACCATGGGAATAGCAATGCAGTGCATTGACGGAAATATCTGCCCTGGTGTTTGTCAACGCACTGAATTCGACATTCTGACAGGGTCAACGGTGCAACCTGGTAAAAGACCGCGCCATTCACTATGTATTTTTTCAGGAAGTTGGTGCGCTGACACAACTATACGCGTCGGGGCGTATATTTTAGTTAGTGCATCGCTCTTCTGACAGCAAACATAGTAAATGGTGCTTTAAAATTTTTCAGGTGCACTGCATACGTTGCGTTGAATGTCATTTGGGGCATTGCCCCTGGTGCGCGACAAACAAACAACGCACCGGAACCGGTGCATTACTATTTTTTATGGCGCACCGATTTGTCTGTTTTTTTTCCAAAAAAAATTATATATTTATATTTCTAAATACATGTCTCATTTAATTAAAAAAATTATTAATATGTCTATGATTTAGAGACAAGAGGGGGAACAACAACAACAACAGGCAGAGCAGTATGACATGGTTCGCTTGTGGGAGGCACGACAGAGGGAGAGATATGCGTACCCTTGCCCTATTACAACAGCTACCCATGGGCACCTAAGGCAGGTGGGCCTCCTCAAGTTCTATGAGGAGGCTACTTCCCTAAAGGCCCATAGTGTGTTTTTGAGACATCTTATCCGCAGGTGGAATGCCCACCGACAGGCTTTCCAGGTTGGTCCTAACCAGTGGTACACACCCAATGAGGAGGATATATATTTCATTACAGGACTATCGAGGAGAGGGGTGGATTTTCCCTCATTCCTAGAGGTTCCAGCTGGTTGCGTAGTAGGGAGTCAGTTAGTTTACTCCCAGAGATATATTGGACATCAGTACTGTCTCCTGCAAATTTTCAAGTTGCTAGAGGTCAATTACGTATTGGTGCATTTGGCAGTGAGGAGGCGCAGTGCCTCTCACTTCTCATTTCGACCATTTCACACAACACCAATGATGGCATTAGTTTCTCACTTCTATATTATTTTGATTCTTTAGTACAAGAGCCACAACTTGTCAGGTGGTCTGCCATTTTTTTGCGGCAGTTCTGTATTGCCTTAGATAGATGTCAGGCTCATGCACAAGGGAGGGTCAACTTACCTTTTGCTTCAGAAATTTTTTGTTTATTTTTTGAGAGGTTTCCAGAGATGAGGCCTAATTTTGTTTGGCAGCCTCGTAGGCCAATGCTGGAGGCATGGATGCACATGTGGGGGCAGATGATTCCCAAGAGGGGGAGACTATGTTTCTAGCCAGGATATCGCATGATGCACTATACTTGCTAGCCAATGTTGACAAGTTGCATCCCTTCATTATGGTCCCCTGTCCTTATGCTGGATTGGATTGGTGAGGGTGTTCCAGCATCCTCTTCACAGATGATGAGACGCCATATGATAGAGGTAATATTTATGTTTTATTTAAATTTATTCTAACATGTTCTTTAACTTGTTTTTATTAAATTGTGTAATGAAATTGTCTAATTATTGTTGTGTACTTGTATATATTTTGTAGAAATTGGCTCTTTTGATGACAAGGAGATGCTGACACCACCACATGATCTAGGTGTGGATCCCGATGATGATCAGGGCATGCCAGATGCCGAGGATCATCAGGAGGCTGGTGCAGAGAGACATGCTCCTGCTGGTGCGTTGGTGCTGCCTTTTGCTAGGCATGGTCGACTTGATACTAGATACAGGATGGAGTTGGGCGACCAACTCAGTGCATTGATTGTTGAGGCGGGCATCAGGCCCACTCATTACAGAGACATACAGGTCGATGATAGGATATTACAGATGTGGAGAGGTATGCTACGTGACATGTACAGCCTGATGCGGCATGTCGTAGGAGCTACGACAATTATTACGCAGCTGAGGAGGACTGTTGCATGTTATAGGCATGGTCGAGATGCAACACATGATGGACAGTTTGTGAGCAGGGACTCATCATCTCATGATCGTTCACCTCGCGTCGCGCCAGATGAGCATGAGCCTCCTCTAACATCTAGCAGCAGTCATCATGGAGATGAGGCCGGACCATCAGCCACATCTAGTCAGCAGCATGTAACATCCATCAGTATTCATGATCATGAGCAGGCTGGACCATCGACCGTCGAGCCTGCACCATTGACTGAGCAGGCCTCGACTAGTACTGTTATTGATGTTGTACCACTAGTTGATCCATGACATTTATATTACAGCTGTATATTTTTAACATTATTCAGTTATGTATATATATATATATATATATATGGTCCATGTATTTTATGTTCATGTTGCAGTTGTACTTAATTTACATGTTGGTGATCATCATGATGTGTATATTTTTAGGTCATGTTAGATATGTTCATTTAATATGCAGCTTGTAGCTAATAGGTGTGTATGTGATAGCATGACTTATTTGACATGAGATGTATATTTGATGTTTGTGTTGTGATGATGTTATACAATGCTAATTGTGTTTTGTTAGATGATCACGATGACGATGATGTTATAGAATTTGAATGTGTTTTTTAGTCGAATGTGATGTTTGTACGATGGTTATCATGATCGTGATGTTTATTAATTAATTTAATATTAAATGACCATGATATTTATTAAATATTATGTCGCGATTGTAATTTAAATTTAAATTTTAATTGTCTGTAAAATTGTATTTGTATTTGTATTTGTATGTAAAATATTTAATGTAAAATTTTAATTGTAATTGTAATATTTAATTTATTGTGAAATCATTGTAATTGTATATATGACAAATTGTAAAATTGTAATTGTAATTCTAATTGTATGTAAAATTCTAAAATTGTAATTGTATTTGTAATTGTAACTGTATGTAAAATATTTGTAAAATTGTGATTGTAATTGTAATTGTAATTGTAATTGTATGTAAAATATTTGTAAAATTTTAATTGTATTACTGTGAAATGATTTTATTAAAATATTTAAATTTGTAAATTTGTAAATAATTGTAAAATAATAAATCTAGAATAATATGAATTTTTATAACATAGTAAAGTTTAGAAAATAATGCAAATAAATTCATATACTTTAGAATTATCATTATTTTATTATGATCTTACATACCAAAAAAAAAGAATTTTATATAGTCCAGTGTGCCTATCATCATAACACGCACCAGTGTGTCTTAGTACTAAGATGCACTGGTGCTTCACACCTCTTCCGCACCGGTGCGTCATAAAACACCATGCCAAAACATAAACCTAGATCTTACGAAACTGCACCGGTACACCTATAAAACCCTGCGCACTGGAACAGGATTATTCTGTAAAGTGCAGTATCGGAGCAACAGAGGATTCGAATTGTTGGCAAGAATTTTTCTGAGGAGATGAGGGTTTGAAAAGATGAGAGTTCGAATTTCGGCTGAGAAGTTTATAGGAGAGAAATTAAGTGATCAAACAGAAAGATGGACAAAGACACTTACAGGGATGCAAATGGCTACAGAGCTCAACAAGGTACAAAATGAGAAAAAGAGTACATGTTGAGACTGATAGAGAGCATTCGGTTGAGGTTGGCGATAGGGTTAAGAGGTCCCATGATGGAGAAATGGAGAGCAGAGTTGATGGCAGAGAAATTCTTGTCGACACTCTGGCGACTAACAAGGTGAAACGGTCCTTCGAAAACAAGGAGCCCTATTCGCTAAGGGATGTCAGAGAGATATCAATTGATTCTCTTGAACGGGCTAATAGATCACATGAAGGTAACGATTCTCATTATTATAAGGATGGTAGGGAAAGATTGGACAGTAGAGAAAGATCAACCGAGGTAGTCGATAAAGCCAAGAGGCACCATGAAGGGAAGGATTCTCATTCCCTTCAGGACAATAGAGAAATATCAATTGACATTGTTGATTGAGCTGGTAGGTACCATGAAGGGAAAGATTCTCCATAATGCATTTAAAAGTAGCTGGGACTATTGTCCGAGCTTCGTTTGGCTTACATAAACTTTTACTGACAAAGTTGATATCGCATAAAATCACATCTTCGGCTTTCAATTGAACCTAAATGGCATCTCTAACTTGTTTGAGTTGTGGTGTTGTGGATGAAACCAGTAAAAATTCTGCTTGTATTATAAATGGAAATCCAGTGACCATTTCTGTGGGAAGAAAAGCATAGATATGTGCAGCTACCATATTTCCACCTGCAAATTGATTTACCATTGGAAAATCTAATGTAATATCCCATTTTGCAATGTCTTTCCTCTGCTCAACCCTATACTCATTTTCTATGGGAAACCATTGCCTCCACATGTAATAACTGCATCGTCTAGTCGAAAATTGGTCTTCTTTTGCTAGCAAATGCAGAATGAAGGACTCGTTGTCATTTCTCCCAGAACATTCAAGGTCAGTTTCTCGTAAAACATAGATTGTATAAATTTTGTTAAGATCAATATAGAAAGCACAAAGGAGAAAATAGGAAATTGGATGCCAAGATGGAGGAGGAACTTACAAATGAGCAAGCAGATCATGGGGCACCTTTTCTTGTTGCAAGTTATGGAAAGGTCCAAGTTTATTTTTCTGAAAGAAGAAGAGGTGTAGTTTTGAAAAGAAATGGCCCAAATATTTTCAGAGAAAAATGTACATTTCCAACATGTCTAAAAACTAAAATATCTCCAACTTCAATAAACTACTCAGAAACAAAACTTTCCCAACCATTTGTGAAAATTGCCCACGTCTTATCATAGCACAGGTTCACATGCCACAATTGCCCACTTGGGCCCTGTAGTATTGCATCTTCACACACCCCACATTGCATTCTCTCCACATAATCAGTGGGGACCTCTTGCAATAAACAAAATGCATTGGAAGAATAGTTATTCCCATCAATAGTTTATCCAATTCCAATTCTCAATTCTAATTCTAATTCTAATTCTCAAAAATAAACAAAAATGTAATTCTCGATTTTTATGGTTGGAATTCACTAAATTTTGGTGTACACACCTAAAATTAATTTCGGTGCCTTAACCACAAATCGGTGTTACTGTACATATAACCACACTGGTGCGTTTTAATTACTGCGCACCGGTTCCGGTGTTACAAATGGACGCACCAGTGCGGTGTTATTAAGTGACGCACCGGTGACAAATAAACGCAAATAAAAAAAGAGCAACTCTATTTTCTTTAAGTGAAAAAAAAGCAGCAAATTGAAAAATGGGCGGCAAAATATTTTTGAAAATCTAATTTCATAAAATAATTCTTTAAATACTAAGCACTTTTCATTATTTCACTATTTTTGCTAAAATTTTTAGCCAGAGATTTGCAATAGAAATACCTGGAGCAAGAGAGCATGAGAGCACTATGGAGAAGCGAAATATGTTGAGGTTCAACAAGATGATGAGCTTAGTGAAAAGAGTTGCCTTCACTAAGTGGGCCCGCAGGCTATTTTTGGCGCAAGTCTATTTTTAGACTATGTCTATTTTTAGACATGGTGATCATATTTCAGAAGTTGCAAGATGCTATTTGTGGATGGTTGGTCAAGTTGGAAAAATAGACAAAATTCTATTTTTGGACATATTGGGCGAAGTCTATTTATAGATCGTCGATCTAAAAATAGATGTGTCAATTATTATTAGCTCTTAATAATAATCAGACATTAAATATCAACTTATTCTCTTGGAGCACTTAATTTCAGTATACAGATTTGGAAACTTAGTTGGCTGAAGGAATTACGCAATTCCTAGGGTTTACTAGTGGTTCATGCATGGAGGACTCAAGTTAGAACTGAAGTGGCTAGTTATGACAAAGTTGGAGAAGTAGTTCATGGAGTTGTATTTAGTTAAACTCAGTTAAACTTAGTTGAGCTAGTTGTATCTAGTCTAACTGAATGATACACTAGTGAGAGTGGAGTGAATTAATTAGTTAATTAATTCATAAATAATAACTCATTAATCAACTGAACATATACAACAGTTAACTACAGTGCATGGCAGTTCCAGTGGAGACTCAATCGAGAGGTAGGTGAAAGGGCGAGATAGACTATCAATTGTGACTATAGTGATGCATCCAATGCATCACACATCCATTGGAGCTTCCAATGAAAATTTTGCAGTCAAGGCAAGGCAGATTTGAGTTCATTCAGGGGTCTTCTTTAGCAGGAATTACGCAGTAGAGGCGGGCTACTAGGAGGCAAGAAATTAGTGCATGGATTTGCATATTTCTTCATGACAGTGTGTGATGATTGTATTGTACTGAGAGCTTGATGTACTAAGATTTGTATGAGGATTGTTACATGATCTCTATGATACATAATATACAGATAGTTGGGGTTTTTAGCTTCAGGCTTTCCTGTTAAACAACTATGTTATGTGTGATTGTTTTTATTGTTGTGTTTTCAATTGCGTTTTTGATTTCCGCAAAAGATTAACAGTGAAAGGATTCTGTATTTAGCAAGAAGTTAAATATTGTTAGATCAGGAGAATATGGATATATAATGCATTTTTTATATAATTTATACATGGTATCGAAGTAGTGTTAATTATTGGAGATTGCAATTTGAAGCGGTTTGAGTTTTGTGCTGGTGGAAATTCGAATTTGTTGCAGAGTTTCTTGTTGCAATAGTTGAGTATAAATTGAAATGTCATTCAATGGATTGCGATAGGAGTATGCCCTTGAGGGCAGCTCGAATTACATAGCCTGGAAGGATAGGATGGAGGCGGTGCTTGAATATAAATATGGGTTGAAGGAGTTCATAGAGAATGACATTCTGAAGCCTACTTCTGGCGATGTTGCATTACTTGACGCATGGAAAAAGAAGGTAGCAAAGACAAGAAGAATTCTTTTGGAAGGTGTGAAGGACCATATTGTGTCTAGCCTTCATGGGAAAGCCACTCCATTTTCGATGTGGAAGGATTTGACCGATTTGTTCCAAAGCAGCAGCGACCATAGGAAGTTGGCGCTGAAGGATAAACTCAGAAAAATAAAAATGGAGAAGGGCGACAATATTCCTAAGTATCTCACGAAGTTTTTCCAGTGCAGGGATGAGATGGGAAGTGTGGGGATTACAATTGTGGATGACGAATTGGTGAGCTTGGCTCTCCTTGGATTACCGAAGTGTTGGCATAGTTATGAGGACTCTGTCAATGGTCAGGAGAAATTGCCGGATTGGGAGTGACTTTGGTCAGATCTTGTGCAGGAGGAGATAAGGCGGACGACTAGGGATGGTTCTTCATCGAAAAATGAAGATGAAGAAAATTGAGCATTGGCTGCCAAAGCAAGGAAAGGAAAAGGGAAGAAATTCCACTCCAAATCCGAAGCTAAAGGCAAGAAGCAAGATTTGTCCAAGGTGAAGTGTTTTCATTATCACCAGCATGGGCATTTTGCCACTAACTTCCCATAGAAGAAGCAGAACAAGAACGTTGCTGAAGCTACAGCGGGAGAGGCCTTAGCCTTGCAATTTGAACTTGATTTCTCCTTGATCGCATGCTTGGTTTCAAGCGCAATGGGATCGGTGTGGTATCTTGATAGTGGTGCGTCTTTCTACATGACAGGAGACAAAGAGTTTTTTAGTGATCTGGAGGAGAAGGATCTCCAAATGCATATAGAGATGGGCGAAGATGGTAGATACAGTGCGACTGGTATCGGGACCATTACCTTTGAGAGGGAGTTAGGTAAACCATTTCTCTTAAAAGATGTTATGCATGTTCTAGGTCTAAAGAAGAACTTGGTCTCAGTAGCGATGCTAGAAGACAAAGGTTATGACGTTGTTTTTAGTGATGAAAAATCCTTCCTCAGGCATAAAACAATGGGTCAAACCAAGAGGATAGGGATTCGAGTTAAGAATCTCTACAAGCTGGAGGTAGATGGTTGTGTTGCAATGGTGGGAAAAGTAGAAGAAGTGGTGAGCCGAGATGAGGGAGAATTATGGCATCGAAGATTGGGCCATATTCACCATGGTGCTTTGAAGATTTTCCAGCAGATCTCTACCGGACTTCCCATGGGTACACTTGTGTAGTCAGATCAGTGCAAGGGATGTACTTTGGGTAAGTTTGTGAAGACCACCTTTCATGAGAAGGAGAACCATGCTTTGGTGATCCTTGAGAGAATTCACACAGACGTGTGTGGACCTTTCTCGGTTGCTTCAACAAAAAAAACACAGGTATTATGTTATTTTTGTTGATGACTTTTCTCGTAGATGCTGGATCTTCTTCATGCAGAAGAAGAGCGAGACATACTCAAAGTTCTGTGAGTTCAAAGCATTGGTGGAGAAAGAGTTGGGGAAGCAAGTGAAGGCTCTATCGAGCAATAATGGTGGTGAATACATCTCGGGCGAATTCAAAGAATTTTGTAGCAAAGAAGGAATTTGAAAAGAACTCATAGTGCCTCATAACCCACAACAGAATGGGGTCATGGAGAGGAAGAACAGAACGATCGTGGGTGTTGCACGAGCGATGCTGCATGACCAGGGACTACCGATGCACTTGTGGGCAGAAGCATGAAACACTGTAGTTTATGTGCAAAACCATTTTCCTCATAGAGTACTTGGCATGAGTACACCTGAAGAGGCTTTTTCTAGTAAGAAGCTTGATATTTCTCATTTGAAGATTTTTGGCTCATCTTTTTACATTCATGTGACGAAGGATGCCAGGCAGAAGTTGGAGCCGACTGCAGAAGTTGGGATATTTGTGGGGCACACAGAAACACCCCATAATTATCGTGTGTATTTTCCAGACAGTCGAATGACTGTGGTGCGACGGTATATAAAATTCAATGAGGAGAAAGCCATGAAGTTGTCGCTTGAGATGGAGCTACACTTGCATGCAGAGGAGGAACTACTTGTTCCCAAATATGAGCCTCTAGATGTGGATCAGCCACAGGAGGAGATTCATAGAGTGGAAGAGTCCACTCATGCAGAACCAAACATCAGAACTGGCCGGAAACGTACCATAGAAGCTAAGAGAATGAGAATGTAGGAGTCCCTACATCACAACACAGACAGAGACAGACACCTGACCGATTTACTGGATACATGGCTCTCATGAACAGGTGTATCATGACAAAGCCATCTTCTTTCGAAGAAGCAATTCTTTCGAAGAAGCAATGTAGGAGCCCACATGGGTAGATGCCATGGTGGAGGAGTATGACTCCATTGTTAGAAACAGTGCTTGGGAGATTTTTCTAAGGCCGATGGGTAAATCAGTGGTAGGTTCGAGATGGATCTACAAGGTAAAGAAAGCTATTGATGGGAGCGTTGAGAAGTATAAGGCAAGATTTGTTACTCAGGGCTTCTCATAGATAGAGGGGATTGATTATGAAGAAACCTTTGCACCTGTTGCACGATATTCTTCTATACGGACCATCCTTTGTCTCTCAGCGTAGATGGGTTGGCACATTCATCAAATGGATGTGAAGACTGCATTCCTTAATGGGATCATTGAGGAAGAAGTGTACATTAAGCAGCCTGAAGGATTCAAAATCTTCAGCAATGAGTCTCATGTGTGCAGGCTCAAAAGAGCGTTGTATGGGCTAAAACAAGCACCTTGTGCTTGGTACACTCGGATCAACTGCTATTTCACCAGACTTGGTTTCACCAAGAGTGAGGCAGATGCAAACCTATACCAAATTGTGGTGGAGGGTAAGCTTTTAATCATTGTGCTTTATGTTGATGATTTAATACTAACTAGTGATGAGCAGTTGATACACTCATGCAAGGTAGATCCTGCAAAGGAGTTTGAGATGAAGGACTTGAGCCTCCTTCATTATTTCCTAGGATTGGAAATCTGGCAGCGGGAAGGTGAACTGTTTGTGTCTCAAGGCAACTATGCCCGGGAGATGCTGGCGAAGTTTCACATGCAAGGCTACAAGCCTATCGACACTTCTCTTCCTGGCAGTTGGAGGAAGGAGGATGCTACATTGGCAGAGGTAGTGGATGCCACTGTTTATCGACAATTGGTTGGTTTGCTCATGTATTTAGTTAATACAAGACCAAACATATGCTATGCGGTAAACCAAATTTCACAAGCGATGGTTAAGCCTACCAAGCTCTTTTGGAAGGTAGGCAAGCATGTCCTGAGGCATCTCAGGGGCACATCTGAGTATGGATTATGGTACAGACAAATGGATGAGGTGGAGTTGCATGGCTTCACTGATGCAAATTGGGCAAGTAGCCAAACGGAGAGAAAGAGCACATCAAGAGGGATTTTCAGTATCGGATCTACGACAGTTTCTTGGTACAACAGGAAACAAAGATCCATGGCACTCAATTCAGCGAAAGCAGAATACATGGTAGCAAGTCAAGCTGCATGTGAGGCCATTTGGATGAGGAAGATTTTGGTCGATTTGTTTGGTTCTCATTTAGATCCTACAGTGATACATTGTGATAACAGAGTTGCATTAAACTCTCGATTAATCCTGTGTTTCATGATAGATTTAAACATATTGATATCTGGTATCATCGTATCAGAGATTGTGTGTAGTGGAAGATCATGTTGCTTCAGTACATTCCTACGAAAGATCAGGATGCAGATATTCTGACGAAGGCGTTCACTAGGAGAAAATTCGTATACCATAGAGATAGGATCAGGGTGAAGGATAATCCCTATCTTGTTGAGAGGGAGTGTTGAGATTCAACAAGATGATGAGCTTAGTGAAAAGAGTCGACTTCACTAAGTGGGCCCGCAGGCTATTTTTAGCGCAAGTCTATTTTTAGACTATGTCTATTTTTAGACATGGTGATCATATTTCAGAAGTTGCAGGATGCTATTTGTGGATGGTTGGTCAAGTTGGAAAAATAGATGAAATTCTATTTTTAGACATATTGATCGAAGTCTATTTATAGATCATCGATCTAAAAATAGATGTGTCAATTATTATTAGCTCTTAATAATAATCAGACATTAAATATCAACTTATTCTCTTGGAGCACTTAATTTCAGTATATAGATTTGGAAAATCAGTTAGCTGAAGGAATTACGCAATTCCTAGGGTTTACTGGTGGTTCATGCATGGAGGACTCAAGTTAGAACTGAAGTGGCAAGTTATGACAGAGTTGGAGAAGTAGTTCATGGAGTTGTATTCAGTTTAACTCAGTTAAACTTAGTTGAGTTAGATGTATCTAGTCTAACTGAATGATACACTAGTGAGAGCGGAGTGAATTAATTAGTTAATTAATTCATAAATAATAACTCATTAATCAACTAAATAGATACAACATTTAACTACAGTGCATGGCAGTTCATTTAGGGGTCTTCTTCAGCAGGGATTGCGCAATAGAGGCAGGCTATCAGGAGGCAAGAAATCAGTGCATGGATTTGCGGATTTATTCATGATAGTGTGTGACGATTGTATTATACTGAGAGCTTGATGTACTAAGCTTTGTATGAGGATTGTTACATGATCTCTATGATACATAATATACAGATAGTTGGGGTTTTTAGCTTCAAGCTTTCTCATTAAACAACTGTGTTATGTGTGATTGTTTTTATTGCTTCATGTGTTTGCAATTGCGTTTTTTATTTCCACAAAAGATTAACAGTGGAAGGATTTTGTATTTGGCAAGAACTTAAATATTGTTATATCAGGAGAATCTGGATTTATAATGCATATGTTATATAATTTCTACAAAATACATTCGAACAAAAGTATTCAGACAATCAGAAACCAAACCTCTGGTGATTCAAACCCTGTATCATAGAATTTGAAACCATCTCGTGATTAAATTTGATTTTTTTGAATTTTTCTGCAGAATTTTTACTTTTTTCTACATTTTTATCCATTTTTACCCTAAACCCTTCATTTTTTTTGTTTCTGCCCTTTCTTCTCCCTGTTTTTGTGATTTCAGAATTAGGGCTTTTCATTTTAGATTGACATCCAACCCACGGGACGAATTGCATAGTCGAATCCCAATCCATTCGGCCCTTGCGTGAATTTTTGGAAAAAATGGATTTTTTTTATCAGTGTGCCCTACGTAACCTAGCACACTACGCAAGTACTATGTAACAAAAAAATTTGAAAACAATTTTTTTAAATGAGTGCGCCATATCTAAAATAGGGCACCGATGCTCTATTTTACGAGGTTAGCACTGTACGGTCTATTACACTATTTGTGTGGTGCATTTATAATACCCCCGCACATTGTACAGTCTATTATAATGTTTTTGTGGTGTGTTTCTAATACCCCCACGCACCGACGTCGGTGCATACATCAGGAAAGGTGCACCGGTTTCTTGAGATTTATTTTTTACTTGAAAAGTTAACAATTTATTTATAAATATATTAATGAATGATATGGTACAGGTTTCAAATTGATAAAGAAATGGCCGAAAAGAGATCAAGTAACAAAAATACTGATAACACATCAAGAAAAGCAAAAAAGCCAAGTTATTTGTAAATTATTTATAAAAAAAATATTATTTTTGAACTATATGTAAGTTTAACTAATATGTATTGTTTACTGTGTATCATGCAAAGCCACAAATGACGAATCTCGATAAGATTATTTTTGATCTAGGACCAGAAGAGCGTAAAATCTTGATGGAAAAATTGCAAAAGGATTAATCAGGTGAATGAAAAAATACTATCGATCCAATATGAGTTTATTTTTTTAATTTTCATTAATAATATACTTAAAATTATTAGATAACATGTGTCAAACAGTCTATTAATTCACATTTTTTTAATGTTCTACAGGGACCAACAACTCAGAAAAGAAATGTTGTTCGAAGAAAATAAAAAAAATAGAACATGCAAATGAAAATAAATTGCTCCTTAGCTCATCTGGAGTGGTGCTAGAGGTTAATGAAAAGGGAAAAAAGTTTTACAAAAGTTTGAGGGATCTAGTGGAATGAATATATAGATGTTCTTTCCACTTACAATACAAAATCTAATCCAATGATTCCAAGAACCAAATTTTATCTAAACTATAGGAAGAGTTTCTAGAGAATTGGTCAATGAGATATGTCAGACTTTTAATCGCAAAAACGTATAACAAAAAAAATAAAGGAATGAAAAAGTAGTACTCCTTTAAATCTTTGTCTAGAATTATTTATAAATATCACTTTTGTTATATTTACTTTTCATATATCAATATAAAAATTAAATAGTTTATTATCATGTTATATTTCAGGACTATTATGAAAATCTCAAAAGATGAACGAGTTGATATCAGAAATATGCCAGTAGGAATGTCCAAAAGGGTGTACAAGGAGATGGTCAAAGAAATGGAAAAAATTGCATCGCAGGAGGAGCCATCTCAACAACAACGTGCTTCAAATGTAATATGTAATCATTGAATTTTTCGATCATTAGGTACAATAAATAAAAAATTTAGCATTAAATATTAATTTTCAAGAATTTTCTTGGAGAAAAGAAAAGAAAATGGAACCCATTCAACACATAAAACAGGACGACAAGGAAGAAAAGGGTTGATATCTAAGTTTGTGAGTAATTGTGACTTCCTTATAACAACTTAACTAGATTTCATTTTTGTATTTTTTAAGTTGTTTTACAAAAATCATCATTGAATGTCTTCAAATAGGTGCTAACATACAAAGAAGAACCATTAGACGAATTGATTGAAATTGGGTTAAATATGGGTTGTGAGTATATGTTGGCATATCAAAAATTAATTGTGGAATTTGTAAGCATCTATTGATCTTGTTTTACTTAGCTCCATCTATAATTAATAGAACAAAAAAATCTTTTATATTAAATATATGACTTGTTATGGGGTATAAAACTTGCAGGAAACAAAGTATGAAACTACGCCAACAGATGAAATTTTGAAAGATGGCATGGTACATGGTTTTGAAAAAATGTGTGTATTTTATGAGTCAATTGTTGCTATGGTACGTCATTTTTATTTTCGGTTTACATTGATGTATATTATTTAATATTGCAATTTTCATTATTCTCACCAATGTATATACACTCATTTCAGTTTATTTTATGTTTTTAGATGGAAGGTGAAGAAGAAGAAAAAAATCAACACCATGAACAAAACATTCCTGAAAATAACCCAAGTCATGTAAGTAGCTCTAGCAGTGACAACAGTTCAAGCGAAGAATGATGATCACTATGTTTGGATATCGAAGCAAGGCGTTGTTTTTTTGAAATATGTCTATGAAATCAGACATTTTGTTTAATTTAATGGACATAGTGTCCCAATTGAAAGACAAATGGATACTAATAACTGTCCCATTTTGTATAACAAAGACTGTCTTATTCATATATAAATATAATAAAATATGTTTTAATTTATTGTATTGCATTCTCCATTGTCGTTCCCAAATTCACTAATAAAAATTTAATTCATATGAATATTGTTATAAGATATACATGTGTCGACTTTTGATGAATAATGAATTTAGAAAAATCACAATAATTGCATTGTCATAGGTCGATGTTTCTAAAAAATACAAAATAAACACTAGTGCGTGTCAGGTACTGTACACTGGTGCTTTTGTATGTTGAAGCAGACCAATGCGTTTCTGCAACCTATGGGCACCACACAAATACCAAAACCAATTAAAAATCTCAGTGCATTTGTGTGATATTGTGCACCAGTGCTTTTATGTGAGACTACACACCGGTGAATTTGTAGGACGTATGGACACCGCACAAATACCAATACCAATTATAAATATTAGTGTGTTTGTCTGATACGGCGCACCAGTGCGTTTATATAAGTCTATGTACCGGTGCGTTGAGACGACCTATGGGCACCACAAAAATCCCAAGACCAATTGGTACAGCCTCATGCGTTGTATCACCAACACTGTGCCCGGTGTTGTTTTATACCTTGACGGACCGGTGTAGAAACCTTTGACCGCCCCGGGGCCACCGTCTAGATGACACGCACCAATGCGTTGAAACCTTAGTAGCGCACCGATGAAAAAACATCCGTATTAACCTTTGGCCGCCCAGTTTTTTTAGTTGTGTTGAATTTCCGTTAAAAGCTCTGCCAAAACCTCCGTAACCATAAACGAATGTTGTAGCAAATGTTTTTTTGACAATTTTGGCCAATTTTATAACACTAAAAACCTCCTTTATAACCTTCGCTAGAGGGTCTTTTCCTTGTAGTGAAGTTATCCATTGCAACCTGGTGTGGTGGGAAGCTCTACCAAAAATTGTTTTGAAGGTTTTTCAGAAGGTAATAAAACCCTTTCTAAAGAAGCTCCCGTGGATTTTTTTTAATATTTATATACTAGTGCTTATGATAAACATACAAGACATTCAAACCTTGATAAATATTTCAACTAAATCCCAGTCAAGTCCATTATTAAGGTTTGGATTAGGGAGGTCAAGGAGAGATATAAATAAATACCCATAACTTGAAAAAAAAAAAAAAGGGAAGAAGGGTTTTTCTTGATTTCATTTAAAGAATAAATTGACTATGTTGACCATATCTCTTGAGGCCCTTGGATTCATATAACACTTTAGTAGTTATGTCTATGTGCACTACAAACTATTTTATTGAACGTGATGTTTAACTCCACTATCCATCTAGGTGGAGTTTCTAGGCCTACAAATGTTCTTCTAGATGTTTGAGGGCCATATTTCAGTATAGTACATGCAATTGTATATCCATGAGCATGGAAAATTTTGGGGGCTAATATTCGCAAGTGGGCTAGTTTTCCATGTTTAAAAAAAAAAAAAGATTCGTTAATTTCTATTTTTTCTAATTTCTATAGTATAAAATATTTTACCATTAAAATCGCTAAAATTTTAGGTAGAGAATATACAAAGTTACTAGAAATTTGAATATTTTTACATAAATATCACCAACCATTGCACAAACTGCATATCATGGACTAGTGAGATTCGCTAAGGATTATAAACATTAAGATGAATTTCCGTTCTTAAAATTTTCCATGTGCATGAGCCAACTTGCATTTCTAACCCCAGGCCCCCAAAGAAGAGACAATCTCAAGTTTATTCTATCAAAATGCTTGAAAGAAATTTTTTGTATCTAGATTAACATTAAAGTGTGAAAAGTAACTTGTGAGGCATATTAACCTTTGAAACAACTACTTTGGATTACAAAGCCCTACCAATGGTTAAACTTAATTCAAATCCCACTTAAGGAAATGATTGTCCTCAACCTCAATCCCCTCATGATCTACACCTCCATTTTTTAATTCTTTGATGGATTTAGATGTTGAGGAAGTTCCTAAAGGTCCATATGTGTAAATATTGGGTACACACTACTTATGGTATGTCTAATGGATGAAGGAATGCAATATTTGATAAAATAATAGAGAATCTCAACAATATGATTACCAAGATGAAGGGTAAGTGCCTTCTTGTGGACTATTTATTGAATTTGTCCATACAGTTGCAAAACATGAAGAAAGGTGAAATGACAGTACATAAGTACAATGAAGAAGTGTATAGGTTGTTCATAAGATATGAACATAGTGGTGTGGCTTATTAGATTGTTGTTATGTATATCAATGGAATTTGATGGTTACTAAAATGAACTCGCTCATATACCATTTGAACAACAAAAGGAATAGAAATAGTTAATTTTATTAGGGTTTCAATGGTTTGGTGTTGTTCATGTTTATTAGCAATAGTTTTTTTCTTAAATTTCTTTTCTAAGAACATAGTTTTCATGTGGTGAGCCTAAGGGGCTGCTGGAAAACATAGTTTTCATGTGATGGTTTTAAGGGGTTACTCCCACTTGTTCTCGGACTTGAGAGTGCCTTAAAATGGATGAACATGGGTTAAATGTTGATTTTACTAACTCAACATTTGCTTAGGTTATTCACAAAGGTAGCCATTGCAACCTAATGTGGTGGGGAGCTCTACCAAAATGTATTTGAAGGTTTTTCAAAAGGTAATAAAATCCTTTCTAAAGAAGCTCTGATGGAAAAAAATAAATATTTATATTCTAGTGCTTATGATAAACACACAAAGCATTCAGACCTTGAGAAAATTTTCAACTAAATCCTAGTGAAGTCCATTATTAAGGTTTGGGTTAGGGAGGTCAGGGATAGATATAGATAAATACCCATAACTTGAAAAAAATAGGTTTTCTTTATTTCATTTAAAGAAAAAACTGACTATGTTGACATTATCTCTTGAGGTCCTTGGATTTACATGGAACCTTAGTAGTTATGTCTATGTGCACTATAGAATCTTTAATTGAGTATGATGTGTAACTCTTGTGTCCTCCTAGGTGGAGTTTCAAGGCTTACAAATGTTGTTCGAGACGTTTGAGGGCCATATTTCAGTATAGTACATGTAATTTTGTATCCATGAGCCAACTTGCATTTTTAATCCCAGGCCCCTAAAGGAGAGATTATCTCAAGTTTATTCTATCAAATTGCTTGAAAGAAATTGTTTGTATCTAGATTAACATTAAAGCGTGAAAATTAACTTGTGAATTATATTAACCTTTGAAACAACTACTTTGATTCCAAAGTCCTATCAATGATTAAATTTAATTCACATCCCACTTAAGAAAACCTTTGTCCTCAACCTCAATATCAGCATGATCTACACCTCCATTTTTGAATTCTTAGATGGATTTAGATGTTGAGGAATTTTTGAAGTTCCTGAAGCTCCATGTGCTTATATATTGGGTACACACTACTTTTGGTATGTATAATGGATGAAGGAATGCAATATTTGATAAAATAATGTAGAAGCTCAACAACATGATTACCAAGATGAAGGGTAGGTACCTGTCTGTGAACTATTTGTGATGCCAAATACCCTTGATTCCATAGAAATTAGCTCTTGTGATGCAATATTTGGTAAAAATAATAGAGAAGATCAACAATATTATTAGCAAGATGAAGGGTAAGCACCTTCTTATGGACTATTCGTGATACCAAATACCCTTTTTGCCCAAACAGATGCCAAATACCATTGGTGCCACAAAATATATTCCTTGTGATGCAATATTTGTAAAATAATAAAGAAGCTCAACAGGATGACTACCAAGGTGAAGGGTAAGTACCTTCTTGTGGACTATTTGTGATGCCAAATAACCTTGTTTCCCAAAAAATTGCCAAATGCTCTTGTTTCCAAAACATATACTAAATACCCTTGTTGTCATAGAAATTAGCCCTTGTGATGCAATATTTGATAAACTACTAGAGAAGCACAACATATTGATTACCAAGATGAAGGATAAGTACCTACTTGTGTACTATTTGCGATGCCAAATACCCTTGTTTCCATAGAGATTAGCCATTTAGAAACCCTTATGGCCATAAATAGATGAATGTTGCCTCATTGATTTTATGAGGAAGTAAATTGTTTTCCCAATAGAAAAGAGTCAGTTCCTTCCTCTTCCTTATGGTCGAGGGAGCTCCTTCCCCTCTACAAACAACATCATCAACATCAAAATTGTCCAACAAATGTGACTACCCTTTCATACCTAAATAGGAAATGACTCTCAAACTTCAAATCAAAGAAGCCAAGAAAATCATAGACATAACCCCTAAATGGGGGATCATTAGGTGGTTGTAAAACATTTGCAAAAAAAAATTCTACGCTCTCTCCCAACAGAATAGAGGTGAATGGTGAGCTATGGCCTTATTGTGTGATTAGTATGGATTTATTCACACAACTACTGAGATTTTCCATTATACCAAAATCCGCAGGATGTAAACTTCCAAACCATTATCATTACCTTTTTTAGTGGTCCCGGGATCGATCCCAGAGTGGACGTTAGTCCACTTGATTGATTCCCAATGATGTAAGTGTGAAAATCCAAGAACCCCCCCTCAAACACAAATCGGGGAATCGAACCTGGGCCAAGGCTCTAATACCGTGTTAGGTTTTCCATTACATCAAAACTGACAGGAATTAGTGTAGTTCCACGGTGGATCCCAGAGTGGCGGTTAGTCCACATGATCAATTCCCAATGAAATGAGTGTGAAAATCCAACAACAACAATTCTCTCAAGTTAATTGAGAAGAAAATTTCATTATAAACACAATAAAAGGCTTAAGGTTGGACTAACTATCACAAGAATCAATCATAAGACATTCAAAGACTTTAAAGAAGTCATATTTTGCAAATCTGGCAGCGATACTATCTCACTGCATCAACTAACATCCAGCGTTGAGAGCTTTGTGAGCTACCCCAACCCTGATATGCACTAGAGCTTCCTGCATCCGCGAACATTAAATGTCTACAATGAATTCGAATGTTCCAAACCTAACAGCATTTGTATCTGGATGCATCCACTAACATCTAGTATTTGTTGGATAGCCAGAGAATTCAATCACAAAATAACACAAGTGTCTTACACACAAAACAATGAGCTACGACTCTTCAATTAATTTCAATCACTCTGAATTACAATCTCTGAATACAATGAACCCTGTGATGGGTATTTAACCTAAATTGACATGCAGACACTCTCACATAACTGTACTTGATCAACTCACTTAACTCACTCTCTAACTCACTCACCAAATCTATCTATAAATCAACTCAGCTAATTTACTTAACTGTTTGTCTAACAATGCATGTGGAAAGTAATTATATATTTTAACACTCCCCTTAATTACGACTAAACTAAAACATATATCATAACAACTCAAACACGCCTCTTGATCTATGTATCAGCTAGGCTTACAACACCCAAGTTTCTTTTGTGAAACTCAAACAAATCTACTATTGCTAATGACTTAGAGACTTAGATTTGCATAGGAACGACTTCGGACCATTTTGAAACATCGTTTAGAACACTTTTCACCGCTCTTTGCGCTTCGGAGCTTTTCATGACTTCTGGTGGTTTTGCAATTAATTTCAACACCCTGTCAACAATCTTATCCATAAGCTCCTCGTTGAGATCATCCCTGAAAATTCCGTTTAGAAAAGAGTAAAATAATTTAATACGCAGTGAGAAATACCTACTCTAATTACATGTATTCCAACAAATTGAAAACAACACTTGAGGGATGGGAAAGGTCTGAGCTTTGCAATGACACAAGGATGCTCTTGGAAAATATCATAAGAATTCTTACCCGGCATTCATTGGCAGCATTAAATCATCTGATTTTGGGACTTCGGCAAGAGCGCATTTCCATTTTTCAATAGTCTCTGTGTTGTGTCGCTGTTTCTCTCGGTAGGAGAGCAGGGTTCCAATGTAAACTCCATCCAGATCGGAAGGCTCCACTTTATAGAAAACGGGTAAAATGATTCCAAAAATGAGAAAGAGCTCATCCATGCAACAAGAAGATTCCAAAAATCTAGGAGAAAATATAACGATATTCACAGACGCAAATTGAATAGGCACCTCTATTTGAGTTTCAATCCTGAGTGCCCCCACCAATTCAGGCTTATCCAGAAACACTTGTAATCCACGGGAAACAAGGTGATCGTAGAGAGGCTTGGCGAATTCCTCCTTCGTGTCTGGCCCCCGATGACTCAAGAAAACATGGTAATCGCGAGGACAGGTTTTGAAGACGTTGTCCACTACATTATCCAAGAGCACCTCCCCGCCCCTAAATATTCAAGCAGAGTGTAAAATAAGCAGTGAGAAATGTATTTATATATATGTCACAAGGGTCAGAAACCCCTGTACAATCGATCAAATTTAAAATGATGATTAAGGATTCGAACAGTAGGAAATGCTCTCCTCCAGCTTGATACCACTTAGATTGGAAACCTAGAATACAGCATCTCTCCAAGCCTGAATAGTTTGCGACTCGTGTCGTCCTTTGTCCTCATGGCCATGCAGCGATTGAGCATATGGTCCCTTATCATCTTTGCCCGTAAACCTAAAATACAGGGAGAATAGGCGCCTCCAACTTTGTCATCTGAATGAGCGTATCCATGCACCATTCCCAATGAGAATAGTTTGGAGAAGATATGACGATCTGGAGAGAGGCTAGTGAAATCGCGTCTTTCATTCGAGATGTAAACTTCTCTTCATATCTGAAGTCCAGCTCATCCAGAAAAACATCCAATCCATGGAAAATAAGACGACTGCAGAGAGCGATGGCGAAGCCTCTGGTTTCCTCCTCATAATGGCTAACAAATATGTCATAATGGACATCTGGAGTCGACGCCGACGCAGAGCCATAGGCAGTGGAGGAGGAAGCAATGTCATCGTGATGAAAGGTGGTTGTTATTTTTGCCATAGAAATTGGAAAGAATAGATGGATAGAAGAAAATTCGAAATGATGATGACCATGCGTGTAGTTAGATCGTTGGAGAAATGTGTTGTAGGCGACTGTGTTAATATCTGGCAATGGTTTTAGAAGTCCTGGGGCAGCGTCACATTGGTTCTAATGGGCGTCCTCTATATGTTGGGTGTCTATGGTTGGATTTAAATGATACACATCCCAATATACAAAACACTAGAGACTCCGTACGTAGGTCTTTAGTGCTATTTTCTTGATGGGATTCCGATGATGGTAACATACTGTGAGATTACATGATTGGCGAAAATATAAAAATAGAGGTAGACTAATTTACTCAGCCCCGGGATTTAAGCTTATGTGTCATTATTATTTGGCATTGGAAAAAAATAAATGTTCAGTAAATTTCACATGTAAATGTTTAAGTTAGTTATCATAAATTTTTGACTTAGTGCAATGTAGGTTTAATGCAGAGGAAGCCAATGAAATGTAAATATTTAAGTTATTTAACATAAATTATTTATTTATAAAAGTATAGAATAAACTATTCTATCATAAATTCTTTATTTATAAAAGTATAGGATTAATGTAGAGAAAGTCAATTGCAATTACCCGAATTTAAATTTTTGCAATTGCTTTTTAGAATTTTTGTTGAATCACTTCTTTTTTTTAAATAATGCAAAGAAATCTTTAAAAAATAAGTTATTATTTATCTCAATTCTATTAATAAATCATTCTATCATTTGTTTTTCATTGCTTGTTTTATATTGCAGGTATATATTGTAAATTTTTTATTCATCCCAATCTCGCCTATAAATACTTTTTTCTGTCATTTTTCTTTATTTTTTTTCTTTTATATATATATATATTATAAATATTTCTTTTTTTCATTGTTATTTTCTTTTCTAGGTATATATTATGATTTTGGATATGTTTTGATTTAAAACTTTTTTTGGTTTGGTTTTTTTGGGTCGTTTAACAAGTTTTCATTATATTATCAAAGAGAAACTGAGTACAAAATTCATTTCAACAAACCTTTTTCTCTTATTCCGAACAAACTTTTTGAGTTGAGGGATTTGAGGAAAACAGAGACACATGGTGTCAACCTTTATTTCTGATTGGCCTATTAGTCATACCATACATAAACAAAATTAAACATAAAACAGAGCAACAATCACCATATTAAGGAGGCAAGTTGGGAGGAAAGATGGGAGGGGCAACAAAGTAGCCTGCATGTTCATGCATGTGGTAGTCTATGTGTTCCACCCTTGCTTCCAAAATGCGAAGGTGGTCATTGGTTCGTCGATGTTGTCGTCAGAGGCTATCCAGGTTGTCCAAGATTTCATTATGAACATCTTGAAAACCATTGGTGTAGGCTACCAATTTATTTCAATCCTCATAGCGTTGTTCCTACATGATGTCAATACTCATTTGAATATTGTGTAGCTGGGTTGCTAGAGATTCCAAGGTAGTTGGCACAATCACATGGCTAGGGTAGCGGGCAAGGTAAATTGCATCATCCTTCGTCGTTTCCTTGTTGGCCACATTCTCTGAGGATAAGTGGCTTCCCTCATTATGCCTTTGCCACTCTTCCTAAGAAAGAGTTGCTCCCCTCCGTTGAGGATGACCCCTCTGTCATGACATGGAGGTGGACCAAGGAAAACTGAATGCAGGCAAGGCAGGGCTACAATGCCCACAATAGCCTAAATGAAAACTTGCATGGGGCCTGCAGAAAGACCTCCCCTTCGACAAGAAACACCAATTGATACATAAGCGCACAAGATAAATGAAATCATAAAATGAATTACTAGACCCAAAGATGTCGTGACTGGAAACGTTCTGCCAATTCTTTCATCATTCGTCGGCACCACCCCAACTCGTGCCCACGTAGAATGCACCCCTCCAAACTAGGAACGAGTCAGCCACCGGGCCATAGAGAGTGAGGGTGAGAACCAACACTATGCAAATGGCTCCATCATGGAAAGAGCCAACCCAAAGAAATCTCCACTGAATCTTTAGCCTAGAAAAAAACCATGTGCGGGGTGAGTAGCATCTAGGACGAAGAAGACTAACCAACACAAAATTATATTGAGTGTCGAGGCAAGACCCCTCCCCTGTTGACAACAAAAATTGATCGACAAACAGACCAGAGTGCCCAAAAGGAAGGCTTGACACCTTGGGCACCTTTGACGTGTCGGGATCCCATGGATGATCCCTGTCCAAGACTTCCCCTTGTTCTAGATTATCCCATTTTAACAATATTTTTATTATATTATATAACAATTTTTTTTATTATTTTTATATATAACAATGTTTCTATGAACTTTTAATTGTTTTATTAAAACAAATTATTAAAAAAAAAAAAAATTTAAAATTAAAAAATGTTTTATTAAAACAAATTAAAAAAAAAAAATTAAAAATTAAAAAAATGAATTGCCTGCCTGCGGCCGCCGGAGGCCGGCCTGGCGACGCCACGGGGGTGGCCCTATTAGATTTAGTTAGGATCATGCTTACTTTAGATTGATCATGGATTGGGTTTGTTGAGGAAGTTGAGAGAATCTCTCAACTTCTCTCTCTAAGATTAGTATGAGTTCCCCTATATATTTGATGTATCTAATTAGTGCAATATAGAAAATAATTATATGTGTGTGAATCCTGTGCGTTCCTGCTCTGTCACAATTTCTAATATGGTATCAGAGCCAGTGCTGGCTTGATTCCCTCACGGGAAGGCCAGGAAGATGTGAGAGTCTGCGTAATTGGTTATCTGTACATAGGTGTGAAAGTGAATGTCTGTTTTTTTTTATTTCTGTTCTGGTCTGTGCATAGTTAAGAAACGTGCGGAAGTTTAGACAGGCGGCTGGCTGTTCTTTGATGTGGTACTGCGGCATATGGTGTTTCTCAAGACGCTTGTAGAAGGTTTTGCCTGGTCACATTTGTTTACATTTGAAAACATTAGATTTGGGGCAAATTTTGTTTAACCTCAGCGCTGGATCAAGCGTTTTTTTTCTGTAGATTGTAGCAAAGATTGAGGTTATAATTGAGGCGGAATTTGGAGGAATATGCATTCTGTAGTCTTTTAGTTTCAGATATTTCAGGCAGGGCAGATAACAAAATTCTTTTGGTAACGTTCGTAGATTTGTCTCCTCTGCAACAAGCTTTTCCAACTGCTTCAACGGGCCCAATGACTTGGGAAACTCTACAAGTGGAGCATCAGTAATTAACTCCCGTAACTGCAGGGGTACCTGCAATGTTCACGGTTTCGTTTATAACAACGATAAAGAATACAATGACTCTCATGAAAATGCAATTTATAACATGTACATCTACTGACCCCAGATTCGCTTTGCCACAATCTTTGGAATTTGCAGCCGTCTAGCTCTAGATATTTTAAAAATTGAGCAGATAGCAGAAGCGTATATGAGCAGATAGCAGAAGCGTATAATCAGAGGCAGCAACATTAACGAGATCAGCGTATCAGAATTGAAAGCCGTGAGTACGTATCAGAATTGAAAGCCGTCCACCAGGAGAATACCAAGGTCCCCAAACAGATCGCGGAGTACGTTATTTAAGTAGTTGTTCCTCACAAAGTTACGGAATCTGGTCTTCATCATGTACTCCAGATTTCCTGCATCTGCGGTTAACACCCTATATTTCATCCAAGGGAGTTCTATAATGAAAGTTCCTCCGCTGATTGAGTAGATGAGTGACCCAATCGTGCAGATGCATAAAATTCCAGAGCACCGAAGGAAGCATGCCAACAAGTGGCCACTTGAATGGCAGTTCCATCTTCCAAATCGTCCTCCTCAGTAGAAACATTGAGATCCAAGTGTAACCCATCCGAAACACGGAGGCAGCAGTTTATTTTACAAAGTATTAAGTTTGCTAATTTTGATAATTGAGTGGTGTGCATAGTTATTATTATTTTGTTTGTAAATTATTGAAGGTGTATTGCAGAACCAACTATGAACAATTTAGCATAACTTAAATTAGTCGTTCTTGACGTCCTACATGGACGAGAGAACAATTGGCTAATCTAATTGTGTGAATTTGTTATATGCTGATCTTGTTGTGCTACGGGCCAAGGAGCATCAGTTACAGGTTAGCAGGTCAAGTTGTTAGATTAGCTCTTGAACACATTCAGTATTCAGACCATTTGCGTAGCCACTGATGGAGAGCCGAAAGCGAAATCGGATGGTGATTGGTCCATAGGATGGTTCATCACTTGTCAGCTCTATCGCGGAAGCCCCGACGAGCCGAGTTGTCAATACTGTTGATCTTGCAACAGTTCATTATTGTTGGTCAGAAACAATGTATTTTAAATGGGTTGAATGGTAGCTCGAAAATGGTGGAGAAAAGAGCGTTTCCTATGAGATCTCAGAGTGGGTACAGAGGTTAATGAAGACCAGATCAGACAAAGACACAAAAAGTTTAAAGTGTTGTAATTGTGATTAATTATATGTTTTGTAAAGTAAGCATTAAGGGAGGGTATTAGATTTAGTTAGGATCATGCTTACTTTAGATTGATCATGGATTGGGTTTGTTGAGGAAGTTGAGAGAATCTCTCAACTTCTCTCTCTAAGATTAGTATGAGTTCCCCTATATATTTGATGTATCTAATTAGTGCAATATAGAAAATAATTATATGTGTGTGAATCCTGTGCGTTCCTGCTCTGTCACAATTTCTAATAGGCCCAGCCGGCCTCACGGCCCTCGCATCGGCCCTCCGCCTAGCAGGGGCCGTGAGGCTGGCTGGGGGCCGGCCGGGCGGCACCACGGGGGTGGCCCAGCGGGGGCCGTGAGTCTGGCTAGGTCGCCCCCCCACTGGGCCACCCCCGTGGCACCGCCGGGTCGGCCCCTAGCGCCCAGTGGGTGCAGGTCTGCTGCAGACCGCGCCCGTTGGGCGCCGGGGGCCTGCCGGGCGGCGCCACGGGGGCGGCCCAACCAGCCTCACGGCCCCAACTGGGCGAAGGGCCAATTCTCGGGGGCCGTGAAGCCGGCTAGGCCACCAGGCCGGCCCCCGGCGCCGCGCAGCCCGCTGGGCGGTGGGGGCCAGCCGGGCGGCACCACGGGGGCGGCCCAGCCGGCCTCACAGCCCCCGTTGGGCGGAGGGCCGATTCCGAGAATCGGCCCTCCGCCCAACGGGGGCCGTGAGGCCGGCTGGGCCACCCCCGTGGCGTCGCCCAGCCGGCCTCTAGCGGCCGCGGGCGGGCGATTCATTTTTTTAATTTTTTTTAATTTTTATTTATTTATTTTTTATTTTAATTTTTTAATTTTAATTTTTTTTTTATAATTTCAATTTTTAATTTTTTTTATTATAATATAATTATTAAAACATTATTTAATAATAAAAAAAATGTTAAAAATATCAAAATATAACAAATATTAAAAAAAAACAATTTATTAAATCACAATTATGTCTTGTTTCTAAACATTATATATATATATATATATATATATATATATATATATATATATATATATATTAAAAAAAAACATTTGTTTTAATATAACAATATAATAAATTTAAAAAAAAAAAACTATATCACAATACAATATATATATATATATATATATAAGAAAACAATAAAGAAAAAAAAATTAAAGATTGAAAATTAAAAAGAATAAAACTAAGATTTAAAATTAAAAAAATAAAATAAAATAGAATATAAAATAAAAAAATTATCAAATAAAAAAAAAAAAAAAAAATTAAATTAAATAATGAAATCACTGATATATTTATGATAAAAAAAACAAATAAAAAATGTTATAATACTATTTTTTTTTTTATGTGCATGGTCGTTTTATGGATTTTTCTTTCTAGGTGAACCTATAAGTCTTAAAAAGGAAAAAAAAATCTAAATTTTTGTCCTTAAAACCCAAAAAAAATTAGTTTTTTTGGCATTTTCTTCATTAAAAAAATATTTAAAAATTAAAGTTTTTGAACCTAAAAACCTTAAAAAAGTAGTTTTGGACACAAAAAAACTATAGAAAAACAGATTTTCCCCAAAATCGTCTTTAAATTGACAGAATAGAAGAAAAACTAACCTTTGAAATGCAAAAAGCTGCTGTCACCAATGCCAACACAACGCCTCCACAAAATTACGAATAGCAACACAATGCCTCCAATGCCAATGCAATGCCTTGACGAAGTTACCAATGCCAATGCAACACCTCCACAAAATTACCACTAGCGACACAAAGCCTCCAATGCCAATGCAATGCCTCCACGAAGTTACCAATGCCAACGCAACACCTCCAGAATCTTGCTCTAACAAATAGCAGAAAACTTGATGTGATGTGATGAATAGAAACAATCATTCCTTTTAAATAGCGAATATTGTCTGATTGGTTTACTGTTTAACGAATGTAGGATTAAAATTTAAAATTTAAAATATTTACATTTAGTTTATTATAGTTCATACTATAGTTAAAATACTTATTATTTGCATGTAGTTATCATAGTTAATATTTTATTTAATATTTACATGTACTGAATGTTGAATAATTCAAATATAATCTCAGATTAAAAATTAAAATATGAAATACTTACATGTAGTTAATTATATTTAATATTATAGATAAAATAGTTAATATTTGCATTTTGTTATCATAGTTAATATTTACATGTAATCAATTTTTAAAATCATGGGATTAAATTTTAAAATCTAAAATATGTACATGTACTTAATTATAGTTAATATTATAGTTTAAATAGTTAATATTTACATGTTGTTATTTTTGTAAATATTTACATGTAGTCAATCTTAAACCATTCAAATAAGAAAATTATTTTAGTTTCGAAGACATGCATGAAAGGAATATTTTGTGGATATTTTGAATAGAAAGTTGATGAAATATTTGAAGACCAACAGTTTATTAATAAATTTTGAAATATATTTTAGATGAATATAATGTAAGTTTAAAATTTAAAATTTAAAATATTTACATGTAGTCATTATAGTTAAAATAGTTAATATTTGCATGTAGGTATTATAGTAATATTATAGTTAATACTTACATATAGTCAATGTTAAATCATTCAAATAAAAACATTATTTTAGTTTGGAAGGCATCCATGATAGAAATATTTTGTGGATATTTTGAATATAAATATCGGTAAAATATTTCAACATAAATAGTTTATTAAAAAAAATGTTAAATACATTTTTTGACTAATATTTGTACCAAATATTTGAAATGAAAATTTTGGAGGGAAAGTTTTTCACGAAATTTTTTGAGGGGAAATTTTGTAGGGAAATTTTTTCGCGAATTTTTTTGGAGGGAAAATTTGGAGAGAAATTTTCAGTCTTTAAGCTATATATTGTAAGTGGGAGAGGAATTTGTATCATTCAACCTATTCTTGTTGAAAGCCATGGTTTCTTCTGATAGCAAA